>CM076583.1:325795847-326242761 GCA_034641835.2 Pinus albicaulis
ACAATAAATGAGAATCAGAAGAATTGGGACTCCCAATTAAAATTTGCTCTATGGGCGAATAGGATAACCAGCAAGAGAGCAACAGGGAAATCTCCTTATGAGTTGGTGTATGGGCGAGCAGCTGTGTTTCCTGTGCAACTGGCGTTACCGGTAGCACGTTTTATGCAGGAAAGCCAGGAAGAACCAAATGACATGGTCAGAAGGATTAATCAGCTGGTAGAATTGGAGGAAACACAGAACCAGGTGAATCAGAGATTGATAGAATATCAGGAGAAAATGAAGAACGTATTTGATCGGCATGCGAAAGACAGGAAATTTCAAATTGGAGACCTGGTTCTCAAATGGGACGTTCGAAGAGCAGAGAAAGGCAAGCATGCTAAATTTGACCTGTTGTGGTTTGGCCCATTCAGAATTGTGAATCAAGGGGGAAACAATACTTTCATGATAGAAAACCTACAGGGTGATCTGCTGGATGCCCCCGTGAATGGCCAATTCCTCAAGCCATACTTTCAATTCTGATCCAGGCTGGGAATGCCTGTTGTATTATATTGTACATAAGTTGTTTTAGTTTTCATTTTTATAAAGGAAGGATGTTGGAAAATTTTCAGAAGAAACGCAGAGAAATTAACACAAAGAATGTACATACAGAAATATTCAGTGGTCTGCGCGTTCTCAACATGTCCAGGGACGAACATGTCGTCCCCAGATGGAGCCGATGTTGTACATATTGACCCTTGCATATAAATTTTGGTCCGCAGCCTCTTCCGAGCCTATTTCAAACCTTTGCCGTGGCCTAAAATCCCCATGCTTCCGTTTAATATTACCTTTTTCGCCCAAAAATACATTGTGCAAAGTTAAAACCCATGTTTTAAATTTTATTGAGGCCTTAGCCCCTTTCGTTTTAATCCACATATGACCCGAGCGCAAATCCATATGCCAAAGGAAAAGGGGGCTTAACGATAAATGTTTCGGGCACACCTGCAACCATTCGATCTCAGTTAAATCTACGACCCGCAATCAACGCAGTGATAGTGGTCCCCACGCCCGAAAACCGGCAGTTAATTCCGCACAGCTTTGGACGGGCCGGCGGTATTCACCATGGGGGCAGCGATTCCACTAAATACGCGCCGCGTGTCTTTTGTACGGGCCCTAAAAACCACTTTTTCGCGCGTTAAAGGTTTTACAAAGGCCGGGCAGCGGAATTCACCCGCACCGTTGGATCTATCGACCTCGATCCAACGACGGATATCCTCCAATCTTGCTCACCCGTTAACCTATGTCTGTCGTGTCCTGTGGCCCACCATTGTGTCGCTCTCATCGCCTTCGAGCCGTTGATTTGTCTTCCAAAATTCTACGGCCTAGAATCCAGTCTTCTCCATCTGTTGACCACCTGCCGATCGAGTCCTCCGCCACGTCATACACCCACCTGTCCTTCGTACTCCCATGTGTCATATTCCCGTGTGTCCGTGGCGTCTTCCCCTGCCGTATATATATATATATATATATATTTGTATCTGTGTGTTTATTCTTATTCATTGTTTTATTCCGCCACCACGTTCAAACCATTTTACGTAGAGCTCCCGCGTTCCCTCTGATTGTCAAAAGCTTCCATCGTATTTTCTCCACCACCCTACACGTTCTTATCATTCAGCCATGTCCTCGCCGCCATTATCGTCGACACCTCCTCGTTCATCCCACTCCTACCTGGTTTTTCTAATGTGTTGGTGGATTTTGCAGGGTTCCAACAAACGAAAAGATTTTTTAGTTCACAGTCTTGGCCGCAACAACAGAGCATCTCAGAAGGTAATCCAATTGAAGCTGTCATTATGAAGAAGGGTCCTGAAAGCCGCCATGATAAGACATTCATCGCAGGAGCAGGATTTAAAATCTTTCGAACTCCCCAAGGACAATTTAAAGATGCCAGTTAGCGTATGGGGATATAAATGTTCCTGCAAAGAACATCAGCAAAGAATTAAAGATTTCAACAACCCCATGAAGATTATGAGCTCGTATCTGGAAAGTACTGAAGGTTCATGAAGATTTTCTCTTATGCCGTGTCTGTGGAGAGATCTTCTTCCCACTTCTTTTATTCTTGCAAGCAACCTCAAGGTTTCATCGCAACGGATTTTCCTCCTTCAGCCAAGTACATAGAATTTGTATATTTTATTATTTGTGTCTTGTTTATAAGGATATTTTCATCTCCCAACATTTATTTCTAAAGGCAGATTGTAAAGTACAGTCATTTATATTTAGTCATTCACAGTGTGGGCGCGAATGTTTCTGCCATTTTGCTCAAATTAAGTCATTAAATGTGCTCCATCTACCTCCTTCTCGAGGGTTCTCTATATTTTCTATAAAAACCTAGAAATAAGAAATTAGGGGGGTTCCAGATTTCTATCAGCAAACTGTGCAGTGAAAAGGCTTTTGTATACATTTTGTAATATTTTTGTATGAAGGTTCAGAGCCCGTAGGGTCTCAGTGAGGAGTTATAACTGTAATGAGGATTTTGGTCTTTGGTATCTCACAGTATGTAATTTTCTCTTATGTGTTAATACAATATCTCATTTCATGCTATTTATCTTCTTGTATCATGTTCTAGAATGCAAGTGGCTCACTAATCCTGAGTAAGGATTCATCCTGGTTGATGCCCATACTGGGGGTTAGTCAAGCGCTTTAAATAGGCCTAGTCATGATATACTGTTCCATGTTCACCTTATCCATATTTTCTGCTATATCAGTTGTTTTAGGAGGGTGCTTTTAAAATGCCAGGATTGTGTATGGATTCTTGAATGGGCAAGCCCATGCATGGTTCTGTTGTATATCTGGGTATCAGTCTAATATCAACTGGTATTCTCTTATTATTTCTCTCACTGCATCCACTTTCTGATATTTGATTTCTGTGGCATATTATTTGAACTGGCCCTCTTTACAGTAAGCTGTCTCTTAACTGTCTGATGCCTTTGTATTGGAGTTTTGCATGATGTTCCTACACTATTCTTATCTTTGTACCAGCTTCTGAGAGAGATTGGTCCCATTCTAAACTAATTTCCTTGTTCAACAAAGAGATAGTAAGTGAGCTTTTGGATTGACAACCCAAGCTATATGAAGAGCTCCTTGCTATATTAAGATGTCCTAGGCACTGGTCTATGGCAACTCTAGGCTATCTCTAGGGGTGAAAAAATCGTCCACAACACATGGCATCTACCCATGTGGGCTCCTGCACTGCTTCTTCAAAAGAAGATGGCTCTGTCACGATACACTTGCTCATAAGAGCCATGTATCCAGTAAATCGGTCAGGTGACTGTCTCTGTCTGCGCTGTGATGTAGGGACTCCTACATTCTATGCCGCATCAAGCTTCAGTATCCCAGCTTCTGTGGTACGCTTTCTGCCTTGTCTGATGTTGGTTCTGCATGAGTGGACTCCTCCACTCCATGAATCTCCTCTTGTGGCTGATCCACATCAGAAGGCTCATCTTTCAGAACAAGCAGTTCCTTCACTACATGCAAGTCTAGCTCCCTCTCAATCATAGCTTGTGCAGCACCCATGATCATTTTGTTCTTCCTCTCCGCAACCCCATTCTGCTGTGGGTTATGAGGCGCTAGTGATTAATCTATCTACATGTGGTTTTCTAGAAATTCTCCCGAGATGTATTCACCACCATTATCACTCCGTAGAGCTTTCACTTGCTTCCCCGACTCCTTCTCCACCAATGCTTTAAACTCACAGAACTTTGAGAATGTTTCACTCTTCTTCTGCATGAAGAAGATCCAACATCTACGAAAATAGTCATCATCAAATATAACATAATACCTATGTTTTTTTGTTGAAGAAACCAAGAAAGGTCCACACACGTCTGTGTGAATTCTCTCCAGAATCACCAAAGCACGGTTCTCCTTCTCATGAAAGGTGGTCTTCACAAACTTAACCATAGTACTTTCCTTGCACTAATCTGATTGCACAAGAGTACCCTTGGAAAGTCCAGTAGAAATCTGCTGCAAAATCTTCAAAGTGCCATGGTGAAGATGGCCCAATCTCCTGTGCCATAATTCGCCCTCATCCCAGCTCACCACTTCTTCTGCTTTGCCCACCATTGCAGCGCAGCCATCTACCTCCAGTTTGTAGAGATTCTTAACTCGAATCCCTATCCTCTTGGTTTGACCCATTGTTTTATGTTGAAGGAAAGCTTTTCCCTCACTGAAAACAACATCATAACCTTTGTCTTCCAACATTATGACCGAGACCAAGTTCTTCTTCAGATCTGGAACATGCATAACATCTTTCAACAAGAATGGATTGCCGGACTCCCTCTCAAAGGTAATGGTCCCAATGCTAGTCACACTATATCGACCATCGTCGTCCATCTCTATATGAATTTGAAGGTCCTTCTCCTCCAAGTCACTAAACAACTCCTTGTCTCCTGTCATATGGAAATACGCACCACTACCAAGATACCACACCGATCCCATATAGCTTGAAACCAAGCATGTGATAAAAAAGAAATCAAGTTCAAATTGCAAGGCTAAGGCCTCTCCAACTGCAAATCCAACAACCTTCTTGTTCTTCTTCTTCTGTGGGTAGTTAGTGGTGAAATTCCCATGTTCGTGACAGTGAAAACACTTCACCTTGGAAAAATCCTGCTTCTTGCCTTTAGCATTGGATTTTGAAGGAAATTTATTCCCCTTCCCTTTCCTTGCTTTGGTAGATAAAGTGAAATTCTCTCATCTTCATTCTTCGATGAAGAGCCATCCCTGGTACGCCGCCTTATCTCCTCCTGCACAAGATCCGACCAAAGTCGCTCCCATCCCGACAGTTTCTCCCATCCATTGACAGAGTCTTCATAGATATGCCAACTCTTTGGAAGCCAAAGGAGAGCCAAGCTCACCAAGTCTTCATCATCAATAGTAATCCCCACACTTCCCAGTTCATATCTATAGTGGACAAACTTCGTGAGAGATTTTGGAATACTGTCACCCTTCTGCATTTTTATTTTTCTGAGCTTGTCTTTCAGCGCCAACTTCCTCTGGTTGTTGTTGCTTTGGAACAAATCTGTAAAATCCTTACACATTAAGAATGGAGTGGCTTTTCTGTGAAGGATGAACACAATATGGTCCTTCACACCTTCCAAAATAATTCTGCTTGTCTTTGCTATCTTCTTTCTCCATGCGTCAAGTAATGCAACATCGCTATATCCCGGCTTAGGAACATCGCCATCAATGAACTCATTCAGTCTATTAACCTCCAACACCACCTCCATCCTATCCTTCCGGGCTATGTAATTCGAGCTCCCATCAAGGGCATACTCCAATTGCAACCCATTGAAATACATTTCAATGTATACTCAACTTCTGCACCAAGAATTTTCTATAGAAAATTCGAATTGTCCACCAGCACAAACTCAACAAGTCTTCACAATTGCAATCTTAAAAAATTAACACTGCTCTGATACCATGTAGAAATTATATACAAGATGCATGCATATATCCAAATTATCCTAATCTAACAATATTTATCTTCTTGCTAAATACAAAATCCTTCCACTGTTAATCTTTTGCGAAAATTTAAACTCAATTTCAAACACATGAAGCAATAAAAACAATCGCACACAATACAATTGTTTAACGAGAAATCCTGAAGCTAAAAACCCCAACTATCATATATTATGTATCATGGAGATCATGTAACAATATCATACAAAGCTTAGTACATCAATCTCTTAGTACGATCAATCGTCACACACTAATCATAAGAAATTTGCAAATCCATGTACTGATTTCTTACCACCTGATAGCCTTCCTCCACTGCGCAATCCATCATCTAACGCGAGCATGAAAGAATAATTTTTGAAGGACTATGGATTCAATAATTTGCATTGAAGCAAGGTTTATTTGCAAAATGAAAAGGATATGAAAAGGAAAATGGAAATGGATAATGAAAAATGGAAAATGACAATGGGAAATAAGCATGTAGGTGAGCTTCTTGCTTTTATTTGTGGAGTAGACAAAAAGTAATGGAAAATGTATGTGAATGAAGGAAAATGAACAACTAACTCTTGCTGGGAAAATAATGGTGGTTTGCTTTGAATTTCTTGGTTGGATTTACAATTCAAAAAGGGAGGAAAAGTAATGGTCTTGATGGATATGAACATGGACTTGTTCTTATGTTTCTCATGAAATCGGTCCTTTGAAAACCAATCGTGCGCACAATTAGTTTCCTTCAATGATCATTCGATCATCTCAAATCTGCAAAAAAAAAAGAACTTGACATAAAGAACATAAGTGTGTTAAAAAAGAAGTAGCTAATTTCTTTCTGATTTTTACGCAAAAATTAAATGTCAAATGAAACAGATTAAGATAAATCAAAAAGTTCTATATTCGGTCCAATGCATGATATCGATAACAATTCATTTTTAAAGAATAACCATGAAAAATAAATCAACTCCCTATTGTCGGATGACTTCATGCACTGTGCTTAGTAAAACAATTGGCATCACAAAGATTCACTGTGTTCTGCAAGTTAAAACTTTATAGAAAAATACACATCAACAATATTAATGCCAAATGTTTAGAAATCATCTAAATAATCTTCCAATTATCCTGCAAACCATTATTAAGAATTATTATTATTATTATTATTATTATTTTAATAATGAAATAAAGCATGGATGAAATAATTGTCCTTATGAATATTTTTTAAACAAAGTCATGCTAATGCCTCTTTCATGCAAGATAAAAATAAAAATCTTGAAATTTCTAAAGTCAAGTTCCTAACTATGAAGGAGATGAAGGCAGAATCCTTCTCAATTTATACAACTTGCATTTGATGCACATGTGATAATGTCTTTGCCTCAAATAATCCATTTGTCACTCATCATGTGCCACCACAGATGAATTCTGCCACATTTTCCTTCAAATAAGGAAATCAGATCCTTGAATATTTCTCAAAATTGAATTTTATAAAACCGTGACTGTTTTCATAAAAAAAAAACATTTTTCTCTCACGCACACTGCAAATTAGTGCTCCAAAGAACCCTGAATTTCTCCCAAATATCTATGAATTTCAGAAATTTCTTACAAAATTATCTAATTCACCCCGTTCCCGAAAAAACCCATGTTTTAGTTTTTTCTAATTTGCCTCGGTTTGCTTAGAAAATTCATTTTAAAATTGGGTTTTTTTGACAATTACGCATTTCGTTTTCTGGCAATTGCTTGTGGTTTGATTTGTTTTTATTTACAAGTTTTGAAGTGTAATGGCTTATATCTCACAGATAATTTTAGATCAATCTCCCTCATTCCAATTACTTGCAGTGAAATCTGCAATCTTCTCTTCATCAACAGTCTGAAATCTTCTCTTTATCATCAATTTCTTCATATGATACACTTCCATTGTCTATCCCTACAATTGAATTTGAATTCTTCTTTTCATTAGCAATTTGCAATCTTCTCCTCATCAACAATTTGCAATCTTCTCCTCATCAACATTTTCTTCATGTGATATACCTTCATTGTGTGCAAATTTTTAAAAATGATTTCTAATCACTGTTGTTTGAGGAAAAACGAATATGGAAAAGAGAAGGTTCCCTTTTTTCTTTTTTTTTAAATTGCAGTGCATGGGTCTTTGTGTGGATTGAAGAACTGCATATATGGGTAAAGCCAAGCCAAAGGCTAGCTTCATGTGTATGCGTGGGTCTTATTTTCATGGGCCAATTTATTTATTTTAATTTATTTTTTTAAATAATTTTTTATTTTTTAATTGATTTGTTAATAAAATTATATATTATATTTTCAAAAATTCGAAAATATACATATATATTTCATTAAACAAAACAATTATTGAAATTAAAAATTTTCATCATTTTTAAAGTTTATTGTAAAATGAAATGAAATAATGAAAACATAATTTATTATTATTTTTAACGTAAAAATTCATTTTCTGATCCTCTAGATTACACAAAGTGCAGGAGGAGAGCATACTTGAGAATTTTTTTTTTTTTTTTTTTTAGATGTAAGAAATAAAGCTACCTAGTTACACTTCCCCTGCAATGGCGCCAAAATGTTTAATCAATTTAGTGTCCTAAATTGCTAACATAAATTATCGACCAGGGCTAGTAAAGTGATGAAGTGTGATGCATTATATGTGCCTAAGTATCCATTTTTCTTATTTCGTTGTTTTTAGTGTTTTATTGATGTTTTGGGGTTTTTATTTTTAATGCTTAGTATGCTACTCTATGCTAAAAAGATGAAGTTAGATCTATGTCAAAAGGGAGAAAAGGAAATGTTAATAAATGAATTAAAACAGAGTTTATTTGAAAATTTTGTTCCTAACTAGAAAATGATGAAAACAGAGAGTCCTAATCCATGGATATTACAGCTTCTAAATGAACATTCATGAAATGAAAAGTCACTCGAAACACTACAACTTAATCTGATTCATTTAGTTAGAGATTTGTTGGAAGAGCTTGTGAAAAATATTAATTCTAATGCAATGAGGATCTCCTAAAACATAAAAGAAAATGCTCAAACAAACAGTAACTTAGAACATTACAATGAAATCTCATTCATTTGATAGAGGTTTATTGGAAGAGCTTGAGAAAAATATTACTATGATGTAGTAAGGATCTCCTATGAAATGTTGAAACAACTTATAACATTACAACTAAATCTCATTCATGAGTTAGAGGTTTATTGGAAGAGCTTTTGAAAGAGATTAATCATAATGTGATAAGGATCTTCTATGAAGCAAAACAATCAATAACTCGGAATATTACAACTAAGTCTCATTCGTGAATTAGAGGTTTATTGGAAGAGATTTTGAAAGAGACTAACTGTAGTATAATGATGATCTTATTTTTAACTAAATAACAGAAAATGAAATGCTAATAACTCATAATATTACAATTGAATCCCATTCATTTAATGGAGATGTATTGGAAGAGCTTGAGAAAGAGACTAACTGCAATATCATGAGGATCCTTTATCCAAGCAAATGACATGAAACATAATGCTAAAAGCTATGATTTCAGAAAGCAGTCTAAGTAAGGAAATATGACAAAACAGAATTGAAAATGACTTATCTAGAAAACATGTAAAACCTCCTCGAATAGCAGGGGCCCTATGCTACCAATTTAGTGAAATTCTTCAGCTTCTTAAAGTTGTAATCAAAATAGCATCAATGAATTGAACTTCTTTATTGATAAACTCACAAATCTACATCCCATTCCATATTAAGCTTTGTTACAAAACACTTTCTAATCATTTCTCTTCTTCTCCTATTTTTCACTACCCTTGATAGGAAAAAGCTTTCCCTATTTATACAAAAATATGAGAAGTTATCTCACTAATGAGAGTCCATGAATCTCTCCCTCTATCTCTAGAGTTACAATAAAAATAGGAAATGATAAGACACATGTCTTTTTAGAGTTTCAATACAAATAAGAAATGAGACACATATCTTCTTAGAGTTTCAATACAAAAAGGAAATGAGACACATGTCCTCATGATATCATGATCTTCTCCACTCAAATTCGAATTTGGTTTTGGGAGGCCACATAAAAGTCTTTTAGAAGCTTCCTTTTGACCTACACATGTCACAAAACTCATAACACATAAATAGATATATGAAACTATGTTAATTTTCTAGTTTCTAGTCATAAATTTACTTTAAACACATAAAATAAATAACTTTGGAAGACAAGGATCCTAACCCATATATTTATGAAAATGGTTACTTGATGTAGGGTTTTAGGTCAGATAGTTATGAAATGAGAGCTAAATGGTAATGACATAATGGAAATATGTATGAATATGGAAAACACTTTTGAGACTCAATAATTATGATAAAGTCAGTGAACCAAGTGACTTCTAGCAACTCATAGACATGATACAAGTAGATGTGCCTTCATCAATTATAGTCCGATGAATGAGGTGATTCAGGACATGTACTTGAATAAATAATGCTAATTGTGCTAGTAATTGTGGCACATAGCCCGCGTGGTTAAAGACTACAAGATTATAATCTGTCAGATCGATTCCACCAATCGCCAACAAAAAAGCCTGATTTTGGGAGGGACAATTCTGAAGAACCTCAAGCGTTGACATAAAAGAAGGTGACTGAGCCAGATTTTAGACTACGTTATAATTTTGAGCTGCATGAGCTCGAGGGTTGAAAGTCGATTTATGAACGACTCCCTTCGGCAGCTTTATTGTTAACTCAGGAATAAAAGGCAGTGGAGCTGAATCAGACGAAGTCGAAGTCGAAGTAGTAGGTTGATCTATAGCCTAACCATTTGACGACGAAATAGGATTACTATAATCTTTACTTCGATTAAACACCAAAACATCAGTTTTGGGCTTAATGACGGATAGCATAAGCACTTGCGAACTAGAAGAAGGATTCATAGTAGCCATATGCATTTCTGGGTTCGAAAAAGGATTTGTCAACACTGTAGATGCGACATAAGTCTTAAGAAGCTTTGAGACTTCCGAGCGGTGAGGAAAATATCGTGTAAAATAATCCTCATTACATATCAAACAAGGGTAACGAGGTTTCCAACAAGAACTGGATGAATCGGATGATTTTTCCTGCATGGGTGAATTTTATTTCTTATTATCTTCCCCCTTCTTCTTACTTCCAAGTTTCTTGTCACTTTTTCCTTTGTCAGATGACACGGTATGTATTTCAAAAGAAGACGTAGGATCATATGCAATAGAGGTTTGATTTGAAACAACAAGTGTGGAACCATATGGTCGACTTGCTGGTGGAGTGCTAGCAGAACCAATCACACCATCACCGAAATGAATTTCCTTACCAAATGTAGAAGGAGGAACAATAAAATTTGGCCGCGGTGCACTCAAAATATTTTCATAGAGCGTGCCAGATTGAGTGAAATCAAATCCAAATACTGGGCACGAGAAATTACTCTCTCTTCAGTGACAACACCACCTTTAGCCACGTCCTTAGTGATAGATGGAAACAAGGAATTTATAAACCACTTAACTAAAATTTGATCATGAACAAATGTTTTAACCATTCGACGACGATGATGCCACTCATGTATATGATCTGATATATGAGTAGCAGTTGTATTTTTAAATATGGTCAAAAGTTTCGTTCCAGTTTCATATCTAATGGGTAACTGGAAGTTGGTTAAAAAAAAATAGTGGCTAAAGCTATAAAGTTATCGAAAGAAGCTTGTGGTAATTCAATATACTACTTTGCAGCCGGACGAGTGAGCATTCACTGGAAAACACGAAGTCTAACAGAATCATCATTCAAGGAATTAGATGAACACCATAAATAATAAGTCATAATGTGCGTAGACAGATCTTCTCTAGAGTTTCCATTGAGTTTCAGAATAATAGAGGGTAATTTATGAGTAATCACTGACCACCAAGGTAAATAATGAATGGGATCATTAGTGAGCTAGTTTAAATCAGGTAACTCTAATGTTACAACAAACAGAAACTGTCGATTTATCAGGTTGAGCGTAACCAGGATAAGATGGAATTGCCTAGGCAATAGGCCATTGTGCACCAACATAAGGATTCTGCTACTGTTAGCCTAGATAGGGGTAATTTTGTTTACCAAACCCTTGATAGGCTTGTTGAACAGGACCTGGATAAGCTTGAAAATGTTGGAATGGTTGCTGTGGCTGTCATGGGATTTGATAAAACTGTTGTTTCCCGCCAAGATAATTTGGACCAGGTTGTGGATAGACGAGACTAGTAGAAGCCTACGACAAGGGTAAACTAGCCTATGCTTGTGAAATTCTTGATACAAATGGTTGTTGTATATCGGCCTGGGAAAACAGAGTCTGTAGACCAAAAACTTGAGGGTTAAGGGTTGAAGGACTGACCTGAGTAGACTGAGCAACATCCAAGGAAGTAATAACAGACGTAGTAGGTACAGATGCAACAAGTTGAACTGGTTGATATTGATACACAACCATTTGTGGTTGAACAGGAAAGGTAGGATGCCATTAAAAAACATGCATTCCAGCATAATATTGGCCTAAAAATGAAGGATTACTGCCATATGGCATGAACACCTGTTGCCCCCCAGCATATGGAGTATAGGGATATTGCACATACTGACTTTCATATGATGGGAGTCTAGCAGATACTGGATAAGATGGACGGTAATTGGATGGACCAGCCTGATATTGAGCTGATGGTGTCAATAAAGGACTAGGCATTTCAGTACTCATAAGAGAGGAACCAGATGAAATTCCAGATGATGACATGGGTGAGGTCCATGGACTAGAGCAGACACCAGAGTAGGTTCCATTTAAAGCTTGGTAACCCAGTGGGATGGACGGACCACCATAAAGATGAGACTCGGGTGTCGTAGAAAACATAAAAGAAGAAGCAACAATAGATGCTTTGTAGTTGTAACAGATGGTACAGTCTGGGATGTTGTCTTAGCCATGGTTAAATACCTGCCAAATACCTAAAAAAAGAACTGATAAATATATGGATAAAGATTAGAAGCTACATCTTTGTTTTGGATTGAAGGGGCTACTTCTTCTTCTCCTATATTGAAATCAAACCATGTGGAAGTACTTCACCGTTAGGCCCGAGATAAATTTCAAGCGGAAAAATTTGTGGTAAAGAGGAAGACTCAATAGTTACGGATGAATGAGGATAAGCTAGTTGCACGAGAAAAACTTCGGGATGAAGATGTTCTGGTAAAAGAACAATAGGTTCCAGATCAAATTCCGGCTGAACAAATTCGGGTTCTAGATTTACTATTTCACTTGTTCGAATTTCAATGTTCTCAGGTAACTATGAGGGTTCCATCTCGACAGTAGAAAATAAATTGGGATTGGTCGAAACGACTCGAGACTTGGTACTCAAAGGATCATATGACTCTGGTGAATTAGATGAATATGTAGCGCCAAATATTCCAAAGGTATCGGACTCAGTAGGATGAGCTTGCCTTCACCTACTAGGTGTAGCTTCTGGCGGTAAAGGTGGTTTATTCGCTGTCCTACACAAACGACGGGGAAAGGGTTGATATTATTCCATGATTGCTGATTGATTTTAATAAAAAAACAAATAAACAAAAAGAGGGTAATGCTAGGAAAAAGGTTTTCGAAGTAGCTGCGAAGTGAAATATACCACCCTAGTAAACAAAGGACTTATGTACATGTAGGAAATATCCCCGAATGCTGTGTTTGGTGTATCACAATGTACAAGGCGGTCGACTCGGTTACCTATAGATGGTAAGAAACCTAGTGTTTTCCTTCCAAATATACTAGATGGTATGTGGACACCCAATCCATATTAGCTCTATGTAATCCGAAATCGCACTAATTTTCATACTAGAACACTGCCTGATATACCCAAAGGTACATGGACGAGCTCTGATATACTTACGTACGTGGAATGAGGTATCACACTCAGAATGTATCGCAAACAATTAACGACAACTTCTATGCTTTTTGACGTCAGAACACGTCTCTAGCCTAGACCTCTAAATATTATCGTTAAGTGACAATGGTCCCTTAAGTTAATTCAGATAAATTTTAAGTTGATCTTGCTTACAAGTTTTTCTTTCAGGTTCACCACGTGATGTATTTGACATTCCTAGAATGCAACAAAGATGATAAGCATTTGTTTCGATTTCAATTTCGACAGTGAAAACTTAGCTACAAGGGATAGAGCAATCATATTGTAAGCAATCAACAATGAGCACATCTAAATAAAAATTCCCTAATTGTTCCTATGCAACACTCAAAATCCTTATATGAAAATGCATGTTTTTCTTTTCAATTTCTTTTAAGTTTATATGAACGAAAAAGAAACTATGATGCACAAGCAATCAATCAATACTTTCAAGAGAAATGAAGGCTGAAACGAAAATTCCTCTTTTCGAAAATAAAGAACTGATCAAATGTAAATTTTAAACTTTGGAGCTATTTGAAAATGATAAAGAAAACAAAAAGAAACATTGAACAAACAAATATCCAAAGTGAGGCAAGAATAGTTGAGGCAATATGGTCTCTAGAGGCAATCAGACACTTGAAAAGTCAACAAACAAGATACTGAAATGAATGGAAAAACACAAAAATATGATGATTTTTGGTTGGTCACATGAGAAACGCACTCCTGAGTGGGAGACAGTGCGTTGTAGAGAACTGTCCCTAAGCCAACAGTGCTATGCAGAGCACTGTGTCAAGAATAAAAATGCATTGGTGCCAGAGGAAAATAAAAAATAGGCAATCAAACACACTTATTTTCCTAAAACACATTCAAATGACTGAAATAAAGCAATTAAAGTCTACTAGAGGTTGATAAACAAGGATAAAACCACTAGGGACGATCAGTCGATCCCCAGCGGAGTCGCTAATTTTTTTTACGGAAATCAAACCTACATATAGATATGTTTACCCTAAGTGTGGTGGTCACACTTAGAAGAACAAAAGAAATATATTTGAACTTTTCCTTAAAATGAATAGATAAGGGAAGAACACCTACTTGTGATCTTTTGCTATTCCTCGCCTCCCTTTTGACACTTCTGTCATTCTCAAGCAGACTGAAATCATGTAGAAATTTAATAAAAAATATGTATTTCCTGGATTCTCTTGATCTAAAAATTAAATTCCACTGTTAAATACATAATCAATTCTACAAAATATTTGTGGAATTTAAAACACAATCGCCAATAGCAATATCATGAAGAAAGATCAATCACACATAACACAGATAATTTACTGGGAAAGCATAAGGCTAAAAACCCCACTATCATATATTATGTATATATCATGGATCATGAAACAATTTCATACAAAGCTCCAATCCAAGAGCTCTCAGTACAACATACAATTGTCTCACACTGTCATACAAAAATTGGCAAGTTCCTTAGCCAATTTAATACCTCCAGACAATGTGCCTCTACTGCGTAATCCTAGCTGATAGAAATCCCTGAATGAATGGAATCCTGCTTACCTTGACTATGCAATCCTCATTGGCACATCCAATGTGTGTGTAGTCACATGTGTGCAACCACTAATGTCACAACTGATAGTCAAACTGTCCCTTTCACCTACATCTCATCTGGGTCTCGACTGGATCTGGCATGCATGTAGTTAATAATAGTAAATCTTCAGTTGCATGTGGGGCCACTGATTGTGAATTAATTAATAATTAATTCACTTGATCTCTCACTAGTGTATCTTCAATACAACTAGCCGCCAACTGAGTTTAACTCACTTAAGTGAGTTAAAATACTTTACAACTTTTATAACTACACTTCCAACTCTATTACAACTTCGAATCGATCAGTTACAACTAAGTCCACTTGCATCTTCCACCAACCAACCACTCAACTCGAAATTTCTATAGCTAATTGATTTGCCACTTCAGTTAACTATTTCCAAGTGCTCATTGAGAATAGCTTATTATTTATTGTCCAAATAATATTAAGGGATAATAATAGCCGTCATGCATCTATAAATAGACATGCAATCTATAAATAGAACTTGCACATACATCTATAAATAGACTTCATATATAAATAGAATTTTCTCATGCATCTATAAATAGACATACACCTAAAAATAGCCTGAGGCTCGATCCTAGTGTAGGTGCATAATATTCACTAGGATCTTCTTGTTGAATCTCAACACTCCCTCTCAACAAGAAAGGGATTATCCTTCACCTTGATCCCGTCTCTATGGTATTCAAATTTTCTCTTGGTGAGCGCCTTCGTCAGAATATCTGCATCCTGATCTTCCGTAGGGATGTATTGAATAAAAATGATCTTCCTCTGCACACAGTATCTGATATGATGATACCGGATATCTATATGCTTAGATCGATCATGAAACACATGATTAATCGAGAGTTTAATGAAACTCTGATTATCACAATGAATCATTGTCGGATATAAATGAAAACCAAAGAAACCAACCAAGATATTTCTCATCCAGATAGCCTCACATGCAACTTGAATTGCTGCCATGTATTCTTCTTCCGTTGAACTGAGTGCCACGAATCTCTTCTTCCTATTGTACCAAGAAACAACTGTAGATCCAATGCTAAAGATCCTCCCTGATGTTCTCTTTCTGTCTGATGGGCTCCCTGCCCAATCTGTATCCATGAAGCCATGCAACTTCACCTCATCCATCTATATGTACCATAAACCATACTCAGATGTGCCCCTCAGGTATCTCAGGACATGCTTTCCCACATTCCAAAAGAGCTTGGTAGGCTTAACCATCGCTTGACTCAGCTGGTTAACCGCATAGAAAATGTCCGGTCTCGTGTTCACTAGATACATTAGTGAACCCACTAACTGTCGATATACAGTAGCATCCACTACCTCTCCAGAAGTAGCATCATCTTTCCTCCAATTTTTTGGAAGAGGAGTATCCATGGGTTTGTAGCCCTCCATGTGAAACTTACCCAATATATCCCTTGCATACTTGCCTTGAGACACAAAAATTTCACCATCTCGCTGCCATATTTCCAATCCAAGGAAATAATGGAGGCCCATATCCTTCATCTCGAACTCCTTTGCAAGGTCCTCCTTGCATGAGTGTATCAGCTGCTCATCACCAGTCAATATTAAATCATAAACATAAAGAAAAATGATTAAAAGCTTACCCTCCACCACAATTTGGTATAGGTTTACTTCCGCTTCACTTTTGGTGAAGCCCAGTCTGGTGAAATAGATGTCTATCCAAGTGTACCAAGCACGGGGTGCTTGCTTCAGCCCATACAATGCTCTTTTGAGTCGACACACATGCGACTTGTTGCTGAAGATCTCAAATCCTTCAGGATGATCTATGTACACCTCTTCCTCAATGATCCCATTAAGAAACACAATCTTCACATCCATCTAATGAATGTGCCAACCCATCTGCGTTGAGAGAGCAAGGATGGTCCTTATGGAAGAATACCTTGCGACATGTGCAAAGGTTTCTTCATAATCTATCCCCTCGATCTAGGAGAAGCTCCGGGCCACAAATCTGGCCTTGTGTTTCTCAACACTCCCATCAGCAGCTTGCTTTACCTTGTAGATCCATCTCGAACCTACCACTGATTTACCAACCAACCTTGGAACAATTTCCCAAGCACTGTTTTTGACAATGGAGTCATACTCCTCCACCATTGCATCTACCCATGTTGGATCCTGCACTGCTTCCTAAAGGGAAGATGGCACAGTCACAATACATTTTCTCATGAGAGCCATGGATCCAGTAAATCAGTTAGGAGACTGTCTTTGTCTACGCTATGAAGTAGGGGCTCCTTCATTCTATGCAACATTAAGTCTCAGCCTATCAGCTTCTATGGTATGCCTTCTACCAGTTCTGATGGTTGGCTCTGCATGAGTGGACTACTCCACTCCATGAACCTCCTCCTGTGGCTGATCCACATCTAGAGAATTATATTTGGGATCCAACAGTTCCTCCTCCGCATGCAAGTTTAGCTCCCTCTCAAGCGACAACCACATGGATTTCCCCTCATCCAATTTTATATCCCGTCGCATAACAGTCATCTTAATTTTAGGAAAATGCACATGATAATTATGGGGCATTTCTGTGTACCCCACAAAAATCCCAACTTCAGCAGTTGACTCTAGCTTCTTCCTGACGTTCTTGGTCACATGCACATAAACAGATGAGCCAAAAATCTTAAAGTGTGAAACATTTGGTTTCTTACCAATGAAAGCTTCTTCAAGTGTACTCATGCCAAGTACTCTATGAGGACAAGGATTTTGCACATAAACCGTAGTGTTGCATGATTATTCCCACAAATGCATTGGTAGGCCCTGATCATGCAACATCGCTCGTGCTGCACCCACGATCATTTTGTTCTTCCTCTTCGCGACCCCATTTTTTTGTGGTTTATGAGGCACTATGAGTTCTCTTCGAATTCCTTCTTTGCTGCAGAAGTCTTTGAATTTGTTAGAGATGTATTCTCCACCATTATCGCTCCTTAGAGCCTTCACTTGCTTCCCCGATTTTTTCTCCACCAATGCCTTAATCTCACATAACTTTGAGAATGTTTGATCCTTCTTTTGCATGAAGAAGATCCATCATTTACGAGAAAAGTAATCAACAAAAATAACATAGTACTTATGTTTTTCTGTTGAAGCAACCAAGAACGGTCCACACAGGTCTGTGTGAACTCTCTCAAGGATCCCCGAAGCACGGTTCTCCTTTTCATGAAAGGTGGATTTTACATACTTCCCCATGGTGCAACCATTTCATTGATATAACTGTTGAGTCCCAAATTTGCATCTTTTCCATACATTTTTCCATACCTTTTTCACTCACCTAAACCTCCCAAATTGTCAATATCATGTGCAAAAGAGAATCTAACATGGTTTTTAATTATATTTTTGTGTTTGCTATTTGATCTAGATTTTGTTCATTCAGCTGCGGAATCTTGCCACTTTCCGCAGCTGCTGCAACTTTCCACAGCTATTTTGTGAAACTCTATGCTACAGGTGTCTACAAGGAAAACGAGCCACATGGGCAGGTCAGGAATGACGTGGACATGGTTCGTGTCCTATTGGTTCAAACAAACTCATCCAAAGAAGCCGCGGTCAAAGGCGTCCACATGGAAGTCAACCATGGAGTTTCATGTCGGCCGGACTCTGTTTCGTGTCACATGAAGATTCATACGGCCGTTTCTAAGCCTACGGAGGATAAATCGACATCTGTACAGGGCTCCAGAGTCGAATTCAAGCATCCACCTCTCGTAGATTTACTTTCCAACACGGCCATACTCCTATATCCGTGGACGTAGTGGTCTACGTGCTCTCCACCAGCATGAACTTTAGGAGACAGTTATAGTTTGTTGTTATATATAATGCGTTTGCATACGCATACGAAGTTAGTCGATATTAGTGAATGTAGTCTCTGTTATCTTTTGATTAGTCTGCTCTGTAGTGATTACGCTGCACTTGTGCCGTAACATTACCATTCTGTAATGACTGCTTTTTAATATGAGAAGACTCTGTTTTTCAACTTAATTCGTGTTTGAGGACCTTTGCCAAGGCTGGAGTAGAGGGCCCCTGCTCAGCTAAGGTTTTGTGCATTAGTGTATAATTTTAATTTCATTTCATTGTGTCATAATCCACTCATATGTTCATATATTGCATTTGTTTCATTTCTGTTTATAAACTTCCATAATTTCCATTTCATTTCTGTCTTTTATGTTTTATGTTGATAATCACTGATCAGTGTTCTTGTTTCAGGTTATAGATAGGCAGCCCGAGCATTTTCATAGCTTTTTGATTAGTGACATGGAACTAACATTGTTCTGCTGCTAATTTGATTTTCATAGTTTTTGTTTAATTTCAGTATTGCTTATCTGCTTCAGTAGTTAAATTTAGATATACTAATCTGCTCATAGCATCTTCAGTTGCCTCCGAAAGCCACAGCTGGACTGATGGTGAGGGATTGTATTATGAAATTTGTAGTTTAGTATTAGTTTCTTTTCTGCAAATTTAGATATACTAATCTGCTCATAGCATCTTCAGTTGCCTCCGAAAGCCACAGCTGGACTGATGGTGAGGGATTGTATTATGAAATGTGTAGTTTAGTATTAGTTTCTTTTCTGCAAATCTAGATATATTAAGCTGCTCGTAGCATCTTCAGTTGCCTCCGAAAGCCACAGCTAGACTGATGGTGAGGGATTGTATTGTGAAATGTGTAGTTTAGTATTAGTTTCTTTTATGCAAATTTAGATATATTAAATCATGCATGACATCTTCAGTTGCCTCCGAAAGCCACAGCTGGACTGATGGTTAGGGATTGAATCATGAGTGTATGGTTTAGTATTAGTTTACTTTCTGCAAATTAAATATCAGTTACTCAAATTGTTTATGATTACTTCCGAAAATCATAGCTGGACTAATGATGAAGGATCAGAAGATAAATTGATGTAACATGATTTAGATTTATTTTGTTGCAATTTTGAATTTCCTTAAGCATAGTTTATTTTATGTTTAGTTGGCAGCAAGAATAGTTTAGTTTTCATGCTCAATAGTTCATTGTTTTGATTTATTAGATTAGCAACACCTTTTCATTTCAGCAGCACATTTTCATTTTCTTTCAAGTCTTGTCATTGTAAATTTCAATTTGCTTTTTAAAGTTTCAAGTTGGTAAATCATTATAGGGGATATCACTTCCTTGAAAAAACATAACCAAACTTGTTTTCATCTTAGAATTTCCATTTCACCTTAGAAAACCAAAAACGACAAAAAGTTAAGAAATAGGTTATCTTGCACATATAGTGCGCCGCACTTCATCAGCTTACGATTCCCGGATTGACAAATTAAATGCAGCAATTTAGGACACACTAAATTGATGCAACAATAACTGAGCAAGTATTCCCATTGGAACTCCAGTAGATATTTACTGCATGACTTTCAAGTCTCCATGATGAATATGGCCCAATCGCCTATGCCATAATTCGCCCCCATCCCGGTCACCACTTTTTCCACCTTGCCCATCATGGCAGTGCAACCATCTACATCCATCTTGTAGAGATTTTTAACTTGAATCCCTATCCTCTTGGCTTGACCCGTTGTTTTATGTTGCAGGAAAGCTTTTCCATCATCGAAAACAACGTTATAGCCTCTGTCCTCCAACATTGCGACTGCGACCAAGTTTTTCTTCAGACTTGGAACATGCATAACATCTTTCAATTGAAATGGTTTACCTTACTCTATTTGAAAGGTAAATGGTACCAATTCCAATCGCACTATATCATCCATTTGCCCATATCTATATGCATTTGGAGATCTTTCTCCTCCAAGTCACTGAAAAGTTCCTTATCTCGCGTCACTTGGAAGGAAGTGCCACTATCCAAATACCTCACCGATCCCAATGCAATTGACACCATGCATGAGATCAAAGAGAATTCAAGCTCAAATTGCAAGGAAAGGGCCTCACCAGCTTCAACTCCAGCAACCTTCTTGTTCTTCTTCTTTTGTGGACAGATAGTAGCGAGATGCCCATGTTCGTGACGGTGAAAACACTTCACTTTGGAAAAATCCAGCTTCTTGCCTTTAGACTCGGATTTAGAATGGAATTTATTCCCCTTCCCCTTCTTTTCCTTGGAAACCAAAGCACCATCCTCTTCATCATCATGCTTTGATGAAGAGCCATCTCTAGTGTTCCGCCTAAAATCCTCCTGCCAGATCCGACCATAGTCGTTCCCAATCTGACAATTTTTCCCATCCATTGACAGAGTCTTCATAACTATGACAACACTTAGGAAGTCACAAGAGAGCCAAGCTCACCAAATCATCATTAGAAACAATTATTACCACACTCCCTAGTTCATCTCGACATTGGACAAACTTTGTGAGATACTTTAGAATGTTGTCACCCTTTTCCATCTTGATATTCCTGAGTTTATCTTTGAGCGCCAATTTCCTATGGTCACTACTACTTTGGAAAAGATTCTTCAAAGCCTTCCACATAGCATATGGTGTGGCTTTCCCATGAAGGCTTGGGACAATGTGGTCTTTTAATCCTTCCAACATAATCCTCCTCGCCTTTGCCACTTTCTTTTGCCATGCATCAAGTAATGTAGCATCTGTCGAAGTGGGCTTAGGAACATCATTGTCAATGAATTCCTTCAAGCCATTATCTTCAAGCACTACCTCCATCCTGTCCTTCCAAGAAATGTAGTTCGAGTTTCCCTCGAGTGCATACTCTTACCTCAAGCCATTGAAAGCCATATCGATGTTAACTTAGTTGTAGCACCAAGAAAGTCTTCCTGCAAATTTGAATTCTTTCCACCAACAAACTTAGCTCCTACTTCAAAATTTCAATCTCCTGTGCTCTGATACCATGTAGAAATTTAATATAAAATATGTATTGCCTGGATTCTCCTGATCCAAAAGTTATATGCCATTGTTAAATATAGAATCTCTTCTAAAAAATATTTTCAAAATTTAAAACACAATCGCCAATAGCAATATCATGAAGAAAGATCAATCACACATAACACAGATGATTTACCGGGAAAGCATAAATATAAGACCCCACTATCATATATTATGTATATATCATGGATCATGAAACAATATCATACAAAGCTCCAATCCAAGAGATCTCAATACATCATACAATTGTCTCACATTGTCATACAAAAATTGGCAAGTTCCTTAGCTAATTTAATGCCTCTACACAACCTGCCTCTATTGCGCAATCCCAGCTGATAGCAATCCATGAATGAATGGAATCCTGCTTTCCTTGACTGCGTGATCCTCATTGGCACATCCAATGTGTGTGTGGTCACATGTGTGCAACCACTAATGTCACAACTGATAGACAAACTATCCCTTTCACCTACATCTCAACTGGGTCTCCACTGGATCTGATATGCATGTAGTTAAAAGTAGTAAATATTCAGTTGCATGTGAGGCCATTTATTGTGAATTAATTAATAATTAATTCACTTGATCTCTCACTAGTGTATCTTTAGTTACAACTAGAAAAATTGAGTTTAACTCACTTAAATAAGTTAAACTACTTTACAACTTTCATAACTACACTTCCAATTCTGTTACAACATCGAATCACTCAGTTACAACTAAGTCCACTTGCATGTCCCACCAACCAACCACTCAACTTGAAATTCCTATAGCTAACTAATTTTCCACTTCAGTTAACTATTTCCAAGTTCTCATTGAGAATATATTATTGTTTATTGTCCAATTAATATTAAAGGATAATAATAGCCAACATGCATCTATAAATAGACATGCAATCTATAAATAGAACTTGTACATACATCTATAAATAGACCTCATCTATAAATAGAATTTTCTCATGCATATATAAATATAAATCCACCTAAAATTAGCCTGAGGCTCCATCCTAGTGTAGGTGCATAATTTTCACTAGGATCTTCTTGTTGAATCTCAACAAATCGGTTGATTGGTACCTGCAATGGAAAACAAAAGATATAAAATTACATAAAGGAATATGATCTATTCATGTTAAACAAATTGAATCAATTTCATTTGAAAATACACATATAAAATCATGAACAAATGTATTAGGAAAGGAAAAAATATCTTTATTATGAAGTAGAAGGAGAAGTTACAACTGGTTGGATTGATTCGATGTCAACTTGCTCTAGCTTCAGTCCTATCCTCATCACATTAGCAACATCACTCCAAAAACATAACATTACATGCAGATGACACCTCCGAGAGCTGTGATGTCACTAGCATAAATCTACTAATTCAAATTCTTGCTCTCTTGTGCACTATAATCAGTTCTTAATTTATAAGTAGTGAAGGTAGTTTGACATTAATGGATCATTGAATGGATTTTAAAAAAATGGATGAAGAGGTTTCCTTGTTCATGGGAATAGGAGGATAAGAGGTTTAATGGTTCCATGGTGTCCATATTCGAAGTTATCAAATGATGTGATAGCTAGAACAACTTCCAGAAGCCACTAGAGGGTGGGGAGATTCCCAGAATCCTATGAAAAATTCGCTCCCAGTCGACCAACGCACTGTAAAGTGGGCCTAGATGCTTTGCAATGAAGCTTTGCATGGGAGTAGGTGCTCTACAAAGCACTTACTGCAGTCTAGGGTTGTGTTGATGGCTCAATGAAACACTTCAATTGGCATCTAAGCAGTTAAACTTTCATGGAAGAAAACCATCAATGGGATGACTTGTTTAGGGCATGTAGCAACTAATTTAGAGTATGATAGACCCTAATTTGTACTGATATGGGTTTTGGGAGTGATGCCCAAATTGACCTGTAACACCGAGGATGGTGTTCCCGCAAGGGGGAGGGTTCTGTAACAACCTTGGTAAAAATTCCATATAAAATGTAATAAAGGAAAAAATAATAACCACAGTTGATGGGACGCTTATTCCAAGCTGAATGGTGGGAAAAACATCATAGCGGGTGTTCATTTCGATTATTATGGCTAAAGGAAGTTGGAAAAGGCAATGGAAAAGGATTTGGAAAGGCATGAGGCATTAATTGACATTTTATTTATGAAAATACAGGAAATTAGGAGAAAAGGGAGGTGAAAGGTCACAGGTTGCATGTGAGGAGGAAAATGAAGGAAAATAATGGAAAATGAAGAAAATGTGGGCCTCATTAACAAAAAGGCTTATGAGGATCGGTTGGTAAGATATTTTTCTCACACTTATGGATTTCATTCTATTCTCCCTCTCCCTCTCATACTCTTAGACACTTAAGAGTATTCCTGGAGCACTCTTGGAGAGTGTGTAATTTTTGGAGTTTTGGTTCAAGAAATCAAGGGAAGAGAAGGAAAGCACAATAGGACATTGGGATCAACACCTACATCAAGTTCTGAGTGCAGGTACTGAGTTGCATGTATTTTTTCCTCACTATTTTTGGCATGCATGGTGTATGCATGTGGATTTTCCTAGCCTTTCCATTTCATGGATAGCCATAGTGTTGTGGATTTATTTCCATTGATTATTTTATGGTTGGTTCTCATGATTCCTTTAGCTGTGGGTTGATTTATTAGTTCCTGGAGCCTTGGTTGGACTAACACTCTGGAAGCCTAGCGGGAAATTGCGGATTGAGTTACTAGTCCTTGAACCTTGGTTGGACAAACACTCTAGAGCCTGATGGACAACCATTGGGTTGAGTTACTAGTCCTGGAGCCTTGGTTGTACAAATTCTCTAGAACCCTAGGTGGGTTGAGTTACTAGTCCTGGAGCCTTGGTTGGAAAAACGCTCTGGAGCCCAAAAACAACTGGGGTTGAGTTACTAGTATTGGATCCTTGGTTGAACAAACACTCTAGAAGCCCTATAACATTAGGGTTGAGTTAATAGTCCTGGAAGCCCTGGTTGGAAAAAACACTCTAGAGCCCTGGAACAACTTGGGTAGATACCAATCCATGATGGTTGTGATGTCCGACTGTGAGGTGGAATCAATGGTTGAGGGTTGAGGTGGTTTGGCCTATGGAAGCCCTAGATTGATTGTGATTGATGTGTTTGATGAGATCCCACATTCATGCTTGGAATATGGCACAAGGGTGATTGACTGAAGTGAGACTTGGCTCAACCAATGTATGGTAAGGTGGAACTTGGAAGTCCCATCTTCGGTTGGTTTTTTAGATTCAGTAATGAAGAGACCATTCCTCTTATATTCGATATGAAAATGTATTAGTTTATGTATGGATTTTATTGTTGTTGTATCCATTTCATTTCTGTTGTTATTGTGTTGGTTATAAGCATGTATTCTATCAATGATGATGTATGGCTCTATCCATGTTTTTACCTGTAAACGAATACAAAATGTCTCTATTGTCAAATATATTGTATTACAGCTTATGATGTAAGGGAGCAATGCTTCTTAGTCATTCTCAGATAAGTATGAGACCCCTATGTTTAAATCTGTTGTTTACACATGTAGATGCAATGTTTGTGACATGTTTGACGAAATTCCTGCCATGGTCGGGAGGGATACATATGAGTTCATGATTATTTGATTGATTCCATACCTTTTTTTTAATGGTGTTTATCCTCTCCTAAAGTTTCATGAAGTTCTAGGCAGTGACCTGGGCTCTGGGGATAAAAAGGTGGCATGAATCCCGAAGTTGTAGGCACAAAACTGAATTTTTGGGGCCTTGGCCGCAACCTTGCCTTGGCATGCCCGTGGCTATAGGTTGCTAGCTTCTCCCTTGCCCTTACATGCCCATGGATAAGGCTTAAAGTGGTCAAAAATAAGTTCCCCCTTAGGGTTTAGGGGGTCTGGGAGGTTGGGTTACCTCCTAGAGGTGTTGTTGATGTTGTGTAAGGTATGCTTGTCAGGTTTCCATTCCACTTCTTTAAGATCACCTAGGAGGTTGAATCTCATATTAGTAGCCTCTCATCACATGTTTAGCCCAGTTGGATGGTTACTTGAGTATATGTGGTAAGAGTGTGTTACACCAAGACTCTAAAAACATAAAATGCAAGAACAAGAAACAAACAAGAAGAAAACCATGAAAAACAATAATAATACGACACCACAAGTCCATACACTAAACGTAAAAAAAGCCACAAATCAAGCGCAACAAAATACAAAAGACCAAAAGCACAAGAAAAGAAACAAACATTATGACTCAATCCCCATGGTTTTGAAGGAAAGCTCAACTTGAGCCTTTTCAAAGATTTCATGGCAGTGTCTTTTTCCATGCAATCCTATGCATCATACTTCCATAAACATATAGCTGTCAGTGCATAAATAAATAGAACAAAAATCTAGTTACCTTACCTTGTTGTGCCAATCACGATGGCTTGTAACTGAACACACACATGTCAGTCACATGTTCCAAATATATAGACAACATATTTATTAATTTGGAATCAAAATTTACCAAGTCTAAAACCATGTCATAATCAATAATCAACTCACTGTAATCAGTCAAAACACATGATGCTACAACTATCACCTATTTACATTCAAGTACATATCAAATATTTCAACTCATACAAGTTATTACAACTGTCTTAAAACAAGATCATTACTTCATGAAATATTATAGACACATGCTCATATCATGTAATTAATTAAACATTCAAACAAACTATAAACACACCGTGTTAGAAAAATCAACTAGACGACATAATAGGCGCCAAACACTCAACACCAGATAGACGACATAATCAAACAATCAAGCACCAAGTATATGACATAAGAAAACTCATACCTTAATGTTTCTCAGGGGAGGCTATCTTGTCTACACAATTGATCTAGATTAGAAAAATATAACTTCTCAACATATCAACTCAAACATAAATAAGGTCATGATATCCATAACAATAACTAGTTAACACGTTCACATCATAAACTCATAAAAATTGTCATTCATGCATAACAATCACATATGCACAATACGTCTAGATTAGTACAACCCAATATCACAACTATATCATCTCATACCTGAATGTCATAACCATAACCATCTCTATAGGCCAATCAAGCTAGCATGGTATATATAACATCAAGATGTTAATGAAATAACCCTTATCATCAGGTTAACTAATATATAACAACAACGAGTTAAAATATAACATACTCATCAACAACATATTACATAATCATCAAGTTAAATAACATAAAACAACAACACTGCATATAACAATAAGTTATTATCATTCATGACTATTCAACACATGTGCATATGACCACACTGATTCACTAACATCTATAATACATTTAACCACAACAACAATAGACTAACAAACATGTACATAACCCTAATTCTTATAAAAACCATTAAGCAACCTTCCTGCATGCCAAACATACAATACTTGTATGAAGATCTGCTCTTACCCAAAGTCTAATGCAGCCACTTCACTTGGTGATCTGCATCTCCTACTCTATCTCAACCAACACATCAAAATTATAACATATCAACAACATCATGATAACCTACATGCATATAATGACCTCATGGACAACAAATATAACCATGAAAATGCATGCATAACAACATATAGACATTGATGTGCATAACAAAATGCATAACTGACATGCACTCATGGCGACACACTTCACAACAACAACATCCTCTTTCACACGACGACATCACTACAACCATGATGGATACCATGCATATGCAACAAGCATATAGACCACAAGGATGATTAACACACTAGAAATTGACATGAATGCATGACCAACACACACCTCCCATCTAGTATAAGGGGTGAACCATGCTCTGATACGACTCTGTAACACCCTTCTCCCACATATACCCAAGTAACTGACCAACCAGGATAATTATGTGACGAAGAGTTACTATGATTTGATTCAACCTCCCAGGTGAACTTAAGGAAGTGGAATCGATGGAAATGCATGAAACAAACCTTCCACATTAGCAAAAGAACTCCCATGAGCTAACCCAACCACTTAGGTAACCATCCCCTGGGTCCCCTCAAGTTTTTAGACCATTGAACCCCCAAACACTCCCTTGATATGGGAAAGGGTGTGTTTGGAGTGTTTGGGAGGCTCTGGAAGCTCCCACATCATGGGCATGTATGCTTCCAGGGAATTTGTCCAACAGACCTATGCAACATCCCCGAGATTTGAGCCACTTTTTCAGGCCCAGAGCCTAGGTCACTGCCCAGAAATCAATGACAAGTTCATAAATGAAATATAACATCAAAAAAATGATGCAAAATCAAGCACTTGAATAAGGACTTGACTATACCCCTACTAGCCATGACAAACATTTCGTCAAACATATCAGAAATATGTAATCTACATGTTTAAATAACAGATTTGAGCATAGAGGTCTCATAATTATCTGAGAATCGCTAAGAAGCATTGTTGCCTCATCACATTGACTACATTATCATCTATTTGGGCATAGGTAAATTGTTCATTCATTTAGAATCAAAACATGATGAGATCCATACATCATCACCATCATAAAGCACATTCATAAGAAACATATAAGCAACATAAATGAACAAGCACAAAACAACCATATACGCCATAGAATAATAAGCATATTTAACCATAAATACAATAGGAAAGAGATCTTATTACCGTAAGAAAAATGACACCAAGTCTGGGACTTCCACGTTCCACTCGACCATAGACATGGCTGAGCTAAATATATCTTCAACCAGTTACCTCTGTGCCATATTCCAAGTATGAATGTGGGATCTCTGTTGAACCTCAGGATTACCCTCTCTTTGATAGTTATTATCACCCCTTTCCATCACTTTTCCATAAGATCACAGACCCTAATCAATGAAGAATGCTAGGTTTTATCTTAAGGATGCATTTAAATGTTTGTCATATTATATTTTCATGATTTTTCTAATTGGATTAGTTTTTTCAATTTAGCTACAGAATGCAGCCTGTTCTGCAGCTAACTATGTGTTACGTAGCCACTCTTATGTTTTAGCAAGTTCCAGGTGTCAGCTGAGGAATTGGGCCACAAGTTTGTTTCTAGAATCTTTCCTACATGGATTCTATCCTACTCACTCGATCTAGATCGACAGAAAAAGGAGCCTCAACTCATGGTCAAAGATACAAGTCAAAATAAGTTACCTGTAGCAGTAGGACTCCTGATTTTCTCTTTGTAGAAAATCATGAGTCCAAGAGTCCTATTTCAATTGAAATTTGAGTTAGAAACCTGTATTTAGTTTAACTCGTAATCATTTATGTAGTTTCCCTTTAAATTTTGGTTCTACAGAACCGAGAGTCAGTTCAGTACAATTCAGATTTTTAAGTGTAAATGCATGCTTTCTGTGGGTACTCTGTTTCCAAAATTTATTTTCATCTTAATATGAAGTTAAATTTGCCAATGATTGCTTGATTGCACCTTTAACAAGCTAGGAGTTCAACCACATCAGTTGCAGAGGGCCCCTGCTTCTGAAGGAGGTTTTTCATTTATGTTTTTAGCTAAATTTCCTTTACTCTATTTCAACAATTTCTGTTTCTAAGTAGGCTTATGGTTCATTTCAGTTTTCAATAGATAGCTTAATGATAAATCACAATTGTGCAGACTTACTCTTCTAAGATATTTCATGGAAATATAAACTCTGTTGTCAAAACTGAATCAAGGATTGAAGTGCTAAGAAACCATAGTTGTTTAGTTTTACTATTCTTGTCTTTTATTTCCCATTAGAACAAAGTTGTCAATTGCTATGTCAACAGATGTTTATAAAAGGCATTTTAAATATGCAAATCCTACACTAAATGGTTAAATATCTCACACATATAGTGTTTGAACTTACCTTTCTCATTGTCATTTGCTTTCCCAAGACTAAGGCATATTTGATTTATCTTAAAGCATCTCAAGAGGTTAAACACTTTACATTTGAATGTTGCAGAAAATTCAATTGTACATTAGTTGATTTTAGTTAAATATTAAATGCTTTTCCTTTAAAGGTGTATGTTGTGTGTTTCATTTTCTACTTTCAATTAAGATAGGCATTGTAATTCTCAATCTTAGTTTTAGAAATAAATCCATGGATTAGGACTAATAAACAGATTAGATAGATGCTTTGTTTTTCAAATTAGGTCTTAACTAGCCCACAGTTTTTGGTTTGTTTTTATGAAAATTAGATTAGTTTAAGGAACACTTCATTTTCTTCCTTCTAAATTTCATTAGATTCAATTAAACTTAGATTAACCATTCTTAGATATCAAAGAACAAAAACCCCCCTAAAAACAACATAAAACACAAAAAAATGAAGGAAGGAATAGGTTGCTTAAGCACATATAGTGCACCACACTTCATCAGTTTACAAACCTCAGATTGATAATTAATGCAAACAATTTAGGACACTAAATTGACTAAACAATCTCAAAAGCACATCAATTAAAACCAAACCAGGGCTTCTAGAGGCCAAACCACCTCAACCATCAACCAGTGATTCCACCTCGCAGTCGGACATCAATAACCATCATAAGATCGGTCTCTACCCAAGATTTTCAAGGCTCTAGAGCGTTTGTTCTAACCCGACTTCCAAGACTAGTAACTGAACACACAACTACTTCTGGGCTCTAGAGAATTTTTCCGACCAATGCTCCAAGAGTAGTAACTTAACCCACAACTGCTGCTAGGCTTCCAATAATTTGTCCAACCAGGGCTTCCAGGACTAGTAACTCAACCCACCTAGGGCTTCTAGAGTGTTTTTCCAACCAAAGCTTCCAAGACTAGTAACTCAAACCAAGTTGTTACAAGGCTTCCAAAGCATTTGTCTAACCAAGCCTCCAGGAATAATAACTCAACCCAAGCAGTTACAAGGCTTCCATAGCTTTTTTTCAACCAAGGCTACTAGGAACTAATAAATCAACCCACAACCAAAATAACATGAGAACCAACCAGAAAAATAAGCAATGAAATGAACCCACAACACCATGGCTATATAGGAAATGGAAAGGCTAGGAAAATCCACTGTCAATCTAGGAAATCCTCCATTCCAATGAAATATCATTACAAAGAAACCACATGCATGTGCCACTATAAGGAAAAGACCCTCTAACGGAGGTTATAAAGGAGGTTTTTGGTGTTATAAAATTGGCCAAAATTTTTAAAAACAACATTTTCTACAACATCAGTTTTCGGTAACGGAGGTTTTGGCGGAGCTTATAATGGAACTTCAACAAAACTAAAAAAAATTGGGCGGCCAAAGGTTTTTACAAATGTTTTTCTCATTGGTGCGTGTATCAAGTGTGAACACATCGATGCGTTTTAACATGTACGCACCAGTATTGTAAGCATACCAAGCACCAGGATGGAAAATAAATTTCGGACGAATAGGGGCGTTTAACAACACCCCGGTGCATGTCACCCAGCAAGACGCGCCATGCCGATGAAAGGTGCATGCACTAGGCCGTTAACGTGCAAAACCGCACCGGGTCGTCTAGGTGCTAAAACGTTTTGGGCTGTTAAGTTATAAAAACGCACCGACGCATTGAAGACGAATTGTATCGGTGCATGCAATGCCTATCAGACTACCCGGGTGGTAGTCGTTGATAAAGCACACCAGGCATTATAATTGGTATTGGTATTTGTGCGGTGCCCATAGATCGTAGAAACACACCGGTGCACAATATCATACAAACACACTGGTGCACAGTAACTAACACACACCGGTGTTCATTTTGTATTTTTTAGAAACATTGACTTGTGACAATGCAATTATTGTGATTTTTAAAATTTCATTATTCATCAAAATTCGACACATATCTTATAATAGTATTCATATCAATTAAATTTTTAGTAGTGCATTTGAATGTGATGTTTGGATTAATTTGTTATAACATATCATCAGATTTCACATCTCTTCATTATAATATTTAATCATCCATATATTTAATCAGTGGTGTAACATTTCGCAACGACAATGGAGAACACAATAGAATAAATTAAAGCGCATATATATATATATATATATATATATATATATAAGACACTCTTTGTCATACAAAATGGGACAGTTATTGGTATCCCTTTGTCTTTCAATTGGGACACTATGTTCTATACATTAAACAAAATGTCTGATTTCACAGACAAATATTTCAAAAAATATAACGCCTTGCTTTGATATCCAAATATATTGATCATCATTCTTCGTTGAAACTGTTTTCACTGCTCGAGGTACTTCCATGACTTGGGTTATTTGGAGGAATTTTTTTTCATTGTGTTGATTGTCCTGATGATGGATCCTCGTTGGGATTCGAAACGTCGACAAATGTTCCTTAATACTATGGATAATCCGGGAAGCTCTTTAATAAATGATAACCACAAGAGCTTAAAAACCAAAATATTGTTTTCTCTTCTTCAAGTTCCATCTACAAACATATAAATAAAGTGTAATGAGTATATATACATTGGTGAGAATAATGAAAATTGCAATATTAAATAATATAGATCAATGTGAATCGAAAAGAAATGTATCATAGCAAGAATTGACTCATGAACTATACACATTCTTTCAAAACCAGATTTCATGCCATCTCTCAATCATTCATTTGTTGGCACAACTCCATACTTTGTTTTGTGCAAGTTTTATACCCCATAACAAATCATAGATTTAATATAAAAGATTTTTTTGTTCTATTAATTATAGACGGAGCTAAGTAAAACAAGATAGATGCTTACAAATTCCATAATTAATTTATGATATGCAAACATATACTGACAACCCATATTTAACCCATTGTCAATCAATTCTTTTGATGGTTATTCTTTGTATGTTAGCACCTGTTTGAAGACATTCAATGATGATTTTCGTAAAACAACTTAAAATATACAAAAATGAAATCTAGTTAAGTTGTTATAAGGAAGTAACAATTACTCACAAACATAGATATCAACCCTTTTCTTCCTTGTCATCTTGTTTTATGTGCTGAATGGGTTCCATTTTCTTTTCTTTTTTGCAAGAAAATACTTGAAAATTAATATTTAATGCTAAATTGTTTATTTATTGTACCTAATCGAAAAATTCAATGATTACATATTACATTTGAAGCATGTTGTTGTTGAGATGGCTCCTCGTGCGATGAAATTATGTCCATTTATTTGACCATCTCCTTGTACACCTTTTTGGACATTCCTACTAGCATATTTATGATATCAGTTCGTTCATCCTTTGAGATTTTCATAATCTTCCTGAAAATGTAACATGAAAATAAACTATTTAATTTTTATATTGATATATGAAAAGTAAATATAACAAAAGTGATATTTATAAATGATTTCTTTGTAGTAATATATACATATAATTATAGAAAAACATTTCAAGGAATATTACTCTTTCATTCCTTCTTTTTTGTTGTTGTACATTTTTTCTATTAAAATTCTGACATGTCTCATTGACCAATTCTCTGGAAACTCATCCTGTAGTTTAAATAAATTTGGTTCTTGGAATCATTGGATTGATTTTTGTATTATAAGTGGAAAGAATGTCTATACATTCGTTCCACTAGATCCCTCAAAGTTTTGTAAAAGTTTATCCCCCTTTCGTTAACCTCCAACACCACTCCAGATGAGCTAAGGAGAATTTCATTTTCATTTGCATGTTCTAACTTTTTTTTCTTTTCTTTGTTGTTAGTCCCTGTAGAAAATTAAACAAATCTTAATTAATATATTGTTTGAAACATGTTATTTAATATTTTTAAGTATATTATTTATGAAAATTCAAAAAAGAAACTCATATTGGATCGATAGTATTTTTTCATTCACCCGATTTGTCTTTCTGAAAATTTTCCATCAAAATTTTATGCTCTTTTGGTCTTAGATTAGAAATAATTTTATCAAGCTTCGTTATTTTGTGGCTCTACATGATATACACTAAACAATACATATTTGTTAAACTCACATATAGTTCAAAAATAATAATTTTTGTAAAGAATTTACAAAGAACTTTCCTTTTTTACTTTTCTCGATGTGTTATCAGTATTTTTGTTACTTGAACTCTTGTCAGCCATTTATTTATCAATATGAAACATGTACCATACCATTCGTTAATGTATATTATAAATAAATCACATACTTTTCAAGTAAAAAAAAAAATCAAGAAAATGGTGCACCTTTCCCAATGTACACACTGAACGCGGTGCAATAGGTTCTTATAAACGCACTGTCAATACAGTAGAAACACCGTACAATGCTCTTTTTCCACAAGGAGACCCAAGTGCGTTATATGTTAACCGGTGCACCGATTACGACAAACATAAATTAATAAAAAACTGTTTGTTTATCAAATAGTGTTTTTTTGTCAGTATGCGCCTGGTGCGCTATACTACAATAGTGCACAGGTGCACTATACTACAATAGTGCATCAGTGCAGTATTTTAAATAGGGCGCATCGATTAAAAAAAAAATTGTTTTTTAAAAAATTGTGCAAGGGCCGACATGGATAGGGATCCGACTCTGCAAGTGGTCTCGTGAGGTAGATGTCATACACCTATATATATAGTAATACAAACCCTATAAATTTAAAATCAAAAGCCATAATTGTGAAGTCACATAAACAAGAAGAAGTAAGGGTTTAACATAAGAATGGATTTTTTTTGTTCTCTGCTTTGTTTTGTTTTTTTGTTTTTTTTTTTTAATTTTTTTTTTTTTTTTTTTTTTTGAAAATGCACAGTAAAATTTAAATTTTTTACTATGCATGTATCAAATCTAACAGAAACTGTAAAAAAAACAATTATTATGCATGTATTAAATCACTAGATGTTTCAAATTTCGATTCTCTGAATAATGTTGTTGTTTGAAACTATTTTGCTACTCCACAATGATCTCTTGTTCTAGGTATGTCTCTCATGCAAATCCCTCCCTGATATTTTTTCAAAAATAATGAAATTATGAATAAATTTTACTATTTAAAGAATTTTTTTATAAAATTAGATTTCCAAAAATAATTTTCCGCCCATTTTTTAATTTACCACCTTTTTTTTTTTTTTCTTCTTCAGTTCAAAAAAATAAAGTTGTGCTTTTTTATTTCTAGATATTCAGTGTGTTTGTTAACTAACAACACCAGTGCGTCAGTTAATAAAACTGCACCAGTGTGTAGTAACTAAAACGCACCGGTGCGGTTAACAGTACATTAGCACCGATAACAATAAGTCCATTTGTAAGGCACCACAATTAATTTTAGGTATGTACACCAAAATTTACTGTTGATTTTGCTCAAATGTAAGGAGAAAATCTCATAATTATGTCAAATGGTCAATTCTTCAAAATTCAGCTCGTTCCATAATATTTCTCAAAGTAGTTCTCCCTATCCATCTTCAGACGTAATTAATTCAGATTTTATTTATATTTTCATTATCTAATTGAATTTATATATTTTATCCATGTCAATCAGCTGAATTAGATTAATGTATACAAATTTGCAGGTTCATGTAGATTCAGAATCGAGTTCAGATGCACAAAATATTCAAACAACCCCAAAACGTCGGAAGCTCTTATCAGGATCAGCATACCGTAAGACGCATTTCATAGATGAAAATGGACAATTGCTTCACCCTGCTAATTGTAACATTGCATCTTCTAGCCACAATCCTGGGAAAACTATGGTAATAATAATTGTTTGGTATATTAATGTAATTATTTCAACGTCAAACAAATTAATCATGCATTGTTGACGTGCTTACTAATTGATATCATTGATTTTGTACTAATCATATTCAAATATATTTGTTGAAATTATTAGGATTCTAGTGATAATGAGCGACCTACCTACCATCTTTCATTGCAGCCCACGACAATGTAAAATCAAGAGAAGGTTGAATTAAGAGAAAAACTCGGAGAGGAATGACACTAAGAATGGTTGAATCAACCACCTATTCAATTCCCACTACGTCCAGATTCACCAATTAGGAATGACTACAAAAATAGTAGTTTTTCACAAGCTGGAAACGGAGGCAATAAAATAGAGGATGGTATGGATGATTACTTAAGGGATACGACTGCCATGGAGACAATGTTGTTAGTTGCACTCCAGAATGATGATTAGCTAGGGGATGATTCTCATAACGCTGATACCTTTTTCGAAAGCCTTAAATTTGCTTCCACCACCCCTCTCTTTGGACCTAGCGGTCAGTGAAATTCTACCCAATTTGGGAAAATGACGTTACTGTACAACTTGAAAGCAGAGTTTCGCTTGTCGAATGCATGTTTCTCGAAAATTTTGAGGTAATTTACCATCAAGTCCCTTATATTTTGAGAAATATAATCACACAATAAACATTAAAAATGGTAAATTTTATGAATGTTAATAATTATCAACATTAATGTACATTTAATATTGTCCATGACCAATTATAGGTTATTCAAAGATAATTTTCTTCCGAGTTATAATGTCTTGACCGGTATCTACGAAGAGGCAAAGAAATTGTTGAAAATTTTGGGTGTTGAGTACATATCATATCATGCATGTCTAAATGGTTATATTCTATATAGAAGAGAATATGCAGACAAAGAGATATGTCCGAAATGTGGGAATGACAGGTATGATAAATAAAAAAAGAAGGGTAAATCACGTGGTCCTCCTTTTAAGATATGGAGGCACATGCCTATAATCCCAAGAATTTAAAGGTTCTTTCATTGCAAAGAATTAAAAATGTTGCAGGGATGACATGCCTCACACATAAGTGAGTTGGGAGTTATGCGAATCCCAACAGATTCAATATCCATGAAGCATATAAAGGATACATGGCCCAAGAAATTCAAGGATGAAGTACGAAGTCTACGACTCAGCATAGCCATGGATGGAGTCAACCCATATTCCCTCCAGAACACCAACTATTTTGTTTGGCCTGTAGTAGTGATCAATAACAATATCCCCCATGGTTGTTTGTGAAGAATGAACATCTTATGTTGGCTCTCATAGTCCCTGGTAGAAGACAAGTGAAGAATATGGATGTCTACTTACAACCACTGGTAGATGAATTGAAGGAATTATGGGATGGGATAAATGTATATGATGTATGAAGACCCATTGCAGCATAGAGGATTTTTACGTTGTATGGCATATGTGCTTACACGACACATGATTATCCAGGATTAGGAGTTTGCTCTGGTAAATTACATGTTTATTGATTTGTTTATATATGTAACAATATTCTTTCGCATATTATTTATTTAATTCATTGTAATTTTTATGACCTTCATGATATTATTTAACGTGCCATGCATATTGTATACAATAATTTCGTAGGTCTTGTAACAAAAGGGTATTATGGATGTAAATGTTGTGGACCTTATCTAAAAGCTAGATGGTCCAATGACCTACGAAGGCCAGTGTATGACTACTCCAAGGTATTCCTCCCAGAAGAACACCCTTACAGAAGAGAAACATTCACTTTCAATGGTAAACGAGAGAGAACCCAAAGGCCTACAATAACGACAACAACTGAATGAAATAGAGCATATGAGAGAGAGAAGGAGAAGGAGTTCATAGAAATGTTCGATTAAAATGGGGAGCCTATGTTCGATGATCCAAAATTCTTTGACACCTATGTTGAGAGATTTCCCATTGGGATGAAAGGAAAATCTATCTTTAATAACCTCCCATATTGGGAGCATCTTAATACTACCCACTTATTAGATCCCATGCATATATTTAAAAATGTTTCATCTTCTTTATGGAGGCACATATCGTCGAAACAAAGTGACACTTTGGATGTTAGGAAAGATCTTATTACTTCAATAACTAAAAAGAAACATTGGCCAAGACGATTATAAAGTACAGGATCAGAGGCAGTTGGTCCCTCTAATTGGTATTTCAAAGAAGGTGATGTCCCATGGATTTAAAAAAAAGACGATATTTTTTTGGAAAAGGAAGTTATAATGGGTGTGAGGGTGCCATATTTATATGGGTCTTCGTACGACGTTGCTTCACCGTGGATGACCATTTTTCAAGGTTGAAATCGCATAACCATTTGAATCTTCTAAGAGTATGTATAATTTCAAAATCATGATTTTATTATTTTTTATATTAATAAATTTTATCTCGTGCATGGTTCATAAAACATAAGTAATTTTGTATATTATTGCATGTGTTTAAAACTTTGCAGTGTCATTATCCTTTGTTCGTGTGTGGGTGTGTGAAACATGACTTCCCCCAAGACCTAAGATGTGCCATATCTAAATTATCTGCATTTGTACATTAGATCACGTCAAAGGAGAGTTATGTGGCTAACATTCCACGATGGCGTCAAGAGATAGTTGAGATTGTTTTTTATGTTGAGAAGGAACTGCGGAAGAATTTCATGGAATTGCAGGTTCATCTTCTTATCCACCTAGTAGATGAGATTGAATTAGTTGGGGTAGTTTCTTGGCATTGGATGTTCTCCTTAGAGAGGTATATGAAGAAATTGAAAGGTTTTGTTTGACAAAGGGCAAAACCCGAGGGGTCTATAGCAGAGGGGTACATATCGTATGAGTCTTCTATTATGCCAGTAAGTACATCAAGCAGATCGACAACATACCAAGTACGGTGATTTTTGACGATGAAAGGGATGAAGACAAAAGAGAAGGGGAGCTTCTCCAAACAAATGGAAAAAGGCTCTTGATAAAGAGTAAGTGACTTATATTATTTCAAATTTACATAAAGTAAATATTCATGTTGAACTTCGATATAATGTATATTTTGATCTCATATGTACTATATTTCGGTTTGATTTCATCAACGAATGCATAAATTGAAGAAATCAATAAATTCATTCTTTACAATTCCGAAGTGACATAACCGTGGGTCACATTGTACGAAAAAAAGAGGATGAAATGGGATAGTGACAAGAAATAATTTAGATGATTGAATGGTAGAAGTGTGACCTATCTCGGTCATTTAAAAGAAAATATGCCAATTATATGCCCCAACAGTTGGGTTGCTGACCAAGTCAGAGAGAAATACGGTGCAACCAGTCGTTACCTGCGTGTTGAAGAGAATGCGCTAAACGTAGGGATTGGGTGCACCCACTCAATAATAATATATTTATGTACATTTTAAACTTAATAATGCACCTTCGAAATGTAACATCTATATTTCATATTTTAACAATTGGGTTATTATAAGACACATGACATTATGATTTTTAAACTTTTATTATAGGTGAATTTGTTCCAATCTATGTAGGCATACGAGCACCATTTTCACACAGAAAATGCCGAAGATGGACACATGACACAAGACTGTGGAGTGGAATTTGAGTTTGATCAATCTAATTGAGCTAGCCATCGTGATCAAAACCTAGTACAAGGGATGTTAGGTTACGTCGAAAAGATACAAGAGATCATTGAAGTGGACTTCTCTTCTTTCCAATTTAGGTGCAAGTTGTGGGATTTTTTTGATCAGAATAATGTAAAGGAAGATCATGATAGTAGGCTGATATGTATCAAATCTAGAAATATTTGGGATGAAAACTAAGGAGCCTTATGTTTTCCAAAAACAGTGCAACCAAGTGTTTTTTTACCCATATGTGTTGGATAGGGATTGGTGGTTCATATTGAGACATGACCCTAGATCAAAACATATTTTTGAGAACTATAGTGTTATCATGCCAAGCGAGCTAGAAGATAATGAGGGTGATCATGAGAAAAAAGAGTGATATGGTACATGTGTTATTTCATCATTTATGCTTTTTAAGATGGGTTTTTATAAAGAAGAGGACTTAACCTTATAACTGAAACTCTCTTTTTTTCGAAACATTATAATATGTATTTTGAATTAATTGGTTTGCATTGTGTTAATGTTGAAGTATCATTTCACTTGATAATTTGCAATTGTTTTATCTCGAAAACAATGCATTGTATCAAGTTTATTTTTTTTATTTTTTTAAAAGTCAATTCCGAAAATAATACAACTACTCGATTGCTTTAAATGTGTATGAATGATATTTTCAAAATGTATACTGTTATTTTTGGCATGTAAGATCATAATAAAATAATGATAATTCTAAACATGAATTTATTTGCATTATTTTCTAGACTTTATTATGTTACAAAAATTCATATTATTCTAAATTTATTATTTTACAATTATTTGTATTGATACAAATTTACAATTTTACAATTATGGTAATTTAACAATATTTACGATATACATTTTACTTACGGTAGTTATGGTTCAAAATTTACAATTAATTTACAATTTTACAATTTTACATACAATTACAATTCAATCATTTCACAATACAATTACAATTTTACAAATATTTTACATATAATTACAATTAGAATCAGAATTATAATTACAATTGCAATTTTACATATAATTACAATTACAATCATGATGCATACAATTACAATTACAATTTTACAATTTCACAATACAATTACATGAACTTATAATTACAATTTTACAAATATTTTACATACAATTACAATTACAATTTTATAATTTTTACAATTTTAATAAAATAGAATCATGACAATACATACAATTGCAATTACAATTTTACAATTTCACAATACAATTACGTACACTTACAATTACAATTTTACAAATATTTTACATACAATTACAATTACAATTTTATAATTTTACATACAATTAAAATTACAATCACGACATAATATTTAATAAATATCATGGTTTAATATTAAAAATAAACATCATGATAACCATCGTACAAACATCATATTCTAAAATACACATTCAAATTCGCTAACATCATCTAATCATCGTGATCATGATCATCTAACAAAACACAAGCATTGTATAACGTCATCACAACACATACATCAAATATACATCTCATGCCAAATAACTTCTATCACATATACATCTATCTGCAAGCACATTAAATGAACATATCTAACATGACCTAACAATATACACATCATAATGAACACCAACATGTAAATTAAGTACTTCAACATGAACATAAAATACATGGACTATATATATATATATATATATATATATATATATATATATATATATATATATATATATATATATATATAGTGTCAAAAATATACAATTGTAATATAACTGCATATAAATGTCAAATATCTGGTGGTACTAGATCAATACTAGTAACTAGTCGAGGTCTGCTCAGCAGATGGTGCAACCTCATGCATAGATGGATGACATGCCTGCTCCATATGTGCCTACTAATCAGATGGTGCAGTCTACTCAGGAACTGCTTGTTGATGAGTTGTCAATGGTGCAGCCTGCTCAGAGGATGGTGCAAGGAGGAGGAAGTGGAGTACTAGAATGATGATCACTCCCCTCATGATCATGATCATCAGATGAGCTTCTTTTTTGTGCATCTCCATGATGCCTATCCCTCCTAGCCACCAGTACTCTGGAAGCTCCAACGATATGACACATGAGGGTCATCATATCGCGAGGCATGTCTCTTCAGAGCTTTGTGAGCCTACGATTAGCCTGGATCTCTCTGATCGTAGCAGGTAAGACTCCCTCATCAACCAAGAGTCGACTCAGTCGGTTTCCCAACTCCATCCTAAATCAGGTGTCCGCCCTATGCCGACCCTCGCGGGTATCTGCACCCGAGGATCAGGTTTGTCACCCTGATCCTCTGCCTTCGTCATCTCCAAATTAACATCTACACCTGGATCATTCGGTGGGGGTGGAATAATGTCCCCAACGAATGTCCCAATATCTACAAAATATATAGTACACTACAATAATTAGACAATTTCATTAAACAATTTAATAAAGCAAGTTAAATAACGTTTCAGAATAAATTTGATAATTCTAATTAATTAATTAAGATAATAAAATTAAACTATATTAATTTAAAGAAAACACTAATATTACCTCTTGCATCTGGTGGCTCATCCTGTGTGAAGAGGATGTTGGTACACCTTCGCCAATCCAAATTGGCGTATAGACACAGAACCATCATGAACGAGTGATCATCAGCACTGGCTAGAAACTCTAGTGCATCAGTAGATATCCTGGCCGGAAAGTCAGTTTGGCCCCTCTTGGGCATCATCTAGTCCCACATCTGCATCTGTACATGCAACATCGGCCTATGAGGCTACCGAAAAAAAGTAGGCCTTGTCTTCATAAACCTCTCAAAAAGTAAACAAAATAAATCTAAAGCAAAAGGGAAGGTCAACCTCGCACGTGCCTGAGAATGACATCTATCTAATGCTGTACAAAACTGCCGCAATAAAATCACAGACCATATCACAAGTCGTGACACCTAGAATAAAGAATCAACATAAAATAAAAGAGGGAAACTAATGCGTTGCCCATCACTGATATAGTGTGCAATGGTTGTCAATAGTAGTGAGAGGCACCTCACCTCCTCTGGACCAAATGAAGCAAAGCGCAACTGATCACCAGACACCTGAAAATCTATAGGAGAAAATATATCGTCCCTAATGTATCTCTGGGAGTACGCCAACTGAATCCCTGCTGCATAGCCGATAGGGACATCTAGGAATTGGGGAAAATCCTACCCTCTCCTAGATAGGCCAGAAATAAAATATATGTCCTCTTAAGTGGGTTCATACCACTGGTCAAGATCAACCCATAAAGCCTGTCAGTGGGCGTCCCTCTAGTAGATAAGTTGTCCCAATAACCCATTATGACCCTTAAGGGATGTAGCCTCCTCATAGAACTTGAGGAGGCCTACCTCCCTTAGGAGAAACTGGGTGGCTACTGTAATAAGGTGAGGGAACAAAAGTCTCTCCCACTCTCATGCCTCCCACAGCTGAATCATGTTATAATGGTCCTCCATATGTTCTTGTTTTTCCCTTTATTCTCTTCGTTGACGTCACTGAATGATTCACATATTAAATACATTTTTTTCATTAAATGAGAAATGCATTTACAAATATATATTTGTAAATGCATTTCTCATTTAATGAAAAAAATGTATTTAATATGTGAATCATTCAGTGACGTCAACGAAGAGAATAAAGGGAAAAACAAGAACATATGGAGGACCATTATAACATGATTCAGCTGTGGGAGGCATGAGAGTGGGAGAGACTTTTGTTCCCTCACCTTATTACAGTAGCCGCCCAATTTATCCTAAGGGAGGTAGGCCTCCTCAAGTTCTATGAGGAGGCTACATCCCTTAAGGGTCATAATGGGTTATTGGGACAACTGATCTACTAGAGGGACGCCCATTGACAGGCTTTATGGGTCGATCCTGACTAGTGGTACGAGCCCACTTAAGAGGACATATATTTTATTACTGGCCCATCTAAGAGAGGGTAGGATTTTCCCCAATTGAAAAAAAAACACTCAGTGTGCCCCAAAAAACAGTCACGCACCGTTACCGGTACATACTTTTTTATCGCGCACCGCGATTGGTGCGCATGGAAAATGTTTGCGCACCGTCAAAGAAGGAAATATTTTTGTGTGGTGCGTTGACAAAAATATCCCCATCGTTGACTATGTAATGATGTCAGGCGGGTGATGCGTTGTGGTAGTATGAATCTCTTGTCGAAGTGTACGAAAAAAGACCACTTTAGCTACGCATAACTAATAGCCCTAACATCAAATATGGCTGCCAATATCTTCAAATATGCAGTTAGTTTATCAAGACAAGAGCTGCAAAAAACCAGATCTATGCATAGAAAGACATTAAGCAGTAAAAAGAAGGTTTTGCTCCATATATCCAATAGACAAGACAAGAACAATTTTTGAAAGAATTTTTTGTATTAAGGGCACCTGGGAGGAAAACAAGAAGATGTTTCCAATTCTCCTCAATGGGATGGGTTCTTGGAAGTCCTCAGCACTTCAGATCTAGCATTTCTCTCTCCTGTTGGTATAGAAAACCCAAACAAAGATACAACTCAAAAGGATCTCACACAGCAAATAATGGAAAATATGACAATGATAATGGCTCAAAGTCAGACCAAGAGTTTAGATCCAGAGTGATCTAATAGGCAACAAAAGGAGAAGAATGGTAGGAAAAACCCTCCTATTTATAACAAAATATTGGGTCATTCTAGATCTTGGTGCATGATTAAAATAACATTAACCAAATCTAGATCCACCTTTTATGGAATATTTTATTATATTTGTTGGAGGGAAAAAGTATTTGACTCGGGTCAAATCCCTTTATTTGTGAATAATAAATAAACAAATGATTTATTTATCATTTTAAGGAGGTGGTTAAAAGATAATCAAATAAATAATGATTTATTTAATTATTTATGGGTGATTTAGTCATATTTAACAAGGAATATTATTTAAATAAGGTTTAAATAATTATTCCTAGAAAATAATAAGATAAATAAAGATTTATCTAATTAATTTCTTTGTTTTGGGTTAAACATGACCAGGAAAATCAAAGAAATATAGGTTTTTTTAATATTTCCTTTTGGGGTTTCCTGTTTAGACCATAAACAACCTAATAAATGTGTTTTATTAAGTTATTTTACGTAGTGAAGGCAACTTTACTTAGGGTAAAATTGGTCTTACATGGTGTACTTGGGTCCATCTAACGATAGTAGGTTAGATGACCAAAAAATAGTGTAACAGATTGCCCCCCAGCGTGCGAGTGTTTGGAGCAAATCGTATGACTGAAGTACGTTGTAAGAACTCAATCACCAGACATCAAAAGGGAAGTCAGAGAGAGAGATGTAAGGTAGACTAATGTGCTGAAGAACTAGACCCAAGGAGACGAGACTTACAGGTGCAAAAAGTCTCTTTTTATGAGAGGGTACCTGTGCTAAAGGCGGCGGGGGAGGCATACCTATGCCCGCCGAGACTAAGTACAAAAGAATAGTGTGTCCAGTAAACAAGGGACCGAACCATAAAGTACAACCGACATAAACATGAGCCAGATAGAAATACAATGAGGGATCCCACATACATGCTGTGCCTGGGATAATAGCCAGGACTTATACAATAATATCTGAGTACATGAGATACAAATACAACCCAAATGCCCCCTGCAAATGGGGAAGGGCTCGCAAAATCTGACTGATACATGCAAATCAAAGAGGCGTTGCAAGTGGCTAAGGCCGACATCATCAAATATATGGAGCTGAATCAAAGGCTGTAATGAAGAGGTCATCCAGGCATGTGGGGGGCTACCTACAGGGCCACCCCCTCATGAGGGCTGAGACATCTTACACACACCCGGGAATCACCAAGAGCTACTGTTGCATCACTGAACTATCAAGTATACGGATCTCGATCATGCTGAAAGGAGCTGGAGCTGAGAAACAATCAAGTCAAAGGGTAATGAGAGAGCCCTTTGCCTGATCCGAGGCACCGAACAAGAGTGGAAGCTGGAACCAAGGTACGCCGCCCTCTAGACCGGTCTTTTGGAATGAATGAGCTGATGTCGACAGAAGGAGGTCCGCCATAGGTGAGGCAATGAGAGATCCTCAACTAAGGCACGAGAGAAAATAGTCGAGCGACTGACAGACTGATACCAATGATGATGACGAAATGGAGGGGACTGAGTAGCGAATGGACGACTTCCCTTGTTAGAGCATAAAGGGCATGAATGACATGGCAGCGACTGACACAATATCATAGGGATAGGGGACAGTGGGACTGAAGGCCATAATGTGCGACACAAGAGAGGGACCAAGCAATGAAGGATGGAGGAATATAGCGAGGTACAAAGGGGCTCGGGATAGACTCCATGAATGCGATGATTACTCAACTTGGATGCTCTAAACAAGGACGACTTGTGGTGCTGCCACACAGTAAAGGTCCAATGGGGGACCATGAAAACATGAGTACAAGATGGTAACTCACGACGAACATCAACACAAGCATGGATAAGTATGGAGGCCAAATGGTGCCCCTAGTATGAGTGTTGCGAGTGAAGAAATTCGATTTTGAGGAGGGTTATGGTTGAGGGGCATAGGTGCCCCCAAGCATGGTGTGGTCATGCCAAAATGTATTTAGAAAAAGGGGAATCTAAACATATTTTAATGATTTGGTGCGCCATTTGTTTTCGTTATGGTTATGCAGTTTGAGAAAGGGAATGGAGGATTACCGATCTCTTTTGGTACTACATATAGGAATCAATAGGACTTTAAGTTTCCGGGTTGGCATACCTGGTGTCACTATCCCAAAGAGAGGAGTTGGAGATAATGAACTGATGCTCTCGTAGAAAAGCTATAGGTTGGTCAACAACAATGTCTAAGAGACGGAGTTGCTGATGTGAGATGAAGGAATGATAAGGGGTATCATCCCTAGAGTGATCTGAAGTGAGATGGGACTCTAGAGGTTCTTCTAAATGTGGAAGAATAATGGTACTAAAGTCGGCACGACCAAATACACTAGGAGAGTTGTGGAGAATTGCTTCTCTTGGTCTCTCAAATGTGGGTGCCCCCTTACCCAAACATTGGGTTTCAATGTAATGGCCACAAGGTGTATGTGGTGTGAATGCATGGGTTCGATGTAAGGGGGAATAGATAAAGTTAGGGGTGGGGATTTGTTCCATAATGTCGTCATCGTGATAGAAGATGGGGTGACTGGTGGAAGAAAGGCCACCTGATGTGGCGAAGCTACCTGAATCATCATCATGAGAAGAGAGGTTCACATGTGCATCGTCACAAGGGGTGACAGAAGAGTAAGTAGATAAAGGATCTACCGATGTTGAGCCCAAGGTGATCGCTGAAGGAAGGTCAAGCAAAACAACAGGGGAGGATTCAGATGGAATGTTCCCCGAGGGTCTCATGGATGATGATAGGTAGAAAATGTTGGATGAAGGCTCCGTCATCTCGACATCAGGAGGGGGAATGTCTATGGGAGCAGTCATGTCTTGTAGTTTTGCCGAAGAAAAACGCGCAAATAGGGGAGAGGTGGACTCATTGCGCTTGGCCTCGAATTGGCGGAAAACGGCTAGAGAGCTGCGAAAGTTCGCGAGGCGGGGACAAAGGTGGGTGTAAGGGCCATGGAGATCACACAAAGCACAGGGGTGGTTGGTGTGAATAGTCGTGGGGTTCTTGGTCGCGGTCACAGAAGGAACAGAGGCTTCCAGGATCGTCGACTCAGGGAACATGACATTAACCATGGGCTTGAGATGAAGAAATTCAGGACAAGTATGGGTGGCGTGACCGACAACATCACACAAAGCACACTGGATGGTATGCTGTGGAGGTCGAGGAGGGGCCGGGTTTGTCGGGGCAGCCTTGTCCTTTGATGCCCCCTTGCGAGCTTTGCCCTTCTTACCCAAAGCGGTCGCAACAGGAGGTAGTTCCTGTTGAGGTGACTGAGGCACTGTTGCAGCGGGAGAAGTCATGGGGACCGGTTGAACCGGGGTCAAAGCAATTTAAAGTTTGGGTTGACCAGGTAGGGTTGCGACTGGAGGATCATGGTACTAGACGGGAATCCCCAGGGTCAGGTTAGGAAGAGAGAGGGTGGCCATGACAGGTACCGTGTACACTCCGGGTGGGGGAGCTAGGAATGATATCTGACCAGAGGGGTAATGGCCAGGTGGGACGGCTCCTAAATGGCTAAGGTTTGGAGGAACCACTCCAAGAGGGTAAAGGGGTTCAGGGATACCAGCTGTAGGAGAAGGGCCAGAAGGAGGAGGTCCGGCTGGTGGAGATGAAGGGCTAGGAGCGGGTTGCGGTGGGCAAGGTTGAGTCTGAGGTTGTTGACTAGCCGAAGCGGGTCGCTTAAGGGCAGCCTGAGATGATTGCATCATGCAAACATTCGATAAGCTGGGATCAGAGATATGAGGAGGGGGGAGACTAGGAAAAGTTCCAAGCAGGGAGGAATCTTTGTAGACGCCGGGGGAGACACTGGTCAAGGAATCGACGGTTTGCTTATTGGCTACAGAAGAGATGGTCGTCTCCGGGGAGGTTTGAGACAGTGGCTCATGATAAGTCAACTGGTCGATGGTGACTATCTTTCCATTGTGGGGAAAAGACATCTTGCGAAAAACCGCGGATGTGACAGCAGACATGGCATAGGTGTAGCTTCGCCCCAATAGAATGTTGTAGTCTAGAGGGGCGTCGATGAATTCGACGTCAACGCAAACAGTCTTATTGGCAAGGGTGATAGGAAAATTGCGAAAAAGGCCAATGGGCTGGGAGGCGTGGCCATCCCACGCTCGAAGGGTGATCGTGGAAGGGGCCAACTCAGGAGATCCGAGTTGCTTCCAAACAGAAGCGGACATCACATAGGTGGATGCCCCCTCATCAATTATACACCGAGAAACGTTGGCATTACGGATTTTGACTGGGATTTGGAAGGCGACGGAAGCAGGAGGAGGAGGATGTTCTGATTGATGGGCGTCGAAAACAATCATTTGGTCATCAGCAGGATCTACAGCGCCCACGTCAGATAGTAGAGCCTTATTTTGGGAAGGGAACGACTGGAGGAGTTCCAGTGTGGAAATGGCAGCAGGATATTGCGCCAAATCATCTACTATGCTATACGAATGAGAAACTCGACCAGAAGCAGCATTTCGACGTAACGGTCCTTTAGGAATCTTGGTGTGAACCTCAAATTTGGGTTGAGGGATATGTAAGGGACCATTGGATGTCGAAAGAGGCTCTGTAGAACCAGAAGAAGGGGACTCGGGGGCCGAATGAGCGGAAGGCTTGGGGTACTGGCGAGACCGAGTTTGAAGGTGAAGGTCGACAGTTGGGGAGGGATCAGAGTTCATCATGAGGATCTGGTAATTAGAGGAACCAGAAAGGGAAGGTGGAGTGGCGACTTGTCCGTCACGTGGTTGGGTAGCCACAAATCCTTGCTGAGGGAAAGGATCAGTAAACACAGCTAGTTGAGTAGTGGCCACATTAGGGGGAGCATGAGGGGAGGCATGTTGTCCTCGCAATGTGGCTTGAGACTCCCACATCTGACACATCTGTGGTAAGAGGGGACAATCGTGGGTGTAATTACTGTAAACACCGCAACACGAACAAGGCTTATTTGTTTGAAGAGGCATGTCCGGCTTGGGCTAAGTGCCCTGTTGCTGGTTAGCAGTGTTAGGGTCAATACCTTGAGGATTGGGTCCACGAATACCAGGAGAAGATTGATTTGGATTGCCTCTCCGCCTTCTTTGAGAAGGGGGATTAGTCGCGCCTTGCTGTGCAAAGACTTGCCCGGGAGGGGGCTGTAGGTGCTGTTGAGGGGGCGGAGGAGGCAAGGGAGGTGGAAGCGTATATGTTGGAGGAGCTGGCGCACTAGGCTGCGGATAAGGATAATGGTTAGGTTGGGCAACAGTGAGGTAAGCAGGAGGTTGGGCAAAAAGATGAGGCATTCCGTAACCTGGATACATGCTACCTGGAGGGGGAAAAGTGCTAGAGGTGTTGGCCCCTCCCGGAGGGAGACCATAGCCCATAGGAGGTTGATCATACGGATGAGAAAGGGCTCCAACGATACCGTTGGCGGAATGAGATGCCCTCGGGGCGTTAGTGCCACCGGGCTTGGGGAGGTCAGGAAGGACGGTATAAACATAACCAGACTGAGCGTAGATCAGGTCATATTTCAAGGCTACTTGGAGGGCGGCTTCTTCGGTTTGAGGGAAATGGGAGGCGAAATCTTTGCCAATGGGAGGTAAGAGAGTGCGAAGGAACCAGTCCATATAAACCCGATCTTCGAAGGGGGGGGCTCGACATAAGCTCCGTCTTCGTCGCCATTCCTGGACATGAGTGGAAAGGCGAGTTGAAGAGGTTTGCTTGAAGGAAGTCAAAAGCTCTGTACCAGTATCGTATCGGAGAGGGAGCTGGAAGTAAGATAAAAAGGCTTGGGCAATAGTCACAAAGGTGGTATGGGAAGAGGTGGCTTGGTCAACATACCATTTAGAATCGTCGCCGGTAAGCGTGCGTTGGAACAACCAAAGACAGATGGAATCATCGATAATGGAATTGGAGGAACACCACATGTGGAAAGATCGGACATGGTTGGTCGGATCTTCTCCAGCAAGGCCTTCGAACTTAGGGATGTCGGAGGGGAGCTTGGTTGGCATAGCAGGCCAACCAACATCATGGCGGATAGGGTCATTGATCAACTGATTGAAATCGGGGAGGCTGAGGCCTGCCATGTAAGGGAGCAAGGGTGCAGCCGAGGTAGTTCCTGTGGCGGTTCCGCTAGGAGTAGTTCCGACATTAGGGCCAGGATTACCGCTAGCATTAGGCCCTGGACCAGACATAATGAAGGTGACAGGGGGAGAACCGGAAGTAAAAGGAGAACCCAATGAATCAGAAGAGGAGTCGGAATGCGGACTCGGAGGAGGACTGGCTCGACGACGACGGGACGGAGCAGGTCGACTGACTGGAAACTGAGGGTGAAGGCCAAGAAGTCTCCGGGATGCGCGCCTTGGGGGCGCAATGATGACAACACAAACATGGCACGAGGGGAAGAAGAACGACCGACAAAGGCAGGGAGGTGCAGAATCAAGTGATTACAATGTCGAAACAAGGGCAAAAAGGTGCAGTGTCAATTGATTTTAAAGTCTTTGACTGGCGGTGTAAACCAGACTCTTCTTCGCTTAGGGTGAGTGTGTGGCGTGCGTTAATTTTAATTTTTAAACCCTTTTCGTTTTGAGAGCAAGAGAAAAAGTGTGCTGCGTAACTGAAAAGAATGCTGCAAAAACAGTATATAATGCTGAAATAATAGAAAATTAACAGCTACTAGTGCATCAATTCAACCCAAAAAGGCGGGTCTCTCAAAACTAATCTAAAAGAGGGAATAAATCTATTCAAAACACACTAAAAATAGGCCGATAGATCTAGGGTCGAAAGGGACAGGGATCTAAAGGAGAAACCTGCTGAAAAGAGGTGCAGATCACAGCCAGGAGGCAGAGGCAAGGTGGCTGGAAAGAAGGAGGAAATCAGCAAAAAGTAGAAAGGACAGGGAGGAGGTCTTCAAGGGAGGTCCAAAAAAAACTACAAGAGGTGGTTTGAAAGGAAGAAGAGCTGATTTAAAGGGATCTGAGAGTGAGGTATCAGATCTGAAAAAGGGAAGGTTGAAACTCTGAAAAATCAGACTCCTGAAACAGCTAAAACTCTTCCACCAAAAGTGGAGGGTACTAAAGCCCTAGGAGGCTAGGTTCCCACTTAGATGAGCAAAACAAATCAGAAACAGGTCCAAACGGGCGGAGACAGAGGCTGGAAAACCCTGACAGGAGCTTTAGCAAAACCCAGAAAAATTGCAGAAAAACAGTAGAAAAAAGCACAGGTCGCAGGTTCTGACTTGTTTTCCTGTTCAGGTCGCAGAAAAAGGGCTGAAAAGTGCGACCTGGAGTCCAAGTCACAGTTTTTGGGCTGAAAATTGCGACCTCCAACTCCGGTTGTCCCGGCGGTAGATTTGCGGAAAAGTTGCCGTCTCAGTTGCGGCTGATGTCTGTCACCTGCGCAATAGGGCCAGAAACACGCGGAAGTTAGAAATTTTAATGTTTTAGGGTTTTATAGGTGAAAAAAAACATGAAAATAGGAAAAAAAAAAGCTGAAAAGAAACCCTAGGGTCTGAAGTAGCTGGATATGCAGGAATATGAAAAATGACAGCGGTCGTAATTGAAAACCCGTGTGGAGTCTCGCCTATTGTTAGTATGAATCCTTTGTCGAAGTGTACGAAAAAATACCACTTTAGCTACGCATAACTAATAGCCCTAACATCAAATATGGCTACCAATATCTTCAGATCTGCAGTTAGTTGACCAAGACAAGTGCTACAAAAACCAGATCTATGCATAGAAAGACATTAAGCAGTGAAAAAGAAGGTTTTGCTCCATATATCCAATAGACAAGACAAGAATAATTTTTGAAAGAATTTTTGTATTAAGGGCACCTGGGAGGAAAACAATAAGATGTTTCCAATTCTCCTCAATGGGATGGGTTCTTGGAAGTCCTCAGCACTTCAGATCTAGCATTTCTCTCTCTTGTTGGTGTAGAAAACCCAGACAAATATAGAACTCAAAGGGAGCTCACATAGCAAATAATGGAAAATATGACAATGATAATGGCTCAAAGTCAAACCAAGAGTTTAGATCCAGAGTGATCTAATAGGCAATAAAAGGTGAAGAATGGTAGGAAAAACCCTCCTATTTATAACAAAATATTGGGTCATTCTAGATCTTGGTGCATGATTAAAATAACATTAACCAAATCTAGATCCACCTTTCATGGAATATTTTATTATATTTGTTGGAGGGAAAAAGTATTTGACTTGGGTCAAATCCCTTTATTTGTGAATAATAAATAAATAAATGATTTATTTATCATTTTAAGGAAGTGGCTGAAAGATAATCAAATAAATAATGATTTATTTAATTATTTATGGGTGATTTAGTCATATTTAACAAGGAATATTATTTAAATAAGATTTAAATAATTATTCCTAGAAAATAATAAGATAAATAAAGATTTATTTAATTAATTTCTTTGTTTTGGGTTAAACATGACCAGGAAAATCAAACAAATATAGGTTTGTTTAATATTTCCTTTTGGGGTTTCCTGTTTAGACCATAAACAACCTAATAAACGTGTTTTATTAAGTTATTTTACATAGTGAAGGCAATTTTACTTAGGGTAAAATTGGTCTTACATGGTGTACTTGGGTCCATCTAATGATAGTAGGTTAGATGACCAAAAAATAGTGTAACACGTTGACCTAACTATCCGCCCTGGGGTGGTTAGTTTGGTAAACACACCACCCTCCCGATAGTATTACATAGTCAATAGTGCAGTCGTTTAAACGACCACACCGCCGTGTTATTTTTTAAATTCTATCGGTGCACATTTTCTCAGTACTGCACCAGAACCCAGTGCAGTTTCTGTTAACACCGTTCGTGGTGTGGCCTATAAATTTACAGACAGCACCGTGAACGGTGCGAGCCGAGGGGCTCGAACACACTACGCAATTTTTATTTTATTTTTTTAAACGGTTAATTTTAAGTTAATTTCAAATTTTAATTTGCTAAAATCTTTATTTATTGAGAAAAAAATATATTATCTATACATTTTTCATGTCGAGGAGGCATATTTGCTGAGGAATTGAAGAAACCAAATTTGCCCGCCATTTTCGAAAATTCGAACTCCAGACAATGGGTCATGGACAACAACAATGCGTGCAATGGGAGTACCGATGGTAGGGCGCCTCACAAAAGACAAAATCACACTGGTGCTTGAGAGGTCTAGGGCATTGAACAAGTAAAAATGGGGTTCTTACGATAGACTATTTTTTTTTAACTAACCCTTTTTCGGTGTGTGGGATTTTGAGACATACCGTGCAGTTTTATCAATGGCGCATCGCACATCATTTCAGTGTGTTGGATTGCGGAGATGCACCAGGCATGTTTATATGTAGAGCACGGGTGCACTAGAGTACTTAGACGTACCAGGTAGGTTTGTATGGAGAGCACGGTGTTTTTGTGTGCCAATTTTTTGTAAGCATCGGTGTGTTTTTCATAAAACACACCAATGTAGTTTATGATGTAAACACACCACAAAAAATCATCTGCAAAAACCTCCACTCGCCAACCTCCTCTAGAGACCTCTGCTACAAACGAATATCTGGGCTATTTTTATAAGGGATTCCTCAAAAACATCCGCTAGAGGGCTTCCATAACTTGATTGAGGGTATAAGGATCCCAGAGACCAAGGCCTCCTGCTAATTTTTTCTTGGTGATATAGGTTCATGAGACCATGGGGGCGTCACTGACAAAGCAATATTATATCACGTGCGTTCATATTGGGGTAATTTTTTTTAGAAAAACCAAAAACATTATATTGGATATATAAATAAGGTTTAGGGGGTTTTTTATTTATTACATATGGAATATAAATATTTGAAGATATTTTTTATTTATTTTTTAGGCCAAATGGGCTTGTTTTTCGGGAAAAATAAAAAGCGCCCCGGCTGATATTGTGTGAGGCATCATTGGCATTTGAGCACCATTGGACCAAGCTACGTTAGGTTTGGTCGACTGAACATTTCTTGTGCAGATCTGAGCATTTGAACCTGCCTGGTACTGAGTGGCTAGATGCTAGATTCTGGAGGAGGGATCACCAAAAGGAGAGACAGGCCGGGGATGGGTGAAAAACCTTTCTTTATGGATGGCATTGCTCGAACAGGATCTAGATGAAATTAAATTAGTATTCTGCGAGGAAGGGGTGAGCATAACCAGAAGCATTGAATCTCCGCAAGCTGTTGGGACTGCTGCTGAAAATTTGATAGGCATAGCTTTTCAACGGTATCGATTCTCGTAGATAACTATTTGATCACAATATCTTCTTGAATTCTGCCATCTCTTTTGTGTATCTACTTGAAATATAAGAATTCTTTTACATTCTCATTTAAGTGATTGGTATTTCAGTATAGTTATGGATTCTTTTTCTCAGTCGATCATCGGCATGTTCTTCATGGTAACTAGAACCATCCTGAATAGTATGGTTTCTAACAAATCTTCCTACGAGGAACTCAGACAAAACCTTTTCCTCCTCAAGCCTAGCATTGATGAAATTTCCAAGCTATCTTTTCAGTCAGGCCCCACGCCTAAGAGAGGTCGCCCATTCAAAGACTTTCAAGCGTAGCTGCAAGATGGCCTTCACATAGTAAAACAATTAGAGCGTATGAGCATATTTAATTTATACAAAAGGTATCGCTATGGAAAGAAGATCCAAAAGATATAAAAGAATGTCAAAAATTTCTTGCGTACCCTTGATGTCCACAACCCAGATGTGGATTTCAAGGGTTTTAGCAAACAATCTGAACTTGTTGAAGAAATGGGTCGGCTTATAATGGAAAGGGTTAATGTTAAGATGACTAATGATGTCAGCTCCAATTCATTCATGCTTCAGCAAATGAGCACAACTGAACTATTTCTGAGCGCCATTGATGGGTCACATGATACCACAATGTCTGAACAATCCGAGTAGTTCATCGGCAATGACAACTCCCAAGTCCCGAGTATGCCAAACTTTGTAGTGGGTTTGAATAATATTGTCAGTGATGTCAAACATATCCTATTCAAGAAGGGAGTTAGTATCGTTGGGGTTGAAGGGATGGGTGGAAGCAGCAAAACTACCATTTCATTAGCCCCTTGCAACAATCCCGAAGTCAAAGGTAAGAACAACTCCCCTGTTTTAATCATCACATCAAGCTTCCATTTTATTGCTTCCCTTTTGGTTTTTTCAGTGCTTATTCTCATTGTGATTATCAGATTTCTTCCAAAACAATATAGTTTTCATAACTGTTGCACGGTCTCCAAATGTAATGGGCCTTTTGGAGATTATGTGGGATAAAATAATCGGAGGTTGAAGGAAATTTTTTCAGAGCATCGAGGATGCGCACAACCAACTGCAGAATAAAATCAATTTAAAAGGAAATCCATAGACATTAGTGATTTTGGATGATGTTTGGTCAAAATCATATGTGGAACAGTTGTTGTTTGAAACAGAGGGTTGCAAAGCGGTTATCACAACCAGGTAGGATCTCGCTATTCCACATACAGACAGCAGTGACGTGTATAACATGCCCATGTTGTAGAAGGCTGATGCCCTATCTCATTTCTATTTCTGGGCCTTTGGACAGCCTTCGATTCCAACAAGAAATGACGAAGTTGTTGTTAAACAGGTATGAATATGACATACTATTCAAAATATCATAACCTAACTTCTTGTTTCTCTATCCTTCTTGAATGCTTTACATCCTATTATACAATGTTCAAACTCAAATTGATTTTATGTCACTTTGACAGATAAATGGTTTTATAGGTCTAAAATCTGAGAGTTAACAACTCTAGAAATTTTTTTAATGCTCTATATTTCTGTAGAAGATTAACATGTTTAATTGCTAAAATATTTGTCGGTTGAGACAGTCTGTATGGGTTTACCACTTTCCCTCAAGGTGATTGGAAGCTCTTTGCTCAATGAGCCACAACTAGTTTGGAAAGAGGCTAAGAAGAAACTATCAAGAGCAGAATATATATCAAAACATTACAGAGAGGATCTTCTCCATTGCTTGGAAACAAGTATTGATGTCCTTGATGATGAAACAAAGGACTGCTTTATGGACTTGGGGTCATTTCCCTAAAGTAGAAATATCTGTATAGATTCATTGCTGGATATTTGGGTATATTCCCATGGAATAGATAGGAAAGATGCTTTTGTGGTCTTGTTAGATCTTGCAAGTCGAAATCTCCTAAATCTCACAAGCGATTCAAGGTGAGGAACTTGCTTAGATTTGCTGCCTTCAATAAATTTGTTGATTGTTTTTTTCTTCTCATTCTTCATATTTGTATCTCAAATTAATTTTAAAGTCTTTTATGAGCACCAGCTTTGCAAAAAAATTTAGGCAAAAAAAAAATCAAAAATTAAGAAGGTAAGATAAATCAATGTGTTAGCTGGTAAAGATAAAGGTGTTTTTCAGATCACTACCTTTGGTTAATACAATTTTTGATGTATCAGGAGTCTAGGCATCTCATTTGATTGTGATAGTGAGCTTTTCTTTACTCAACATGATGTGATGCATGATTTAGCCTTGTGTCTGGCTAGCCAAGATAGTGCCGTTCATAAGAGGCTTTTCATGCCTGCTAAAGAGGATGGTATTCCCACAAATTGGTTGGCACTAGAGCATACATCTCAGGTTCAATTTGTTTCAATTCATACAGGTCATCCCTAAAACTTATTTTATTTTCCCTGCATAAGCATTGAATCATTTACTAATTTACTAATTTTATTTGTTCAATTTACTAATTTTTCAAATTTAATAAGGAAGCATTTTTATCAACATAGCATCTCAACTTTCTGAATTTTTCATTTCTGGGACATTACGATAGGTTCAATGGAAAAAAAAGATTGGTCTCAAATAGATTTTTCTGAGGTGAAAGCTCTAGCTTTGTTCTTTGATGCAAGTCAATATTGTCTTCCAACATTTTTACATACCATGCCAAAAATTTAGGTTCTTATCATGTACAATTACAATTCAAAGTGTGCAGTACTTAAAGGTCTGTCAGTGCTTTCGTCAGTTACCCAACTTAAGTCTGTATTCCTTAAGAAGTTGATACTACCTCCTCTTTACGAGTACTATAGATCCCAAGAGAACTTGGAAAAATTCTTTGTATGCCTTTGTGAGGACTTGGGAAATATGACTCTATTTAACAAGGGGCAAGTCCTAGAGTTTCCTAAGTTTGTAGAAATTATCTTTGATCACTGTAGTGATTTGGAGGAATTTCCAACAAACATATGCAGTTTAATTTATGTGGAAAGGTTGTTTGTCACGGATTGTCATCTTATCCAAAAGTTACCTGATGACTTGGGAAATTTAAGGTCACTTAGGTTGCTGTGATTGTTTGCAATTCCAAGCTTGTCAATGCTTCCTCCTTCCATTTGCAGATTTCAGCAACTAGAATTTCTTGATATTTCACTGTGCAGCTCTTTGAAGGACCTTCCCGTAGAATTTGATCAACTATCAAACCTAAAGGTTTTGGACATGAGAGAGTGCTCTAGACTCACTTTAAGACTATAATTTTTGCACAAGAATGATGGATAATATTCTTTGGAACTTATGAATAATAAGAGGCCACTTGGGGCAAGATCTGTGATTTCTATTGTAGACAGTGAGATCGATTATTAGATACTTCAAAAATTTACTGTATAACTGACAGTTACATGCTATCTGTCTATTTGTGAGAGAACTGGAAATTTCAGATTTTGTAACTTGGTTAGGCAGTGGTTGTGAAATAACTCACATATATATGTACAAAACTGGCATTGGAAAAAATGAGTGAAAATTTACGTTTTATATGTATTTTTGCTTCACGCAATTTTGTTTTTACAACTTTGTATAATTCCTTCTTTTTACATACTAATATATGTATTGTATTCCATCGTATGCAAGCAAAGCAGAACATCATCTGTTTTTTTTCAATGTCTTTGGAACATAAGATAAAATGCCTTTTGTTTTGGGTCAACTGTGTGGATGTCAAAGACACTTAGATCTTTGATGCTCATCAAAGAATGGCTTAACATTCATAATAGAGGAGAGGTTCATATGAAAAAAATGCTCGAAATGTGATTGATTATTGGCTATGTTTAAGAGAAATGTTCTACACTAGCATGATTTCTAAAAATCATCTATATTTGCTCCACACATGTAGCTTCAGGAAACTACACAATCTTCATCTGTAAAAACTGATGTCAAATTTCAGATAACGAAAGACACTTTGGAGGCCATGTTGAGATATATGTACTACATAAGAGACCAACTATCTAATGTTGTAAGTAGATCCAATTATATACTGCAATAAATTTCATAAATTTAGAAGTTAGAACATAATTATTCATATTTGTACAGTGTAGTTTTTATTGGTTTTATTAACTAGTTGATTGAATTGTTAATTTGAATCTACTCCATAGTTTTCTGAAACTTGCCATAATAGGTCTACTTCTACGTGAACTTTTTACAAGACTACTATGTAATGCAATTACACGTGTTTGTTTTCAGGGTGCAACTTCAAGTGGGCAGGCATTGAGGAAGGGCCAACAATAATGTATTTGAATATAGAAAAATCATTAAATGTATTTGGTATGGATTTTGAGACATGAAAAGTGAGAATTCATTACTTAATGAATATTTTAGTGAGTGGGTGGGAAAAAAATTCAATATGAATGGTTAAAAGAGGGAAAGGGATAGCAATGGCCAAGGGCACAAATCGGTAAAGTAGAAAATGTAATTGTAATATCTAATCACATTATTCTACTCTTCATACAAAATGGCCTAGAAATAAGTAGTGATGATTTCTTCTTGCCAGAGTAGGCCTTTCTATTGTTATTCTTACCCATGAAAAACGAGCATGAAGGGGAGTCTGGTTATTTATGGTAGTTAGCCTAAATTGCATGCTCAATCTACTATAAAAATTCCATGATTAATTCTGGGATGTTTTGTGTAGTTTATAGCTGCCATGCCATCTCGTCATCACCACCTCCTAGCTAACCTAAGATAGCTTATACATAACTACACTTCACCATATATGTATGTATGGGTAAAAGGTTGTGCATCTAACCATTCCATATTTATTATGTATTAAAATGTATGAATATGAGCTATCTTGTATGTAGACTTGTACATTTATTAATCTTTTAGTATTAGGTCTCATGGTTTCTAATTTCAATAATTATAACAAGCCACTTTCATAAGCTCATAGTATGTATTAATGTTCTAGTATTAGGTCTCATGGTGTCTTATTTCAATAATTGTAAAAGGCCACTTTCATGTAATAAGAGTCTCATGACACTTAATAGTTACTTGAGCTTGATTTAATGGTTTCTTCTGTTTGTATAACCAAGGGTTTCCCCTTCTTTTGTAACCCATTACTTGATTAATACAATTAACAACCTACATTGCAGAGCTCTTCCTTGATATTATTTGGATGCCTCTAAACATTGTTTTTCCTATTGTCATTTTCCACTTATTTGGGGTTTATTGTTATTTTATTTCTTCTTGTACTATTGTAGTTGAAATAATAGTGCAGCTTTGTATGCATACAAATTGGTTTACGAGCTACAAGGCTGAGATTTGGAAAAAAGTAATCAAACTTCGAATGTTGATAAATACAAAGAATCACGAAAAATAATCACTTGGTGATTCTAAATGAAATTTTTTCACATGACAACTTGCAAGACTAAGGCAGGTCGAGAAAATGATAGAAAGACAAAATGCAATCCCTATGATTTTGAAGGTGATGTTGGAATGCATACATGGATGAGAAAGATCAAATTAACCTTTAAAGTGCACGACACTCATAAAGAGGAATATAAGTAAAGCATTTTCCTTTGCCTATAAGGGTTGATGTAGACAAGGTGTGGAGCTTTCAACATGTTTCTAGAGGCAATATCCCAAAATGTCAACGAAAACATCCTATGATAAACCTTACAATGTTCAACTCATTTTAATGCTCCACATTGAGGCCCTTAGATGGGTAGACCTATATTATGATGTATGCCAATGTTTGTATTTGTTTATTATCTTGTTGGGGCTCAACAACATTTGATGTGAGGATACCTAATCATGTTTTGTTAGAGTATATGATTATGCAATTGCATGGTTATAACGATGGTTAATGTAATAAAGATGTTTAAATTCTCACATAAGCATGCGATGCATGATGATGCAGGGGAGGGGGGTAATCCATGTTGAAAGATGTAACTAGGTTCGGTCTTCATAATGACATATGTAATCATGATTTTTTGTATTTGATGTAAAGAGAAACATAAATTTATTATTATTAAATTCTTGAGACATGGGTTTCATGCTCGAGGGAAATTTATTTTTAGGTCAAGCACCTATTGAGTGCTTCTAGGACTTGTCATTTGGTCTACAAGTCAGTTGAGTCATTGTCATGTATGGAAGACTCTTTTGGGCATGTTACATATTGTAAAGAAAATTTATTTGAGTAAAATCTAGAGTCAAAGCCCCTCTAAGGCCTCATCGTAGTGAAAAGAACAATTTGACCTCTATGAGAGGATAAGTTGGCCTAAAGCTAGCAATTTGACCTAGAGAAAGACTTATATATAAGAAAGAATTTGATCTCGCTTGAAGGACTTACTCCACGTTAATGACCAAGCCTTAAAATATACAATTGTTTAACAAATTTAATTTCAGTTGGTTGCTGCAAGATTTGATTCTTGAGGCAGTATAGTTGATCATGGTGATTGATCATTTAATATCGTCACAATGTCTCGACACCTTTGGTGACAGAAGAGAACCTTGATTTGAAAATGACATTTATAGTAATCTTGTGGATAGATAATAATGAGACTGTCAAGGGAAGTACTCTATAGACTGTGACCTATGTGTCAGTGAGTGACCCTGTTTCACATTTGTATACTAATGTTTAATGACAAGATGACAGATCTTGCTTTTGTCACAATAACCTTGGCATCTGTATAGCAACAATCTTCTCTGTGACATGGTGACAATGATCCCCTTTTGTGAACACTGTTGAAGATTCATCTTGAGGTTTTTGAGTATGGTTTTTACAGTAATTATGACTGAAGATTCATCTTGAGGTTGTTGAGTATAGTTGTTACAGTAATTATGACTACATCTCCAGTGCTTCCAAATGGGCCTTGAAATTTCTGGTATCATTTTGAAAACACATTCTTATCTTAAGATAGTGAATATTGGGCTTATTAATTCTTCTCCAATCCAACCAAGGTAGTGTTGTGACCCCATAGATTCCTCCAAATGTGAAATCACATCTTTGAAAGATGCTTACTAAAAAACTTTGGGGTATACCTACCTAGCATGTTGATGTTGGGAAGGTTCGTAAAACATAGCCACATAATACCATCCGTTTGAACTTGGGGAAAACTCTCTACAATGCTTACAAAATCTTTTTGATAATCCTAAAAACAATAAATCTAGTGGTAAGAGCTCTTTAAATCACATTACCAAGGTTAAAAAACCATTAATGCCATCCGCATGGGTCTTTTCCAAATGATGTCTTAATAAAATATACCATGGGGCTCTTATTAAAACACTTAAATAAAAAACAACAGAGAACAATGTTTTTTTTTTCATTAAAGCAAAGGGAGGGTCTTATAACTCTCATCCTCACCTTGCCTTTTCTTCTCTATATAACTCTGAGAAACTGTAACTTTTGTTGTTCCACCTTAATAAGACACCAGTTTGAGTACATGAGGTTGTAGTTGGATTTTTGAACAATAAGCTTTCAAAGGGAAGAGGGTATAGACTTGTGATTGAACACCTTATTTGGTGCAAACATATTCATAAAGATTGATCAATTTATTTTTCATCATCATATAGATCAATTTATATGTCATTTTATAGACATGCACATAATCAATCTTCCTAAAACATGGTTGATCTTTGTACGCCTTAGACCATTAAATGCCACAAATCATGGTGAGATGTGCTTGAGTGTGGATTGAGTAATCACATTTTGGGAATACTAATATGCGTCTCTTATGTATATCACAAGAAGAAAGGTGAATTGTAGAATTCATTTGGGGTCATAAGAGAGGCATCATGTCATTATGTTAAGGATATAAATATAAAGGGGAGTAAAAAATGTTAATGAAAAAACAGATACCTACAATATCTAATGAAGGTAGGGGTTTTTTAAATTGGGAAATGCAATGGGTTAGTATTGGTAGGGGGTTAAATAAAGTGATTTTTATAGGTATTTTCCAATATGTAGTCAAATTAAGGGTATTGTTTAGTATGCCACGAACGCACGTGCTATGCCATAGGTTAATTGAGTGACGCCCCTGTGCATGCGACTAAGGCACATTTATTGGCCTCTTGACCACCCCTCCACATAAATGTTTTGAATATTTATACCATATCAGAACACGAATACTTGGGAGCTGCTAAACTCGATAATTGGTAAATCGACATAGATTGGAGAACAACCTTCAGAAGAACCACCTGAATTGTTAAATTAAGAGCTATAAAGGACCAACCATTGAGTCTTGATTGATTTTTTTCCAGAAGGTCTTTCCAGCAAGTGGTTCTTAAAGAGTTAAGCACCATAGGAATGCCTAAATATTTGGAGGGCAGAGATCCAATGAAAAAACCCAAAATACGGGCCAAGAAGGTTTGGGTAGGGACTGGGGTATTAAAGAAGAAATTTTTTGATTTTTCAATATTGATTAGAGTACCAGAGGCTTGCATAAATTCTTGGAGAATATTTTTGTTCTCTCTTATTTTCGGAAGGGAGACTTGACATAAGAGCATGATGTCGTCCACGAATTTTTCATGAGTAAGTGGAAGGTACTCACCCCAAAGGCGGATGCATTCTATGTATTCCGATCGAACTGTTGAGTTAATGTAACAACCCAAGCCTTCCGAAACTAGAATAAAGGGGAAGGGAGAGAGGGATCATCTTGTTGAATTTCCCTTGAAGGATTTGAAGGTTCTCGAGGGGGGCCCAATGAGTAAAATCAATCAAATCTGAGAAGAAATTAGAGAGGAAACTCAGTTGATCCACCGGGGATAAAAACTGAAGGCCTTCAAGATATTCAATAGATAAGGCCAGCTAAGATAGTCATAGGATATAGAAAGGTCCAACTTGATCAAAATACCCTTAGCTTTTAGATTCTTAAGATAATGAAAAACTTCCTAGGATTTTATAATTCCATCTAAGTTTTGATGACCTTGAACATCAATTTTCTCAGGGGAAATTAATGAAGGAAAAATAAGATTTAATCTCTTGATCATGTTGGTGGATATAATTTTATAAATTATATTATGTATTTCTATAGGTATGAAACCCTGAGGATCCTCAAAATGAGCAGATATTGGAATTAATGCAATAAAAGTAGAATTGAGAGGAGGGTGTACCTTTTGGCATCTACGAGATTCCTCCACCACATCTAGGGTTTCTTTCCCAAGAAAAGACCAGGTTTCCTGAAATCATTCTACCATGAAACCATCTGGTCCTGGTGCTTTATTCTTAGCCATCCCTTTGAAAATATCCTATACTTCCTCCAGGGAAATGGCCCTCATTGGATCCAGGTTCTGGTCCCTACTAACAAGTCAGAGGATGTGTCTGGTTATTCTCTGTATAGCTCTTGATCGATTTAGACATGGCTATGAAATGAGGGTATGAAAATGATCAGCCAAAAGGTTTTCCATAGCTTCATGGTGGACTAGAAGGTTCCTTGATAAGTCTTTCAATGAAAAAGATCCAGTGGTGTTGATGATGTCGGATCATAGCTTTTTGAAAGAAGCGAGTATTTGTCTGCCCCTCTCTAAGCCACTAGGTTCGAGATTTTTATTTCCAGAGGATTTCTTCATGCTTCTACCTTTCCTATATCTGGGCCAGGATCTGCCCTTCCTCCACTACAAGGGCCCCCGAGTGTCCTTCAATGATCATCCATTGTTGAATATTTTGCATTTGCTCTTGGAGGTGGCGTTGGTCCTTCATGATATGGAAAAATTTCGTTTGATTCCACCATTTTATCTGTTGCTTAATTTCCTTTATTCTAAGTTGGAAGGTATGCATGCAGTTCCTACCTTGCACTAAGTGGTCTCAAAGAAAGAAGGACTCGAATCTAAAGGACATATTTCTGGGGGGCAATTTCAGATCCATCTCCAGCTGTATCAGCCAGTGGTATGACCCGAGACATGGAAGAATAGAAGCTTCAAAGAAAATATCTCTACTTATAATATTTTCTGACACTAGGAATCTATCCAGACATGAGGAAACTTGGTGAGATCCCCTTTAGAGATTATTCCATGTATACACTCGATTAATGGTAGATATGTCTACCAATTTAATATTTGTAATCAGATCTCTAGTGTATCCATCTCCAGATCCCATCACATGATCCATCCTTTTTTCTCCTCAATTGATGAGACAAGTTTGTACTCCCCGCCAATAACCCATATCTCATTCGAACAAATATTTCTGAGTTTTCCTATATTTTCAAGGAAAGTAGCTTTCTCTCCTAGAACGCGAGGACCATAGACAGCTGATAGCAGGGCTCATTCATAGGCTCAAATGTGTCTGAATCTCCACGAGAGAATTCGAGGCATACAGACCTAATGTTCACAAAGGATATCAGATGGATTCCAAACAATGGAAATCCCACTGGTGATGCCCCTTGAATCTAAGGCAATCACCTTACAAGAGTCTCATACTTATATAATTTTCTTCGGTCTCTCTTCAGACACCTTAGTTTCTTGGAGCATCACAATACTCGACCTTTCATTTTTTAAGTGTTCTTTCAAGTATCTATGCTTGCCTCGACTGTTGAGGCCTTTTACATTCTAGGAGATTACAATCATTGGGAAGATTTATTGATTTGGTGGAAAATCGCCGAGAGCGGTACCACCCTTCCTGAGTTGACCAACATATCTCCAACCATCTATATTTATTCCTGTAAATTCTTATGGACCCATTTCTTGGCTCCTTTTCCTTGTCCCCCTTGATCCGTGATGCTACCCAGCTGAGATCCGAGTGGATCTGGAAGGATTTGGATTTGCTTGGCTTGGTATTTTTGAAATGTGTCTCGATGCAAATTCTTATGATCTCTTGGTATGAATATCTCATCCAGATTCTACCATTCATTCAGAAACCTCTTCCATGACCTTGGTTTAGGTTATTCTTAAATATCTGGCTCTACGAAACCAAGAGTATCAATCACTAAACTACTTTACACAATGGAAATATAAAACAATAATCACATATAAACAAATATACATGGGTTTTTAATTTTTTGACCCAACTTCGTTATATTCAAAACATATAATACAACAGTCTAGGGTTCTTATACTAGGGATAATGGCCCTCATACATCCACTAGTACAAGACACAATACTTTGACCATGTAGTTGTAGCATCTAACAACTCCTCTCGGTCATATCTTATACCTGCCTGGTCCTTCAGCTCTCGATTTGTAGCTCCTACCTCTATCAATGTTCCAAGTCCATTTGGCTACTAAATCTCGCCTATCCAATATGCCCTCAAGTTGTCCCTTTTTCCATCAAGGGCACAACACATTGAGACTCCTATCGAGTTGTTCACAACTCCACTTGTGAACAACTCTCAATCAGCCCACTGCTGCTCCTCAGCTACTCAGGGATTTCAACCCACTATGGTCTTCCTGTGATGCAACGATGAAGACCAACATAGGGCACAGAGGGCTTCCACCTATCACTGTAATATTTACATCTCCCACAATGAACATGGGCTAGGAGGACTTCCCATTATTTGTTGTAGAAGTCCTTCTCCACACACAAGTCTCAGGCTCCACGAACCTGTTCCTAGTTGATCATACCCTTGAGCGCATCCACAACTACCAGGCTAGCACTCATCTTTGTCCATCAAGGTGCGGCACTTCGGCTCCAACATGGAAACTATCACGTTGTCCTCCGATAGAACATAAGTGTCCAATATTATTCACACTTGGTCTTCTCTCACGCTAGCCTCCAATAGTCCAAAAGAGACCAAGTCCATGTTGTAGCATCTGCTCCTAGTTAGGGCTTCCCCACACCTAGGAGACCCTTCCACATGGCTACCCACAGACTCCACCAATCCTCCCTTTTCCCTGCAATAGAGGAGATATTGCGCAAATATAGGAACATGAATATGTGCTTACCTAGGTTACCATGAATCCATCGATCATCAAGTGAACATTTGCAACACTCCCTGTTGTTTTCCTCTTACCTTCCAATCTAATGTGTCTCTTGTCACCTTGGATTCTTGGTCAGGTTCCCAACGGTCCACGTGGGCACCTCCAAAAAACTCATAAGATTTCTTCACGCTGCCCATCATCTGATCCAAACATGGATTTCCAAGTGTGACCACCTTCTACTATACAAGGTCCTTTATGACAGCAAGTTTAGGGCACCTTGTCACCTTAAAACCTCACAAAGATAACAAGCACATTTGTCCAATCTAGGACACGATCCAACTTTGGTCATACTATGACCCAACACAAGTTTCAATGTTGCACAAAGTCAACTTTTTTGTTGTCATCTAGGTGGATGGTTAGGGCACCAAACGTTGTTGTAACAACCCTTAAACAATCACTAAATTAGCCCTTAAATTCTGCGACATTCCCTCACAAGGAAAATCCTTAAAAATGTAGTTTATCTGGGCATTTATAAGCCCTCAAAAAACCCCAATGAAACCTTTGACTGTAATGTTATTGCCTGCGGCCTAACATATAATATTCCAGTAGATTTTGGGTAGCATGTTCCACGTTCCTTGTCCATCCAACGAAGCCCCAACAGACCTACTTCAACTCTATTCTAACTCGACCCTCCTACAAGGTGAAACCAACCTCCACGCAGCTTCAGAACCCTCCTTTAGACCTCCCTTACTGTGTCTTAGCTAGTGATAGTTACGACCTCATTTAGGGAGCCTAGTAAGCTACCCGGCCTCCCTAAAATACCCTCCTTTCCACCTGCAATTACCATAGAAAAACTCAGCCTTAACCAAGTAAGATCTGCCCAGAATTCACCCTTTAGACTTCAGCCTCCTGCCTATAAGATTTTTTTTCCCCAAACAATCTAGAAGAAATCAAAACCTAGGCCTTCTTTCACCTTCGTTGGGTCATCCTCTACCTGCGTCCAAATCAGAGATATTCTCCTCCACCAAGTAGCTTGTGTTTCCCTCTTGTATGATAAAAATGCCTTAAACTCACCCTCCTTTTATACACAAATGAGGGGCTCCTAAAATGTCATGATCTAGGGGCTTCCACAACTTGTCCATGTCAAATTTACACCAACCCGACCTTGACACATAAGTGTAACCCCAACATATAACTTCAAAAATTCATAACTCCTCAACGACAACTTGGATTTGGACGATTCTCGTTGTGTTGGAATCTTATTTCTGAGAAATATCATCCTCATCCATCACATGTCGATTTATCATCATGGTTTTGGCCCAAAAAAGATGGGTGCAAAACACCCAAGCTTGGATCTCAAGCCCACAAGCCCATTTGTGGAAATTTTACCTCCAACCCTCGAACACCAAGGCTTGGAGTACCTCCCAAGCTAAAAAAAAATCAACACTCCCTCTTAGCAAGGGAGGTACTTCCAAGAATAGGAAGTAATCATCATCTTTGGCGACGAAACTAGCTTATCTAGCATCCATCACTGCAACATACCCTGTAGATGAACCCAAAAAAATTGGTAGTGCCTCTTCCTCATCATATCTAAACCTAAATATCCCGAACTCCATAGGTCTTCTCCCTCGAGGATAGACTCCCTCTGATCCTACACGATGTCCATTGGCTCAACCCTGCAAGCACTCATCCTCCTGGATCAAATACCACTCGTGCAAATCCTGTCGATCTCGGATATTCAACACCAACATCCGATGAAGACTCTAGCATGCTAATATCCAATCCATCGCATGAAGTCATCTCGATCAACCCGATCTCATACATGCAAAAAAAACCCTTGAGATATCCCAACCATCCATGGCACATCAACAAAAGTCCACGATCAAAAATATTCCCTACAACAAACTGTTGTTCACCAGGCTCACCACCAATCCACCAGAACTCCCAACCCATCTCACCATGTAACATGTCAAGACCACATCTCCATGTCTTCAGCTGCACCCTCTACTCCATGATCTAGACACCGATAACTCCCTCTTAGTTGCTTCATTGTGCACACTCTAATTCAATGTCCTCCAAAGTAGCTCAGATATGCTATGATACCATGTTGAATTTCCATGACCTCGGGTTTAGGTTAGAGTCTTAAATATCTAACGCTACCAAACTGAGAGTCTCAACTACTAAACTACTTTACACAATGAAAATATAAAGCAGTAAATCACATATACACAATTTTTTAATTTTTCAGCCCAACTTTGTTATATTAACAACATATAATACAACTGTTTAGGGCTCCGGTACCACGGATAATGGCCCTCATACATCCAATAGTAAAAGAAACGATACTCTAACCATTTGGTTGTAGCATCTAACATCTCCTATCAGTCGTATCATGTACTTGCCTGGTCCTTTGGCTCTCGATTTGCAGCTCCCGCCTCTATCGATGCTCCAAGTCCATTTGGTCACTGAATCTCGGCTATCCAATCTGCTCTCTAGCTGTCCCTTTTTCCATAAAGGACACAACACATCGAGACTCTTGTAGAGTTGTTCATAGCTCCATTTGTGAACAACTCTCAATATGCCCACAGTTGCTCCTCAGCTACTCATGGAATTCAACCCACTATGGTCTTCTTGTGCTGCAACGATGAAGACCAACATAGGGCACAGAGGGTTGCCACCTATCACTGTAATATTTCCATCTCCCAAAATGAACATGGGCTAGTAGGACTACCCATCATTTGCTATTAAATTCCTTTACACACAATTCTCGAGTTCCATGAACCTGCTCTTGGTTTATCAAACCCTTAAGCCCATCCACAAATGCTAGTATAACAATCACCTTTGTCCATCAAGGTTCTACAATTTGGCTCCAACATGGACACTATCATGTTGTCCTCTGACATACCATAAGTGTCCAATCTTGTCCACACTTGGTCTTCTCTCACACTACCCTCCAATAGTCCATGAGAGACCAATGAAGCATGGGAAGCATGCTTCAGGTTCCTTTTCACTCCAATGAAGCCCCAACATACCTACTTCAACTCTATTCTAACTCGACCCTCCTACAAGCTGAAACCAGCCTCCACGCAGCTTCAGAACCCTCCTTTAGACCTCCCTTACTGCATCTTAGTTGTGCCAGATAGTTGCGGCCTCATTTAGGGAGACTAGTAAGCTACTCGTCCTCCCTAAACTTCCCTCATTTCCACCTACAATTACCATAGAAAAACTCGGCCCTGACGAAGGAAGATTTGCCCAGAATTCACCCTTCAGACTTCGGCGTCCTGCCTGTAAGAGTTCGGTCCCCAAACAGTCTATAAGAAGGCACAACCTAGGCCTTCTTTCACCTTCCGATGGGTCCTCCTCTTCCTGCGGCCAAATCAGAGATCTTCTCCTCCACCGAGTAGCCTTGTGTTGCCCTCTTGGCTGATTAAAATGCCTTACGAATCACCCTCATTTTATACACAAATGAGGGGCATCTAAAATGTCATGATATAGGGGCTTCCACAAATTTTCCACGTCAACTTTACACAAAGCTGACCTTGACACATAAGTGTAACCCCACATATAACTTCAAAAATTCATAACTCCTCAAGGACAACTCGAATTTGGACGGTTCTCATTGCGTTGGAATCATATCGTTGAGCACTATCATCCTCATCCATCACATGTTGATTTATCATCACGGTTTTGGCCCAAACACAATAGGTTAAAAAACCCCAAGATTGGATCTCAATCCCACAAGCCCATTTGTGGCGCTTTGACCTCCAACCCTCGAACACCAGGGCTTGGAGTACCTCCCAAGCTACACAAAAATAAAAAATTCCAAATATGGGTTATAAATTTTTTCCTAGAAGCACATGAAGAGGCCAAAATTGTAGTAAAAATATGGAACATTTAAAAAATTCCTCTCCTTATCCTCCAAGTTGGTGAAAATGACTGTGAAAAAACCCTTGGCTCCTAGTTTTAAGTCTATATGTCCTTTCGATTTCCATTTTAACTGGATCCACTTTATTAGATCCCTTTATGAATGCCAGATATCAAAGAACTTACAAATCAAAGCATGGTCCTTCATAAACTTGCGATAGTTCTCTAATTTATTGGATTAAATCACAAAAATTGGTTTTTTGTTTTCCCTGGGCAGACATTGTCCTTTGAGTTGGGCTTGCCACTAAGCTCCCATGACCGGACCATCGTTAGGGTTAGCTCCACGATTATTTGTTGGTGGGGTCCTCCTTTGCTGCTCGATTCACCTGCAACAATGCTTTGGTAGGAGGGGATCTCTCCCCTCTCGGTAGGGGTGCTCATACGGCCCGTTAGAATCCACGGATTGGAAGTAAGCGTCCAAAAGTATTTATATCTGACACGTCAAGATACTTCATAACTAGTTGACCAAAACCCTAGAAGAGCACAAATTCTCAACCATTTTTTATTCCATGTATATTTTAATTATTATTATTTTTGTTTTTATTTTTTTTCTATTCTCTAATTTTTATTTTCACGTTTTAATTTGTTGTTTAAAAAAAAAAAAAACTTTGAAAAAAAAGGAAAAATAGTAAAAAAAGTTTATTTTTTCAACAAAAATACAATGGAATAACATATTTACCCAAATTCCTTTTTAAATGGTCAAAATACCATTTAAATGTGAAAGTAGCTCCCGCTATTTGATGTGATGTGAGGAATAGAAACAATGAAAGATTGTGGGATTAATTTATGTTTTGTTGAATGTGAGTTTAAAATTAAAATTAAGGAAAAGTAATATATAGCTAAGATTATAGGTTCATATTAACTTTTGTTACATGTGGGATACAAAATAAAATACAAATTGTAAAAATTAACTTAATTACCTAGTTAATGTTAAATAATTAAAATCAATTATTTTAAGGTTAACTCCTCACAAACCTCCGCACTAAATTTGATCAAACAAAAGTGTTTATCATCAATTGGAAATAATGTGTTGTCTGATAAGGTAAATCATTTTGGAGCTCTGATGCATACTAAAATTCGTACTTCATATCCAAAAGAACTTGAAGTTATGTCTAAATAATTTTCGTTGGATGATACATTATTCACTAAACTAGATATACATACATCTGAAAATGGATCATATTCAGTGGAGAATAATGAAGCGATGTTCAATACATATTTGAATGTGATTGCTACTTCCGTTACAACGTTGTCCAATACTGATTCTCCAAGCGAACCTGAAGCTATGTGTAAAAACATATCATTGTTGGATGAAACGTTGCACACCAAACATGATATGTGTACATCTCAAAACGAATAATATTCGATCGAGATCAATGAAACACGTGAAATACGTCACCATCCAAATATGAGAATAATTTGTATTCAAGTGAGACTACATTTGCTACTACATATATGGCTACTTCCCTTATAGCATTGCCAAAAACTTATTCTCCACATAATGAGTCCGATTCTAACCCTGCATAGACCCAAGCCTCGATATCTAATACCAATGCTCCTCTATGTGTGTCCACTAAAAAATTAAAATATTTACATAATCATCGTTTATCCCATTCCAACCCTTTGGTGACCTGAGCTTCATTGTCCCTCAATTCCCATATTACCCAACCTTCTCTCAACACCCATACTTTTTTAGGAGTGGTTCAAGGACACTGGGTGGCTGCTACATCCACGGAAAAATACAAGTAGCTCAACTCGAAGGGATCTACCCATCGACACAACAAGCAAGGCCTAACCCTAAGGGCGTCGAGGAGATTTTACCCCATGACCTTCCAAATGGCGAAGTACTTAACAACGAGAACTCGACCAATTGAGCTATCCCTTGGGGCTCTTAGCACCCATACTTATCCTCAATTGAACAATAATTTTGATTACATCCAAACTTCTAATCCTTTGAATAATTTAGATGATATTAAATCTAATCCCATCATCTGTAGAGGTATCATTACCAATATAACCTCTACCTCTCTCTCCAACAATCAAAGCCTTTCGAGCAAGATTGTTATAGATATTTCTTGCACCCATATGGATGAACACACCCTCAGTCTTTTAGAAAAAGGATTTAATTTTTCTCTGACCCCCTGAAACATTCCTAGAGAATATATATTGTGTAACATTGAATATGGTGTTAAAGATTTGTTTGATTTGTTGATGACACCTTCATCATATGGCCACATGAACAGAACAAATTAGAAATTTTCTTGCAACACCTTAACAATCAATCTAATAATTTACGATGGAAGTTGAGATGGATGGTAGCCTTCCCTTTCTTGAAATTCTCATTACTAGAAATCAAGATAGTTGCATGTCTCACCAAGTCTATCGAAAAATACTCAGACTGAACAATACCTTCATGCTAGCTCTCACAATCATATTTCTTAGAAACTTGGAGTTCTTAACACTTTGGGTACTAGAGTTGTGCGAACTTCAAACAAGGAGCATTTAGAAACCGAAAAGATCCATATTATGGAAGTATTAAAAAATAATGGATATGAGAGACACCAAGGAATTAAGGCATTCAATAATGTTGATAAAAGACCTAAAAATAAAAATAAAGAGCATTTGGAAAATGTTACTAGTAAAGTAAACCTCCCCTACATTATCAGAACTATTGAAAAAGTTGGTCCTATTATGAGAAAGAACAATATTAAGGCCTCCTTTAAACAAATAAACACCATTCATAGTTGTCTTCAATTTGTAAAATATCCCATTGATCCTAAATGTCAAAAAGGTGTTTATTTAATCTCTTGTTCATGTGGAAAACCCTATGTTGGAGAAATTGGACGATCCATTATGACAATATTTCGAGAACACTCTGTCGACATACAACATAATCTCTTTAAAACTTTTGCATTGGTCGAACCTTCTTACATGACTATGCATCGATTTTGTATTGAAAAAACTTGCATCCTTGCCAAAATCAGAAAATTCAGGGAAGTGATAAAAATAGGGAAACACCCTAACAACCTTAATAGAAATGAGAGTTGGAAATTAAATGAGAATTAGATTCCAACCTTGACCTAAAAGTCAGTCTTGAATTAAATTTATCATTTTCATCTAACCTTCCCCTAGATTCCTATAAGTATATTATTCATTTCTATCCATTATACTACTTAATATTTAATCTAACCATAATACATTAATATTACTATTTAATATTTTATATTAATATTTACTTTACCATGATTTTAATAATTTCAAACTAAGATGAAAATAATAATTTTAAAACAACTTAATTTTATTATCAAATACCTAATATTTTAAACTTCATATTATCAACAATGACATGTTTTAATACCATATAATTAGATGTTTTAATACCATGTAATGGATAATATTTTAATACCATTTAATCCCATTAGTATATTATTAATTAATTAATTCTAGCCCTTATATTATTTAGTATTTCATATAACCCTAATACATTAATATTACCATTTAATGCTTTCATTAGTATGTGATTTACCCGGATATTAATTACTTTATAGCTAGGACTGTCACTTAATTTTAATATTAATACTAACCATTACAATCTAAAAGTTTTAATATCAAAGAATTTAATTTTATTATTAAATATCTGATTTTTTAGGATTTTAGAGTTCTTTTTGTCGGCTTCATTTCCCCTCATTATTTCTTTATATGATTTAGGTATATATTTATCACATTTTGGCTGATCAAATTTTCATATCATTGATTCATTTTGATGATGAACCACATATCATGGTTCGAAATATCGATAAAATAACTAAAATCAATACGACGGATTTAGAAATAAACCCTCAACAAATTAAAATAAAAGTTTTATTTTATTTTTGAAAAAAAATATTAAAGGAAAATTTGTATGTAAAATTTGAATAGAAAGTAGAGTCGAAATTTTTAAGAAAAATTTTTGGTCGAATGTTTTGAAATAAATTTTGAAGAGAAATTTTGGAGAAAAAAAATCGGCTATTTTTTTTGGAGGAAACTTTGGAGTGAATTTTTTCGAGCAAAATTTTTGAGAGAAAACTTTGGAGGAAAATTTTCATTATCTAAGCTATGAATTTTCATTGGGAGAGAGAGAATTTGTATCATTCAACATCTTCTGTGAAAGATCGTGGATTCATGTGATAGTGAAGTTTCTATTTCTGCAGTGTCAACATCTTGTTCAAGCAACAACTCTATTTGTATTGATGAATATAATAGGAATTCTCTCACTATGAATAGAGAGTCTAAATTTTCACTTAGCTAGGAGTTTGATGAAAGTAAAAGTAATGATATTGATCATATTAATCAAGAAATACATGATCCTAAGGATTATGAAAGCACAACTGACAAAGGGGAGGATGAAGAATTTCTTCCAAACAAGAATTTTAGAGGCACATATGAGAAGAATGCATTTTCTTTGAATAAAAATTTCAAAGGTGCTCACAATGATGATAAATTTCCTTTGAATGAGAATTTTAAAAACACAGATGAGGATGGTGAAATATTTCCTCCAGGCGAGGATTTCAAAGATACAAATGATAATGATGAATTTCCTCCAAGTGAAGATTTCAAAAGCACAAACGATGATGGTGAAGTATTTCCTCCAATTGAGGATTTCAATGGAAGAGATGAGGATGGTGAAGAATTTCCGCCAAGTGAGGATTTCAAAAGCACTGGCGATGATGATGGATTTCCTTCATGCGATTATTATAAAAACATAGATGATGATGGTATAGACCAGAAGAAAACACTTCTACCACATTTTGTTCACATACCAAAAAATTACAGGAGGAAAATTTTATTCAGTTTCACTTGGTCGGCTGTATGGTAATTAATGGGAAAATGTGTCCAAGGGTTTACTTCACAACTCCAAATATTCATAATAATGCAAATATTACCATAACCATAATTCATGATGTATCTACAATTAGAAAACACTTGTCATGAAAACAAAAATCAAATTGTGTTTGGATATCTAAGCATGTTTGTTCAACTAGAAAATTTTCAAAAGGTAAAGGTTGGTTTCCTTTCCGTTGGGAACACTCATGACAATATTGATCATATGTTCAATTGTTTTTCAATAACATTGAGCAGGAATGATGTTGGGAGTCTTCCATCATTAATTGAATATATTAAGAAATCATAAATTCTAGAGCCTCATTTTCATATGTTGAAAGAAACTATTGACATGGGAAGGCTTATTTTGGAATTGCATGTTGAAGAGAAATGCATTAAAACCTTAATGAATTTAGCTTCCAACATCTATTTTGAATTAAAAATTTTGATGGGAAAACACTTATATGGAGAAAGAAGTATTAAACTGATGCAGAAAGAGGGTCGTCATTAGATTTAGCATTTTTGAAGTTCATTCTAGATTGTCCAATATTTTCATCAAATATATTTTTATTACAATCAATAGTTGAAATCCATAATGCACAAAGGCATGAGAGGGATATAAGTTATTCTAAATGCTTGAATAAATTAGAAAATCTATTAGAGATACATATGAGTAATTTGATGTTGCTAATTCAGTTTCGTAGGATTCTTTTTCCAATGATCAAAGTGATATCATTTCAAGATAGAAAAATTAAGATACATTTTTGAAGACTCCATTATTTGGCCACAAAATATTCCAAATGAATATGAATAAAGAAACATTGTTGAACATCAACGATCTCAAGGTATTATTGATTCTTCATAGGTAGAGGAAAGAGAAATGTATATTGATTCTAGAAGATCATGTGCACAATGTGAATCCATGTAAGATCTTTACACGGGTTATGTGCAGGATGTTAAGGAGGGTTTCATGATTACAATGTTAGCGAATGGAGATCCACGTGGTTATCCATTATGGGTTGTCGAGGTTATAAAGGTCATTAAAGAAAATTAAGATGTTATAGTAGTTGAAGTACATTGGTATGCCATAGATACACACCCAGTTAATGGGGTGTACAAGCTAGAGATGGTAGTTGATAAACAAATCAATAAAAAGAGAAAAAGAAAGGGTCCAAATATAAATCATCGTTGCACTGACCTTGCTGTGGCCTGTTTTAAACATTTTCTATTGTTGTATATAGGAGATTATGTCCTTTGAAAATTTAAAATATATATATATATATATATATGCTAAAAACAAAATTTTGAAAAAATATGTACTAAACAATGGTCGAAGTAAATGTGACACGTAGTGGGACCACATTTATCGCATTATGTTTAAAAAACGTTCAAGTTGCACCATAGGGACCACTAGCTGAAAGTCTTTCCCGCGATGGAGCATGAGCGGCATCACAAAATGATCGGAGATTAACTGGCAGGGTACCTCCGCTAGAATCTTTGACCCCTGCCAGTTGACTGGAATGAGTGGCCTAGATCAACTGCGGGGGAACGACTCCAAGATTAGTTCCGTACTGTGGAGACCCCCGCAGTGACTACAGTGGATGGCCCGCGACGCCAACAAGCGAGCCAACTGTTCCTCCACGTCATCCCTCCATATCACATCACTTGTCCCATCACACATTCCATCAGCCATTATGATTCCGTATAATGTTTTCCCGCCTAGTCTCACTCCGTCTATAAAAAGGATTTTTGTCCTCATTGCATCCATGTCCACTTGAAAAAGCTAAAATCTCTCCAACATTTGTACCAGTGTCCAGGTCATCAAAACACCTTGACAGAGTCGGGTAACCCGTGCAACTGTCCTTAAAATTGTTCAAAATGTTAAAGAAAAGCGTCATGGTTGGGTCTTCTACTCACATTCCACTAATGGACAAAGAAATAGATATTGTAGATATTTTCTGCACAATAGACCACCCACTTTTTTATCAACATACCATCCTATACCAATCAAAATTGCCCATTTACTTTGATTTCATTAAGTCTGGAGTCTTGTCAGTTTTTGTTCCACAGACTTACTTGTTTCCAGAGTTTATCCACTGGTTAGTTTCTGCCATGTATCCTCAAAAGTGTTTTGTAATGAACCAAATGGGATAAAATGTCTTCCAAGTGTCAGCTTAGTTAATTAGGAAGACTTTTTGCTTTCCCTCTACAGAGTCATATGTGAATTTTACTGAAGAATCTCTTTCCATGTACTTTCAAGAAATGTCTGGATCTGAGTTTGCCCAAATTGTGTTTTATTTAATGCCTGACAAGGCAAAGTTTTCCATAGATTTAGAAAATATCCTTTGAGCCTCTTTGCTGAAGATGTAAGGGAAATTATTTAGATTTTAGCTAAAATCCTAGGTAAAGAAGATGTTGAAATGATGGATAAGTCGATTCTGGGAATGTTTGCTTTAATAATGAACCCTCGGGTGTTTTATATAGTCCCACTTATTTGGAGAATGTTGTAAATAATCAATTTATGATTTTATCCATCATTGGCAGTTTTAGGTTTCCATCTTTGGTCACCTATTTGTTTCTTTGCAGTCGTGTAGACAACTTTACTCCATTGGGGTTAAATATTGTGGATGTGAATAAGAATAAGAAATCAATGGTCTTTTGGACAAACCTATTAAGAAAGGAGGTGGTAAATGAAGGCCTATTTGAGTTTACCTCTTCTATTATTCCTATTTTATATTCAATTTTAAATGGGGTATCTACATTATTGTTGTTCCATAAAATTCATAAGACCCTGTTGCCCAATTAACTCAAGTCTCTACTAAGTTACGACAGGAAGAAATTGATCTAAATAAAACTCAGAGGGACCTGAAAGGTGCTTATAATGTGCTCAAGGTTACAAATAATGAGTTATATATGACTAAGGACAATGTAGAGAAGTATAGGCAAGACTGTCAGAATGCCTATAAGGAGATTAAAGAGTTGAAAGAGAAAGTGAATGGACATATGTCCCTTATACAAGCTAGGGAGATTATTTGGAAGGACATCATTGATGTTGTCAAGAAAATATGGGATCTACTGATTATTGTTGGGGAAGAAAAGAGCATTGCGAGAGATCTGGAAAATGTCATTGTTGCAAATAAACAAAAAATGCAGAACATGGCCTTGTATGCCATGAGGTTGATTGATTTTATTAATTCCAAAACTACACAAGAAATGAAGGATTTCGACATTGAATACAAGAATCAATGTGTGTTGGAGTTTAATAAGATGATCATGAAGAATTCATAAAATAAGACTACAGAGAAAAAGCCGAAGGAAGTTAAAGACACAGTGGTAATATTTAATGTATTGTTTGATAAAAGAACCAGGGTTGCTTTGTCATCTTGTTGGTAGAGCAAGGAAATCTTCTCCCTTGGGAGATATATGAAAAATTGTTGGTAGAGAAAAGATTAAAATTGGAAACACACCTGAAAACACTGTTATCCTAAAGGGAGCTACTATTGTGAATTATCTGCATAAAGACTTTCAACTGTTATGATAATAAAAACCCTGTTTTCAGAAAGATCCTCATATTCCAAGATCACAAACTTTAGAATGGATCATGTTAAGCTTGCTAACTGTCCCAGCTTGAATGTAGACTTGTGGAGAAAGTATAAGGAATGGTTATCTCCACAAACCAATGATACAAATGCATAAACCTCTTTTGTTCTAAAATCTCAGGCTACTTCTACCACATGATCAAATGTTATTTTATGTTTTACTTTTACTTTATTTGCTGAAGGAGTTTAATTTTATATTTAGTATGTAATGATTGAGAGAAAAAAGTTTGAGAAGTTGACAGTTTCATAACTGTCCATTTTGTAATTATGTATTTAAGACTTTTTCGAAAGAGAGATGAGGTTCTGGACTTTGGGCCTCAGAAGTTTTGACAATTTTGTACTTTGTCTTTATGAGATTAATAAAGCTTTTCAAAGAATTTTCTAGCAATTGATGAGTGTGTTGAGTTCTCCATGTTCCATATTATGTATGTCTCTTTGTTGGAATAAAGTAATGCAGTTACTCGTATCTAAATTACATTTGTCAGTTAGAGTAAAATTCCTTAATAATGCGCTCCTTTATTCTGAATCATTTCTTGCAACCATTTTCTTCTAAAACTAGAGATAATAGTTTATGTGATTTACAAAATATTGTTAATGGTTTTTCACTATCATTTCACATTCTCTTGTTCATGCACATTTATCATTTAAAGGCAATTTGAAGAGTTGTGTTATCTGTAAATATTAAAGGGTTTAAGATATTATTACGGGGTTACAATATGAAGGGACAACAAATAAATTTATTTACAAGTGACAATAAATGTCTTGGGCATTGATCTCCTTACAGCTAGATATTGTCTCCCAAGGAACAACATTTTTTGGCACCGTTTCAGGGGAAAAAAGACACAAAGATGTTTTTTCCTGGGTTTTGTTTCAGAAATAATTTCTTTGATTGGTGAACAAAGCAAGTGATTAGGCTGTGCTTTTCATCAACGTAGACCTGCCTTCTAGAAGACCACAAACAAGGTATGATATCTCGCAACAAAAGTTTCCAATCTTATCTGACCTAGAAAAGCTAGTATCAAGAAGGGTTTGGAAGGCCAAATCCCTAATTACTCCTAGTCCTACCCTGTCTACTCCAGGTAGCAGTTCTATTAAACAAACTCCAGTTTTCCATTCAAAAGTAGTGAGAAGCCTTCAATTCTTGGAAGAAGGACATGTTTCCTCTCAATCAGTTTTTCCTGAACCTACTTTGGAAGAAAAATCTTTTGAGTTAGTTTATTTTTCATTCCCTGAGTTTCAATAATTTTTAGCAGTTCCTTTTGGAACTTCACAAAAATATCTTTCTGCAATAAATCAGCCCATCCCTATATCAGTGTTACCTCCTCCACCATTTGTTTTTCAAGCAAGGATTAATCAAAACCCCAATATGGCTATTCCTGCTTTTCTTCTGAATAGATATGTTCCATTAAATTTGTCCCAGCCAATGAATGCAATGCCACAAGATTACCTTAAATTGTTGCCTTGTTTCACAAGGGAAGATGATATCTCAACAAAGAAACATATTACTTCTTTTTTTGCCTTTGCAGTGAATTTGAATGTTGAGTATCTTGATGTTGTTTTAAGGTTAATTGTGCAATATTTAGATGGAGAGGCTAGAAAGTGGTTCAAGACACTTCAAGCCAATTCAATTAATAATTGGGAAGAAATAGAGAACCATTTCACTTAGAGATGGGGTGAAAAAAAAGATCATGGATATTTCTTAACTGAATTCAATGTTATTAAAAGAAAATGTCACATATTTTATTAAAAGGTTTAATAAATTGTATAATAGTCTTCCAACAGAAATAAAACCCCCACTAGCTAGAGAAAATGTTGTTTTTGTTGGAGCTTTTGAATCAGATTTTGGTTTCACTCTAAGGGAGAGAAGGTCTCCCACTTTAGATCAAATTCAAACAGATTCCTTGGAGATTGAGGCAAATTTGACTGCAACAGGAAAATATAAAGGAAAACAACAGACACAAGATAAGGGGAAAGGAAAGCAAGAAGTTGCACATGACCAAAGGTTGGAAGATATGACTAAAGTCATAATTTTTTTAATAAAATAAATTAGTACAATTGGAATTGGAAAATAAAAAAACTCCCAGACAAGGGAAGCAAGCCCAAAATCGAAATTTCAACCCAAGGTTTAGAAAACAACCCTTGCAGATCCTGCAAAGGGAAAAGAAATGTCAAGATGCGATCCAACCTCCTTTGTATATAGAAGATGGAAGTGAGAAGGAAGAATAAGAAATTGCAAAGGAGAAAGACAATCAAATATCAACATTATATGCAGGTGAAGTAGAAGATGATGATAATGAGCAAGTCAATGCTGAAGCAAAAAAATCCCTGACCGAAAAAAGAAATTGAGCAATTATGTAAACAATTTACTCATCATATGCAAGCTGAATTACACAAAAAATATGATATGAGATCAAGGAAAAGATCTGGATTGTTGAGTAATGATGAGGTGTCAGAAGACCCAGTACCTCAACAGATAGTGACTCCACATCAACCTACAAAACAACTTGACAAAGGGAAGCAACAAATTGATTCAGTAACAAAAACTACTTTTCAACAAGGGGAGAGTTCACAAGGGAAGTCAAAAGATGAGAATTTAACAAAACTGTTGTTTCATCTGAACAAATTTCACATTTGAATAAGAATAATGAAGATCCTGGGAAGTTAATAAAACCAAGTAATCCTTTTAATTTGACAAAATAATTGGAGAAGATTAAGATACCAATTCCCTTGACTGAGTTGGTCAAGACTCCAATGTATAAAAAGCAGTTTTCAGATTGAATTAATCTTGCTCAAGGTGACAATGTGGCAGACACTATGAATTTGAAAGAAGATAGACCAGTAGTGATGTTTGTTCCTCACATGGAAGAGGTGGATTCATCTACTCCTCCTTTTTACACTTCTTTATTGGTGCATTCTTTCATGCTACACAATTTTATGTTGGATTCAGGAGATTCTTTAATGCCATTATTTGTAATGAAGCACTTGAATTTACAAATCAACAGACATTATAAGGATATTTACTCATTTGATTCCAAAATGGTTAAGCGTGTAGGGTTGATTAAAGATACGGTAGTTTCATTGGCTCAAATTCTAGCCAGAAGCCTTCTGATGGATGTGGTGGTGGTAGAAATCCCAGCTCGTTTTGGGATGCTTCTTTCCAGATCTTGGGAGGCTAAGTTGGGAGGTGTTTTGAGATTGGATTTTAATTATGCCATAATATCAGTTTTTGGGGGAGAAGAGAGAATATTATACAAAGAAACCAAGTTTGTGAAAACCGTTACTGAGGAGAATGCCAGTAATTCTCCTATGTACAGTCAGGAAAAGGATGATTTTTCCTATTTCATGTTGCAAGAAGTTGCAGAAATTGCTAAAGATACTCAGGTGCAACTCCCTTAAGCAATTGAGAATAAAGAGCTGACAGAAAATGGAGTCTAGAAACTTTATTTTGATGGTGCATGTTCGAAAGATGGTACCAGAGTAGGTATTCTTTTAATCACTCCAAAGGGTCATTTAATGCCATTTTCATATAAATTATAATTTGATTCTACAAACAATATCTCAGAATATGAAGCTCTGATTCTTGGGTTGCAAACTGCCAAACAATTAGGAGTAAAAAATACATTTGTTTTTGGGGATTATGAACTAGTTTTTAAATATATTAAAAATCATTGTCAGGCAAGACATCCAAGATTAAGAACTTACAGAAATGAATTGTGGGAATTAGTGGAAAAATTATATCTTGATTTTAATTTACAATTTGTCCCTAGGGAAGGGAACAGGCTGGCAGACTCTCTAGCAGTTGCAACCAACACTTTTAAACCCCTTCTAAATCCTAGGCTGAGATATGAAGTAGAAATCAGACACAAGCCTTCGATTCCAAATAATGTGAAGCATTGGTAGGTTTTTTAAGATGAAAAGCAGATTAAGGAGTTTTTGGAGATGATAAGAGAATTTTCTAATTTAGAAATTGACCAAGATGAAGATATTGGAAAGCAACAAGAGGGAGTTGTTTCTTTCAAAGATTCAATTAGTAATCAGAAGATTTTGCAACTCAAAGATAATGTAATACAAAAAGGATTGGTACCTCTGGAAAAACTTTTTAATGTTGATGATGTTGCTAAGAATCCAAAGAAAGAAGACATTGAAGAGGACTTAGAATATTGTAATTTGGGTACAGATCAATAGCCCAAGATGGTGAGATTGTTTAGAGGTGTTCCTGAAAATTTTAAGCAAAGATATATAAGCCTAAGCCTGTTTAAGAAGTTTATTGATAATTTTGCATGGTCTTATAAAGACTTGAAGACCTATGACACTAGTATCATCCAACACAAAATCCCTTTGAAGCCAGGGGTCAAAGATTTTAGACAAAAGTTAAGGCAAGTCAATCCCTTGTTGTTGCCTTCAATTGAGAAATAAGTTAAATTGTTATAGGCTAAAATAATTGTTCCTTTAAGGTATACAGATTGGGTGGAAAATCTTATACTAGTAAGTAAAAAGTATGGTGAAATAAGGTTATGTGTGGATTTCAGAATTTTAAACAGGACATCTTTGAAGGATAATTATCCATGCCCAAGATGGACCACATTTTACAAAAAGTAATAGGTTCATATAGATTATCCATTATTGACGATTTCTCTGGCTACAATCATATTGCATTAGAGAAAGATGATCAGAAGAAAACAACATTTACAACTCCTTGGGGCACATTCATGTATGCAAAAATGCCTTTCGGATTGATGAATGCTAGCACCACATTACAAAGAGATATGGATATAACATTTGTAGGAGAAAGAGATAAGTTTGTGTTGATTTATCTAAATGATATAACTGTATTTTCTAAATCATATGAAGAAAATTTGGAGCATCTACAACAAACCTTTGAAAAGTGTAGAAGGTATGGTTTATGTTTAAACCCAAAGAAATCTCACTTTGCTTTGAAAGAGGGAAAGTTGTTGGGACATATTGTTTCAAAAGAAGGAGTGTAGATAGACCTTGTGAGAGTAGAAGCAATAGGTAAGATACCTTTGCCAAGAAATAAGAAAGAGATTCAGAATTTTCTTGGGAGAATAAACTTCCTCAGGAGGTTTGTTTGAAAGTATGCTGAAATTGTCAAAGAGATCACTGATATGTTGAAGCAAGGAGCAGAAGTGAAGTGGAATGCATCTGCAAGGGATTCCTTTTCAAGAATTAAAGTAGCTTTGCAAGGAGCTCGTTTGTTGATAAGTCCTAATTATGAAAAGCCTTTCCAGATTTTTTCCTTTGGTTCTAACTGTACTATTGCAGTTGTACTTTTGTAGAAGAATGAGGAGAAAAGAGAAGAGTCTGTAGCCTTTTTTTAGTAAAGTATTGAGGGATGCAACTCTGAAATATAATATTTTAGAGAATCAAGCTTATGCCTTGGTTAAGGCCCTCAAAGCTTTCAAAGTTTATATTCTTCAGTCCCAGGTGATTGGATATGTGCCAAATGTTGTTGTTAAGGATGTTTTGGTTTAGAGTGATGTTGAAGGTAAAAGGGGTAAGTGGATAGCAAGGATACAAGAATATTATTTAGACATAAAACCAACAAAACTAATAAAGGGTCAAGGTTTGGCCAAAATTCTGACAGAATCGAATTTTCAAGCTTTGGGAATTAATCTCTTTGCTGAATTTGAAGAGAAAGAAGATGTTGGTGAACAAACAAAGTCTAAATTAGGTGATAAAATTCAATACAAATTCTTTTTTTATGAATGGTACAAATATATTGTGCATTACTTGTTTGTTCTTTGTTGTCTTCCTACCATGAACAAAACAAAATACAGGGCTCTGAAAGTGAAGGCTCAAAAGTATGTGGTTGTATATGGAAAGTTATATTGGAGAGATCCAGTGGGTATCTTGCTTCTTTTTTTGACAGAGGGAGAATTTTTTGAAATAATAAAAGAATACGATGATAGCCTATGTGGAGGTCATTATAGTTGGAAGATTACAACTCATAAAATTTTGAAAGTTGAGTTCTACAGGCCTTATTTATTTTCATATGTTTATAAATCCGTGAAAAATTCCCAAAAATGCCAATCTTTTGATGAGAAGAAGAAGTTGGCGCTAGTTCCTTTAATTCATGTGTTCATAGAAGAGCCTTTCAGGCAATGGGGACTAGATTTTGTTGGAGAAATTAACCCACCATCTAGTGGTCAATGCAGGTGGATTTTGACAGGGACAAATTATTTTACAAAGTGGGTTGATGCAGTGCCAACAAGAAAGGTAAATGACTTGGTGGTGATGAAATTTCTAGAAGAAAATATTTTTAGTAGGTTTGGTTGTCCAAAGAAGTTAGTAACTGATAATGCCCAAGTTTTTAAATCTGCTAAATTGATTTATTTTTGCCAGAAATACAATGTTATCTTATCACATTCAATTGCTTACCATCCTCAAGGGAATGGGTAAGAAAAATCTCCAATAAGACATTGGTAAAGATTTTGAAGAAGACAATAGCACAAAATAAGAAAGATTGAGATTCAAAATTGAAGTTTACTCTCTGGGCAAGTCGAGTAACTACTAGAAGATCAACTGGAAAGTCGCCATTTGAGTTGGTGCATAATACTGAAGCATTGTTCCCTAGACACCTGATAAAGTCTGTGGTAGCATTGCTTCAAGATGTCCAGGAAGAACCAAGTCCTTTAATTAGAAGAATGAACATGTTGGTGGAGCTGAATGAAAGTAGAGACAAGGTCAGAGAAAATCTAATCAGCTATCAAGAGAAGATGAAAACAATTTTTGATAGAAAAGCGAAAGATGTTCTTTTCTAGCTAGGTGATCTTGTTTTAAGATGGGATGTCAGAAGGGAAGATAAATGTAAGCATGGGAAATTTGACCCCCTTTGGTATGGTCCTTTCAATATTATTGAATCTAGAACCAATAATACTTTTGCCTTGGAAAATTTGGATGGTGAAATGCTTCCATTACTAGTGAATGGGTAGTATCTGAAGCACTATTTCCAGCATTGAAGTTTTGTTTTATCATTATACATACTGGTTTGATCATTGTACATAGGTCAGTGAGTAACTCATTGCAATGTGGAAGTCACCTTTTGACTCCATGCCCAAAATGAAGGCACTAATCTACGGTTCTTAGTGTTTTTTTCAAGAAAAAAAAAACACTATCCCCAGGTGGAGCCAGAAATTGTGGCATGTTTTAAAATTTTTCTACTGTTGTATATATGAGATTATGTCCTTTGAAAATTAAAATATATATATATATATATACATGCTGAAATAAAATTTTGAAAAAATATGTACTAAACAGTGGTTAGAGTAAATGTGGCAGCCAGTTGGACCACATTTGTCACATTATGTTTAAAAAACGTGCAAGTTGCACCGTAGGGACCATCGGCTGAAAGCATTTCCCGTGATGGAGCATGAGCGGCATCACAAAACGATCAGAGGTTAACTGGTGGAGTGCCTCTGCTGGAATCATTGGCCCCCGCCAGTTGATTGGAAAGAGCGGCCCAATCAACTGTGGGGGCACGACTCCAAGATCAGTTTCGTACCACAGAGCTTCCCCATAGTAACGACAATCGATGGCTCGCAACACCAGCAAGCGAGCCAAATATTCCTCCACGTCATCCCTCCATATCACATCACCTGTTCCATCACACATTCCATTAGTCATTATGCTTCCATATAACATTTTCCCGCCTAGTCATCCCTCCGTTTATAAAAATGATTTTTGTCCTAATTGCATCCATGTCCACTTCCAAAAGCTAAAAGCTCTCCAGAATTTGTACCAACATCCAGGTCATCAAAACACCTCGATAGAGGCAGGTATCTCGTGCAACTGTCCTTAAAATTGTTCAAAATGTTAAAGAAAAACGTCATGGATGGGTCTTCTACTCACATTCCATTAATGGACAAAGAAATACATATTGTAGATACTGTCAACATAGTAGACCACCCACTTTTTTATCATCATGTCATCCTAAACTAGTCAAAATTCCACATTTACTTTGTTTTCATTAAGTCTGGAGTCCTGTCAGTTTTTGTTCCACAGACTTACCTGTTTCTAGAGTTTATCCATTGGTTAGTTTCTACCATGTATCCTCAAAAGTGTTTTGTCATGAACCAAATGGGTGAAAATGTCTTCCAAGTGTCAGCTCAGTTAATTAGGCAGACTTTTTTCTTTCCCTCTACAGAGTCATATGTGAGTTTTAATGAAGAATCCCTTTCCACATACTTTCAAGAAATGCCTGGACCTGAGTTTGCCCAAATTGTGTTTTATTTAATTCCTGAAAAGGCAAAGTTTTCCATAGATTCAGAAAAATATCCTTTAAGCCTCTTTGTTGAAGATGTAAGGCCAATTCTTCAGATTTTGGCTAAAATATTGGGTAAAGAAGATGCTGAAATGGCAGATAGGTCAATTCTAGGAATGTTTGCTTTAATGATGAACCCTAGGGTAGTTTTAGATATTCCCACTTATTTGGAGAATGTTGTAAATAATCAATTTATGAGTTTATCAATCATTGGCAGTTTTAGGTTTCCATCTTTGGTCACCTATTTGTTTCTTTATAGTCATGTAGACAACTTTACTCATTTGGGGTTCAATATTGTGGATGTGAATAAGAATAAGCAATCAATGGTCTTTTGGACAGACCTAGTAACAAAGGAGGTGGGAAATGAAGACCTATTTGAGTTTACCTCTTCTTTTCTTCCTATTTTATATTCAATTTTAAATGGGGTATTTGCACTATTGTTGTTCCATCAAATTCAGAAGACCCTACTGCCCAATTAACTCAAGTCTCCACTAAGTTAAGATTGGTAGAAATTGATCTAAAGAAAACTCAAAGGGATCTGGAAGGTGCTTATAAAGTGCTCAAGGTTACATAGAATGAGTTACATATGACTAAGGATAATGTAGAGAAGTATAGGCAAGACTGTCAAAATGCATATCAGGAGATTAAAGAGCTGAAAGAGAACGTGAAGGGAAATATGTCCCTTATACAAGCCAGGGAGATCATTTGGAATGACATCATTGATGTTGTCAAGAACATATGGGATTGGGGAAGAAAAGAGCATTGTGAGAGACCTGGAAAATGTCATTGTTGCAAATAAACAGAAATTGCAAAACATGGCCTTGTATTCCAAGAGGTTGATTGCTTTTATTAATTCCAAAATTGCACAAGAACTGAAGGATTTCAGCATTGAAGACAGGACTCGATGTGTGCTGGAGTTTAACAAGATGATCATAAAGAATTCATACAGGAAGAACATAGAGAAAAAGTTGAAGGAAGTTAAAGAAGCAGTGGTAAGATTTAATGTATTGTTTAATAAAAGAACCAGGGCTAGTTTGTCATCGTGTTGGGATCAACAAGGAAATCTTCTCCCTTCGGAGACATATGAAACGTTGTTGGTAGAGGCAAAGAGTAAAATTGGAAACACACATGAAAATAATGCTATCCTAAAGAGAGCCACTATTGTGAATTATCTGCATAAAGACTTTCAGCTATTATGGATGATAAAAACCTTGTTTTCAGAAAGACCCTCATATTCCAGGATCACAGACTTCAGAATGGCTCATGTCAAGCTTGCTAACTGTCCCATCTCAAATGTAGACTTGTGGAGAAAGTGTAAGGAATGGATGTCTTCACAAACTAATGATACAGATGCAGGAACATTTTCTATTCCAAGATCTCAAGCCACTGCCACCACATGATCAAATGTTATTTTATGTTTTACTTTTACTTTATTTGCTGAAGGAGTTTAATTTTATATTTCCTATGTAATGACCGAGAGAAAACAGTTTGAGAAGTTGACGGTTTCATAACTGTCCATTTTGTAATTATGTATTTAAGATTTTTTCGAAAGAGAGATGAGGTTTCGAACTTTGGGCTCAAGAGAGATGAGGTTGAGTTCTCCCTGTTCCATCTTATGTATGTCTCTTTTGTTGGAATAAAGTAATGCAACTGCTGGTGTCTAATTTACATCTATTAGTTAGAGTAAATTTCCTTAATAACACACTCCTTTATTCTGAAATCATTTTTTGCAAACATTTTCTTCTAAAACTAGAATAGTTTCTGTGATTTACAACATATTGTTAATGGTTTTTCACTATCATTTCACCTTCTCTCGTTCATGCACATTTATCATTTAAAAGCACTTTGAAGAGTTGTGTTATTTGTAAATATTAAAGGGTTTAAGATATAATTATGGGGTTATAATATGAAGGGACAACTAATAATTTTATTTACAAGTGACGGTAAATGTGTTGGGCACTGATCTCCTTACAGCCAAATATTGTCTCCCAAGGAACACTAGACCTCTTAAAATTGGAAGATGTTGACATACTTGTTTATGAATTCAATTTAACAAAGAAGGGACTCTTCATTTAAGAAACATAGAGATTTTGAAGATGTTGCTACCACAAACAACAATGTTATGATGGGAGTTTGTTGAACTTAGTCATAGATCTAAAAGACTTTTGAAATCTGAAATGGAAAACATGCATGCTAACTCAGATGGGACATTAGTTGATGAAAGAGAATAATAAGGGTCATCTTCATCTGCATCCAATCATTCATCTAAATATGTAGATTCTTATGGTCTGTCAAAACCTATGAGTGAATTTGAATAATTGTCTAAGACATTTTATGTAAATAAAGTTTGCATGGTAACTTGAAATAAATATATTAACTTGCATATGATCTTTTTTTTTTGCGAAGAAATATCCAAGTAGATCCACCCAAAGGGATCACATTTCATCGGCTTATTAGTAAAGCTTAACCCTGAGGGCTTTGAGGAGAATTGACCACATGACCTCTTATTAACAAGGTGCTTTAGCAACGAGAACTCGATCAATTGAGCTAAACCTCGAGGCTCTTGCATATGAATCTTACATGAAGTTATGTGTCATTTTTATGTTTGTTGGATTATATGTTTTAATTATGAAGAATTCATTTGTTTCGAATATCCACAATGCAACAATAATTTTGAGAAAAAAATATGTTTCATTCAATCTACTTAGTATTGATATTTTTATTAAAAGTAAAAAAATATTGGGAATTAATGTTGAATTTTTAAATGATACAATGTCATGATATTATTTATTGTTATCGTATGATAGACCATAGTTAAAAAACTGTTGCAATTTTAATGCCTTATAAAAAAGGGGATACTTCAATTTGATGGTTGATTTCTAAATTTTCATTGCAATGGGATAAGTTGTTTTAGGCTAAGATTTCAAAAGTGTTATACTTTTAGTCTTTAAAATAAAAATTACTCTTGGTATAATGACTCTTTGATTTAGGTGTTCATTTTAAAAGTATTTTTAGTCATATATTTGGCCCATAATGTCATGGTTGAAATTTGTTGAAAAATTAAGGTATTTTGTAGTCATGATGTTTGGTTTAAATTCCATGGTTGAAAAATGTCGAAATTTTAAGGTTTTTTTAAGTCATGATATTTTATCTTTAACGTCATGGTTGAAAACAATTAGAATTGTAAGGTTTTTCAAAGTCATGATATTTTATCTTTAACACCATGGCTGAAAATTATTAGAATTTTTAGGGTTTTCATAGTCGTGATATTTTATCTTTAACGTCATAGCTAAAAATTGTTGGAAATTCAAGTTTTTTCGAAGTAATGATATTTTATATTTAATGTCATTGCTAGACAATGTTGGAATTTTAACTTGAAAAAAAAAAGTGTTGATGCAACATCAACACTTCTCAATTTCAAGGTGTTTTTTCATGTGTTTTGTACAACAAAAAAATGTTTTTATTGCCATTGCTAAAAAAATATTGAAATTTTACCTTGAATAATAGTAATAATAATAAAACGTTGATACAAGATCAACATTTTTCATTTTCAGGATGTTTTTTCATGTTTTTTTGCACAAAAATAGGGGATTTTTGAGCTAGAATTCTCGCTTTTAGGTAACAATTTTCGTTAAGTTGGTAACTTTGTTCTAGTATAAGGTTTTCCTTGACAACAATCACGAGGAAATATAAATCTAGTGGTTCCACCACCTCTTTGCTCCTCAAAGTTTTATCACATATGTCCATAAGGGTGTGAATGAACCTTTTCCACCTTCACGACCCTTTTCAACCCCTTCCCTTTCAAACCCTTCCTCATCATCATACATTGGGTCACTATGAGCGTGACCACTATCCTCTTCTTCCATTTCTCCCCTTTGATGTTTATTCCCCATGAACACCATGAGAACTGAAATTGGAATGACAAACAACACAAACACCATTTTTTTCAAATCTTAAATGAAGAAATTACAATAAAATGAGATAGAAGAAGGAATGGGAAAGAGTAGGAGAAGAGAAAAAAATACCACAAACAAAGAATACAAGGAAAGGAAGGAGTTGGGGTTTGCACACGAGGTATCCACTTAGTCAACCTTTGTAATAGCACCTATGTTCATGGGATATTAAAAAATACCTCAAATCTCACTAGATATAGATACAAGCCACCCAAAATCTTTTTGTTGAAGCACCTCCCAATAAATATTTCTAATAAAAATAACCCCTACTTTTATTGAATATCCCTTTTTATATCCCCCAATACCTATAATTCCCCCTACCTCATATCCACTCACCTCAATACCTACAACATATTGACTATATTTTTCACAATTAAGAAACCCCCTTTATGAATGAACGTTGTAAGATATTGGCCAGCAAGGTGAAGCCCTTGTGGGTTTGCACTTACCTCTTTAACATGAGGAGTAGAGATAGATGAAGCTTCTGTTATCTCCTTCAAGCTCCTCTTTCTTCACTCCTGCAAGCTCTCCTTCACTTTCTCCTCAAAGCTCTCACAAATCTGCGCTCAAAAATCTGCTCTCTCCTTTTCTCTATCCTCCAAGCTCAAGCAAACGAGATGAAAGAATGAGGAAAAGAGAGAAGAAGGGGTGTTTTAATCTCACCCCTACTTTTCCCTCAACCCTAAACTACCTTAAATTCAACCTCCACTAAAAAATTAGGAAAAAAAAATATAAAGTATTTTGAGGCATGTGTGGAAGTGTCTAATTGGTTGAGGTAGCACATGGGGAGCATGGCTGGAGAATCTAGAGTGTGATTCCAACACTTGGGATTATTTTGGGAGTGTGAAGGTTTCGATTGGAAAGGAGCATGGTTTTCAAGGCCAGAGTGTGCTCCCAGGGTCATTCTCTAAGTGCTCCCACTCAAAGCGTAGTTCCAAGGCCAAAGTGAGGGGGGTGAGGGTGCTTCATACCAGGGTTGCGGGGAAGCTTCAACCCCCCCTCATTCCCGTTTCCAAAATGCGCTCCGTGCGGGAGCGTTTTGGAAAAGTTTGGAAACGCGCTCCCGAAAACGCTTCCTGAGGGGAGCGTTGTCGGAAGCGCTTTTTCGAACCTGTTAAAACGCTCCCTGCCTTTTTGGGAGCGTTTCAGGAAGCGCTCGGGAGCGAACGCTCCCTGAGCGCTTCCGGCGTTTAAAAAATGCTTCGAGAGCGTTTTTGAAACTACGGAAGCGATCGAGGAGCGTTTGCTCCCGAACGCTCCCCGGGAATGAAAAAAAAAAAAAAAAAAACGTTTCCCGTCGTGCGGAAAAAAATTTCAATGAAATTTTTTTTTGTTTATAAAGGGGGGGGGGTGGGGCATTTTGTTTTCATTGTTTGTTGAGTGAGTGAGAGAGAGCAAGAGGAGGTTGAGGAGAGCACTGGAGAGCTGAGCTGCAGAAATGACAAGGAGAGCAAGGAGCAAGCTGCAAGGCAACAGGAGGATTGCAAGAAAGAGGTAGGCCTTCTAATCCAATTTTGTATTTTCTAGGATGAATTTGTAGGTTGTTAAATTGTTTAAAAATGAAAACTTGATTTTTTCTTGAATGTTGCATTTTATTGGATTTAAAACTTAAAAAATGAATTGTTTATTTCCTATGTTGCATTTCCTATTCCCATTTGGCATTTTTCCATTTGTTTTGCAGGCTAGAAACTTGAAACTTGAAACTTGTTTCCATCATGGCTATATGGCTAGGGATTTTCCTCATGTTGGTTCTTTTGTTTGTGATAATGGTGTTGGAGAGTAGTAGAAGAAAGAGGCAAATCAGAGAAGAGGAGGATGAAGAGGAGGGTTATGGTGGATTTGAAGAAAATCCTGAAGAGGAGGAGGATTATGTTGAGGAGGAAGTGGGGAGTGGAGAACATGAGGACACAGATTCCCCAACTAAACAAGACCAAACTCAGACACCTTTGTGGAAATATGTTCAGAAAATGGAAGGAGGGAAAGGTGGTGGAACCACTAAATTTATTTGCCCCCATTGCAATAAACAATACCATGGTTCATACACCCGTGCGAGAAGGCACCTTTGTGGGATAATGCTAGGGGATGGAACTAAAAATATTGGAATCAACATTTGTACGAATGTGCCAGCAACACAGAGAGAGAAATATAGGAAGGAAGAGGAGGCTGCCATACAGAGATCATCTAAAAGATCTAGGGGTTTCATTGATTCAGACCCAACACGTCATGGACAAACAAGTTCAACTTCCACCCATGCCAGTGGTTTTGGAGGCAGTGGCACTAGATTAAGGCGTAGAACCATATCTGATTTCCTGGACGAAGGGTGTAGGAATGATGTGGATTCAAAATTTTACCGGTTTCTATATGCATGTGGGGTGCCATTCAATGTTCTTCGCTCACCTTATTGGTATGAAATGGTTTCTGCCATTAATGATGCCCCCAAAGGATACAAAAGTCCTGGGTATGACAAGGCCAAAACCGTGGGTCTTGATCATGAAAAAGCTAAAATAAACCATTCTTTGGCTAGAATGACAAGTTCGTGGAATGAGCATGCGCTGTCCATTGTCTCTGATGGATGGACCAATGTAAAAGGAAAACCATTGATAAGTGTTTTCGCTGTGTCGGTTAGTGGTGCAATCTTCCTGGCAGCATATGATTATTCAGACAAATTCAAAACCGGCATTAACATTGCAGAACCATTACTTGATATAATTGAAAAGACTGGGCCATACAATGTCATACAGGTCATCACTGATAATGTTGCTAACTGTAAGGCAACAGGAGCAATTATTGAGGATAAATACCCCAACATTTTTTGGTCTGGGTGCTTGGTTCACACAATGAACCTTTTGATGCATGATATCATCAAAAACAAACAACCTCAATTCAATTGGCTTGGTGATTTGTACAAGAGGTAAAAAAATGATAAAATTTATTACAAATCATAGCAATACCCATGGGCTTTTCCGTACTCACTCCAAATTGGAGTTGTTGAAGATAGCAAAAACTAGATTTGCTAGCTATTACCTCACCTTCAAGCGCCTTTTGAAGGTAAGAGAGTCATTGGTTGCAATGGTATCAAGCCCACACTGGCAGCTATTAAAGGACAGGGCAGCAACAATAGTTGACAGGCAAGGTTTCGAACATGTGGAGGAGACCGCCCTTGACCCTCTGTTTTGGGCATGTGTGAGGGAAATTTTGAATTTTACCAAGCCCATTTATAACATGATTCGGTTTGCAGATACTGATAAACCAATCATTGGAGAGGTTTATGAGCAGATGGACAACATGTTGGGGCAAATAAAAGATATTGTTAAGGATAATGATCCCAACTTGTATGCTATGATTCATGACTGTGTGTGTGCACGGTGGAATAAACTCAATGTTCCACTACATGCTTTGGCATATATCCTTATGCCAAAATATTACTCTCCATCTTGGTTGGGCCAACCTGCACCTGGAGGTGGGATTAGGATGAAACCTCACACAGATCTAGAGATACAACAGGGGTACATGAAGGCATTGGACAAGTTGGTACCCGACAGGGAAGAGTGTGCTAGATTGCGCCTTGAATTAGGCAAATACTTCAGTTGCACTGCTAACTTTGGTTCTTTCCATGCAATGGAAGACAGGGATAGATTTGATGCTCTCACATGGTGGGAAGCATATGGCGGCATGGGACTTTTGCCAAAGTTGACTAAAAAAGTTCTCTTACAAGTTGTGAACACTTCTTCTGCAGAGAGGTGTTGGAGCACCTACAGCTTTATACACAATGTGAGAAGAAACAGGCTGAATGAAAACCGAGTTGAAAGCTTGGTTTATGTGCATTATAACTTGAGGTTGTTGAGCCATTACTGTGATCGGGCAAATGAGGATCAATCATACAGAGTCTGGGACAACAACCCGGAGGATGATAATTTGGAGGACGGCACGTTACATCTGGAAGAATTGGAAGCAGAACTTTATAGGGATGATGATGAAGCATCAGCAGCACCGCCACACACAGGGCCAGTCCCACCATCTACTAGTAGCAGTGCGGGTGCCAGTGCTAGTGCCACTCCTCGATATCACACTGTTGTTCCTTTGCAGATCCAGCCTCCACCTTCTAGTTGTGGTCGTGGTACTCCTGAGAGTACTAGAAGACCAACATTTCCTCGTGGCTCACAAAAATTAGACATTTCTCGTGGGCGTGGCAAGGGGCCAGCCAGTGGATAAAATAGATTTGTTGTTTACTAGTCTTTTCTATTTGTTGTTGACAGTTGAACAGTTGAAACTTGACTCTTTCATATATTTAATGACAATTTAAGTTTGAAGTTCGAATTTGAAAGGTGAAACTTTGAAGTTGGCATTTATAAGTTTACAAGTCATTATGAATTATGAATATGATGTTTCATGAAAGTTATATGGTGATCAATGAATCAATGATGATAAATGTTATATATTGAATTTTGAAATCAATGAATCAATGATGATAAATGTTATATATTGAATTTTGAAATCAATGAATCAATGATGATAAATGATATATATCAACAATGATAAATGTTATATTCAATGATGATAAATGTTAGATATTGAAATTTGAAATCAATGATGATAAATGTATATTGAATTTTGAAATCGATGAATCAATGATGATAAATGTTAGATATTGAAATTTGAAATCAATGATGATAAATGTATATTGAATTTTGAAATCAATGAATCAATGATGATAAATGTTAGATATTGAAATTTGAAATCAATGACGATAAATGTTATATATTGAATCTTGAAAGCTTGAAATCTTCAGATTGATAATTTGCGAGACTCAAGAGTCAATATGTTGTATGCTTTCAACTCGTGGGCGTGGTTGATGAAGATTATAACTTCTAGATGATTGATGTTATATGATTCAATCTATGTTTTTATGTTTTTTATGTCTAATTCATCATTCTACATGTTTTTGTTGACATATATGCATCAAAATATAAAAAATAAATAAATAAATAAATATATATATATATATATATATATATATATATATATATATATATATATATATATATATATATATATATATATATATATATATATATATATATATATATATACGCTCAACGCTCGGGACGGCTTCTAAAAATGGCACTCCCGCTCCGCGTTTTCGCTCCCGCTCCCAAGTAACCTTGCTTCATACAACTACCATATTTGTTTTGCAAACTTCATGAAACTTGAACCTAACTCGTCCTTAGTCAGATAAGAATGGGATATTCTTTGTAATTTTCTATGTTCCTTTTTCCTTTTAAAATTAAAAATATAACAAAAGCAAAAATCCACTAAAGCTCACATACCAACTCGTGGAAATCATGTGACCCAATAGAGTGATTACTGTGATAGAAATGGAAAATAAAATAAAATAATAATAACAAAAAATAAGCAAAAATACAATGGGAGCATTTGCACACCCAAGGTTGGATTGCACCTAGAAATTTAAGTAACAAAGGAAGAAGTATCCAACACCATGAACTAGTCTCGTGTATTGATAAAATAATAGAGATACATTTGAGAGTGGGGAGCCCCTATTTGTACCCATAGAGGCAAAACCCCTAATAAAACCCTAACTTTAGACTTAGTCACTAATAAAGTCATTAGGCCCTTATTATATTTTTTTAAATGAGTGTTGCATTTGAAACATTTCCAAACTCAACTAATAACTTAATCTCCATGGCTCTAGCATTTGAGATTTGAACCTGGGTCTCAGTATGGTGAGGCCCCATCTCAACTACAAGATCACAACCCAACAAAGGCCTCAACTAATGGATCACAGCCCAATAGACTAGACCCTTGTTATAGTAATGTGGTCTTTTTACAAATATAACAGTATTACTAAATCACGAGTTTATGCACAAAATTGCTTGTGTACATAAAGTCTAATACCTAGAATGGATGTTGTGGTTGCATATACAACACAATGGTGGTCTATTTCAAAATATGGTCATCATCTCTTCGGCAAACTGAATTTTCTTATCGATATAGAAAACATGAGAGCAAAGAAGACGGGGAAGATCACCAAGACTGCAGCCACAACACCCAAGAAGTCACGTTGAAATCCAAAATGATCCTTCAAGAAGTATGCACTTGCTTGCTGAGGTTTGCCATCAATACTGATTTGCTTTCTGATATCTCCATACTGAGAAGTTATGAGACCATTCAGTGTCCAGGCTGAAGGGCAAATCCAATAGTACCACACCCACCAACCTGGAAGTTGCTGCAACAATTTTTTCCCATGAATTTATCATCAATAGAATAACCTTGAAAATATCCTATTGCATGAAGACCTAGTTGTCCATATAAAAAATATTTTTCATATCTTTAGCTAGTTCAATATCATGCATTTAAGATTTAGTACACTCACAGGTCTTGTTATGAGGAAGCCGGAAAAAAGAATGAAGATCGAATTAAACACAGATGCAATTGCAGCTGCAACTTGAGCATTTGGACTGATTGCTACTGTCAGCATCCCATAGTAAGTGTAGTAGAGGGAAGTGCAGAAAGTAACAAAGATGTACCAAAAGAATTTATCCACAGACCAATGGTAACCTATCATTAAGTATGTCGTAAATCCATAGAGAATTGTTTGGAAAAGTGTATATGGGAGTTCTATCACTACCTGCAGCATACACAAAACCACAATAGAAAATCTCGTTAGATATAATAGTCTTTTTGGTTTGTCAAATTTGTTATTATGCCTAATATAATTATCCGTGATCAACCATTTTGAATATATTAGAATATGAACTTATAGAAAGAGCATATGCATCCTCGTGTCTAGAGATAAAAATATTCTTCTATTCATGGCTTTAAGCCCAACAAATTTGTTGTAAGCTTCACGGAAAATTGACATATGCTAAAAATGTGCAAATTTAGGAGAAAAGAATCCAACAAAGACAGAATATTCTTCAGGTCACTACCAATAAAACCTTCAACTTCTTACCTGTGCCAAAGCATATACAATTGCAGAATACATCCTAGCTTCTTTTTCTCTACAAAAAACCTCGCGTTCCACATCAAGGAACATTTGCACAGAGGAGCAATTATTAATTCCTATGAACAACATGGCAACATACATGGCCCCCATCATCTTGAGCAGGTCTTCTTGGTCATTTCTGTTGCAAATGAGCTAACAATGTAAATCCTCTTCATTTGCTTCCCAGTACTGACTTATATGCAAATTCAAGAAATATAGATTTAAAAATCAACGGTCAGCACAGATGTCTTTCACTATCAGGTAATTCTGCATTCAATATCAGATGGCCCTAGTTAAATTTTAGAAGTTCTAGATTTTAGAGTAAACAGATAAAACATGTTCCAGGATGCAACAAATTAGCTTACATTTTTGTCCCTTGTTTCCAATAGATAGTGCCAAAGAGAAATGCAGTAAGAAAACTGAAGGATAATCGCACTAGATTATAACCAGGACTTCGCCAATATGCCCAAAACTGTTTCCATAGGCACGTTGTGAATTGCTTCCAAGCATGCTGTGCATAGACAGACGGAAAATAAAGGTCCTTGGCATCTGGAGCTGGGATAGATAACTCCTGAACAAGTTTATTGTTTTGCCTTAACAAAATAAGATTTATCAGTATTTCAGAAATAATTGAAAGCACAGAATTTACTGGTGTGTAAGATCCAAAAGGGTTTAGAAATGTATTGGTTCCAGGGCCTTCCCCTGTACTTACCAAAAAAGAGTTGACTCTTTATAGATCTGAGCAAAGTCTACACCAAGATGCTGCTCAGAACCCATAGAGCTGACCTCTAACACCCATGTTGCAGGATTATGTGTGTCCTTTATCTTGGGCACACCTGGAATAGCCTATAAAGAAAATTGAAGAAAATCATTATTACATAAGCTTCCCTTCAGGCTTGATCTCTCAGGCAACAAACCAAATTGTCCTCATACAACCAAAAATACATAGTAACAGGTCTTGATTTTCTACCTCAAAATACTTAATAACGTTTTTTGAATGGTGACCCAATGCACCAGCATAAATGATTTCACCTCCCCTCTTCATTAGCAGTAACTGTAATCAGTCAAAGTTGACCCAAGTCAGACAGCATAAATGCATCAGTCATGCCAAACAAATATATCAGGCTTTTAAATATTCAGTAATAGTCCTTCAAAATATCTATTCACTAAATCTACCTCATCAAATGATTCAAAAATGTCAATACTTGGCTGACGAACAGTGCAAACTACAGTCCTTCCCGTGTCCACTATATTCCGCACTGCCCGCATTACTATAGCAGCAGCACGTGCATCTAAACATGAGGTGGGCTCATCCATGAATATGATAGAAGGATTTGTGACAAGCTCTACTGCAATTGTCAATCTTTTGCGTTGCTTAGCAGATAAACCACTAACACCAGGAATGCCCACTACAGCATCTTTCCGACCATCTAATTCAACCAGCTGCATGACTTCACTTACAAAATGCTGTAGAAGGAAAACTCAATGTTAGCAAAGTATCCCATGCCTCTATCAGAAACAGAGGAGAAACAAGACGAAATTTGTGCATCCATTAACAGTAGTAGGATTTTGCTGAGGGACTCATTTGCATAGGTCACCTTCTTGGTCTTTGAATCTATTTCAGGTGCAAGGCGTAACCAACAAGAATAAAGCAGAGACTCATGGACAGTAAGTTGTGGAGAATGTATGTCATTTTGCTCACAGTAACCTAATATTCGGGCAAATGTTTCTTGGACCTTTGGGAAGCCTGAGATTCGTACATCTCCCTCAATATGACCACCAGTCTTTCTTCCAGCAAGAACATCAATCAGTGTCGTCTTTCCAGCTCCACTGACACCCATTAAAGCTGTCAAAACACCTGGCCTGAAAGTGCCCGTAATATCTTTCAGGAGGTAAAGTCTCTTCTCTGTCACTCCCTGCTTTTTCATTTCCTGCCGCAAAACAAATTAGATCATTTTATTAAGACACAAAAGCACTACACAATTCAATCACACAAGGAATGACTTCACGGAGATTCAGCTAAGAATGACTTCAGGAGGTTCAGCTAAAGGATTACCATAGGCATGTCCACAAAATACTGGATATTTTGGAAAGAGATTGCCAATGGCTGGAAAGGTAGTATCAGTCCACGTTTTCCACCTAGTAGCATGGCAGAATTAGAGCCTTTGCAAAATCTTTTCTCTCTTGTTGCAGTGGTTAAATCACGTAGCTGCAGTTGAGCTGTAAAATAAACATAAGATAAATAGATTTAGGCACTTGCCAAATAGAATTCGAGTAATAGATATGTCAGTTATCAAATGATGTATTTATTTTTTATCAGCATCTCACATTAGCGACGCGGGAATATTTGTATTCAACAGTGAATGTAATTCAGTCAGAAAGCTTGTTGGGTGTTCACTGTTAACCAACATAGTAACAGCAAGATTGGTAATTTGTTTTGTGCATGCACAAGTCACAATGTTCAAATGGAATATAGGTAAATGTTAAAATTGGAAACTAAGGCCGAATTCCACTTTGGACAGCTCATTTGATGAAGAAAACTATTGCATCGAAATCCTCTTTTCGAGAGGACCAAAATTGACCTAAAGATCACTAAATTTGGATAAGGAGAAATATGCTTTGAAGTGAAGCCCACACATGTGCAATTTGTCAAGGTCAGCTTGGGGTCTAATTTGACAAGTTGAAATCCTCTCCATCTCATAGAAATAGAAGTGACCTCCAACCTCATTTGACACATCCCATGTGCATCACTCCACAGAAAATGCATCTCCGTGGTAGCCGAGTAGATAAGGAGGCAAGACGCGGAGCTTGGGAATGTTTTGGGTGAACTTGTCTGTCTCTTGTAGGGCCGAGAAGCTACAGGTAGGCAGCAGCAGGCTTCAGGGCAGTTTAGAAGGTATGTTGGGGCTGTTTTGTGTGGGATATCCCTTCTACAAGTGGGCCGCAGCACTAGGAGGTTAATTCAGGCAGGATACAGGCCTAAAAGAGCTTGGACAGGGGGCCAAAAGGGTTAGGAACAGCCCAGGTAGGCCACAGACCTTATCACATGGAAGCAGGTGGGTCTTGAGGCAAGTTTGAGAGCTGGAATTAGCCTAGATCAGCCTAGAAGAGTGGACAGAATTGCTAGAAGAGAGGCCACAACCCTTGAAGGAGGTCTGGAGGTGAGAAAAGGAGTTGTTGCAGTGAACTACGAAGCCCTAACCAGAATTCAGATGTGCAGCTAGAAGACTCCAGCCCTTGATGACATAAGGTATGTATGTTTGAGATGTATCATGTATGCTAGGTGGATGAGGGTCCAGGTTGGACAGTTTTGGAAATTGGTTGACAGCCAAGAAGAAGAGTAACCTACGTTGTTAGTGTTGTAATTCTACAAGAATCCTAAGGGTCCGGTGCAGTTAGGTAGTTAGGAAGTTAGTAGTTAGTGATAGCTAATTTCTGAAGTATAAATATAATCCAATTCAATGAATGAGATACAAAAATCACATGGTTATTGCTGGATTGGAGGTTTCTGTGGTGTAGCTTTTCAGATGTAAAATGCGGATTATCCACAGTCATCATTTTTTAGTTACGTTTCGAGTCTAAATCAAGACTCATCTTCAAGACAACCTGCAAAGAAGAGAACAGATCATAGGTTGTCAGATCTGCTTCTCTTCTTTGAATTTTGATCCTTGTTTTTTCGAGATTACGAATCTCAGTCCATGTATCCCTTCCGTACAGGGTAACAATGCTGGATTGGAGGTTTCTGTGTTGTAGTTTTTCAGATGTAAAACTCGGATTATCCACAGTCGTCATTTTTTTAGTTACGTTTCGAGTCTAAATCAAGACTCATCTTCAAGACAACCTGCAAAGAAGAGAACAGATCATAGGTTGTCAGATCTGCTTCTCTTCTTTGAATTTTGATCCTTGTTTTTTCGAGATTACGAATCTCAGTCCATGTATCCCTTCTGTACAGGGTAACAATGTTGGATTGAAGGTTGTTGTGGTGTAGTTTTTCAGATGTAAAACTCGGATTAACCACAGTCATCATTTTTTAGTTCCGTTTTGAGTCTAAATCAAGACTCATCTCCAGGACAACCTGCAAAGAAGAGAACAGATCATAGGTTGTCAGATCTGCTTCTCTTCTTTGAATTTTGATCCTTGTTTTTTCGAGATTACGAATCTTACTCCATGTATCCCTTCCGTACAGGGTAACAATGCTGGATTGGAGGTTTCTGTGGTGTAGTTTCTCAGATGTAAAACTCGATTATCCATAGTCGTCATTTTTTAGTTACGTTTCGAGTCTAAATCAAGACTCATCTTCAGGACAACCTGCAAAGAAGAGAACAGATCATAGGTTGTCAGATCTGCGTCTCTTCTTTGAATTTTGATCCTTGTTTTTTCAAGATTACAAATCTCAGTCCATGTATCCCTTCTGTACAGGGTAACAATGCTGGATTGGAGGTTTCTGTGGTGTAGTTTTTCAGATGTAAAACTCGGATTATCCATAGTCGTCATTTTTTAGTTATATTTCGAGTCTAAATCAAGACTCATCTTCAGGACAACCTGCAAAGAAGAGAACAGATCATAGGTTGTCAGATCTGCTTCTCTTCTTTGAATTTTGATCCTTGTTTTTTCGAGATTACGAATCTCAGTCCATGTATCGCTTCCATATAGGGTAACAATGCTGGATTGGAGGTTTTTGTGGTGTAGTTTTTCAGATGTAAAACTCGAATTATCCACAGTGGTCATTTTTTAGTTATGTTTCGAGTCTAAATCAAGACTCATCTTCAAGACAACATGCAAAGAAGAGAACAGATCATAGGTTGTCAGATCTGATTCTCTTCTTTGAATTTTGATCCTTGTTTTTTCGAGATTACGAATCTCAATCCATGTATCCCTTTCGTACAGGGTAACAATGCTGGATTGGAGGTTTCTGTGGTGTAGTTTTTTAGATGTAAAACTCGGATTATCCACAGTCGTCATTTTTTAGTTATGTTTCGAGTCTAAATCAAGACTCATCTTCAGGACAACCTGCAAAGAAGAGAATAGATCATAGGTTGTCAGATCTTCTTCTCTTTTTTGAATTTTGATCCTTGTTTTTTCGAGATTATGAATCTCAATCCATGTATCCCTTCCGTACAGGGTAACAATGTTGGATTGGAGGTTTCCGTGGTGTAGTTTTTCAGATGTAAAACTCGGATTATCCACAGTCGTCATTTTTTAGTTACGTTTTATGTCTAAATCAAGACTCATCTTCAGGACAACCTGCAAAGAAGAGAATAGATCATAGGTTGTCAGATATGCTTCTCTTCTTTGAATTTTGATCCTTGTTTTTTCGAGATTATGAATCTCAGTCCATGTATCCCTTCCGTACAGGGTAACAATGCTGGATTAGAGGTTTCTGTGTAGTTTTTCAGATGTAAAACTCGTATTATCCACAATCGTCATTTTTTAGTTATGTTTCGAGTATAAATCAAGACTCATCTTCAGGAGAAAATGCAAAGAAGAGAACAGATCATAGGTTGTCAGATCTGCTTCTCTTCTTTGAATTTTGATCCTTGTTTTTTCGAGATTACGAATCTCAGTCCATGTATCCCTTTCGTACAGGGTAACAATGCTGGATTGGAGGTTTCTGTGGTGTAGTTTTTCAAATGTAAAACTCGGATTATCCACAGTCGTCATTTTTTAGTTATGTTTCGAGTCTAAATCAAGACTCATCTTCAGGACAACCTGCAAAGAAGAGAACAGATCATAGGTTGTCAGATCTGCTTCTCTACTTTGAATTTTGATCCTTGTTTTTTCGAGATTACGAATCTCCGTCCATGTATCTCTTCCGTACAGGGTAACAATGCTAGATTGGAGGTTTATGTGGTGTAGTTTTTCAAATGTAAAACTCGGATTATCCACAGTCGTCATTTTTTAGTTACGTTTTGAGTCTAAATTTCAGAGCAAGAGAACAAGTAGGTTATCAAATTCAAGTTTTCTTGAATTTTTTGGACTTTGTTTTTTCGAAGAAAGTGAATTCAGCCTATGTATTTTTCTGAATCGCCGATTGAGGTTTTCGTGGTGTAGTTTTTCAAATGTAAACTGTAGTTTTTTCATTGCCGCCATTTTTAGTTAATTTGGTTCAAGACTAATTTTCAAGATATCCCCGCGCCATATATGGATTGCTTCGTCGATTCTTTTTGAATTTTGACTTGTTTTTTCGGTGATTGGCTAGTCTGCCCATGCGATGGTTTATGCATGCGGTAATAATGTTGTCTTGGCGGTTTTCGTAGTGGTTTTTCAGATAAACTCGGATTTTCATCTCGTATCTTCATTTAGTTACGCTGGCGTCTAAATCAAGACTATCTTCAGATAATTCGCAGAAAAGAAGAGGCAATGCGACATATTGTTAGATTCATTTTCTTGAATTTTGATCCTGTTTTTATTGCATCTCGCTTCCATGTATTCCTTCAGAGTGGTAACAATGTCGATTTCGCGGTGTATTTGCATGTAAAACTGATACATACGTCATTTTTTGCCAGTCTAAATCACCTCATCTTCGAGATACTCAAGCAAAGAAGAGAATTGCATCATAGGGGTTTTCAGACTGGGCCAAAAAAAAAATTTTGATCCTGTTTTTCGGAGATTATGAATCTTCAACATGTATCCTCGTAATAATGCCGATTGCTTCGCGGTGTATTTTTTCAGATAAAACTCGATTATTGTATCGCCATTTTGAAGTTAGTTTTATTCATCAGATTATCACCCGCACAGGGTTGTCAGACCGCCTCTTTCCACTTTGATCCTTGGCTGAGACATAGGTCTTCAGCCCATGTATCTTACAAAGTAATAATATAGTGTTAGATAAACTGATATTGACAATGCCACCTTTTAGTTACAATTCGAGTCTAAATCAAGACTCATCTTCCGGACAACCTGCAACGTAACTCGGATCTGTTCTCTACTTTGTAGGTTGTCCTGAAGATGAGTCTTGATTTAGACTTGAAACGTAACTAAAAAATGACGACTGTGGATAATCCGAGTTTTACATCTGAAAAACTACACCACAGAAACCTCCAATCCAGCATTGTTACCCTGTACGGAAGGGATACATGGACTGAGATTCGTAATCTCGAAAAGACAAGGATCAAAATTCAAAGAAGAGAAACAGATCTGACAACCTATGATCTGTTCTCTTCTTTGCAGGTTGTCTTGAAGATGAGTTTTGATTTAGACTCGAAACGTAACTAAAAAATGACGACTGTGGATAATCCGAGTTTTACATTTGAAAAACTACACCACAGAAACCTCCAATCCAGCATTGTTACCCTGTACGTAAGGGATACATGGACTGAGAGTCGTAATCTCGAAAAAACAAGGATCAAAATTCAAAGAAGAGAAGCACATCTGACAACCTATGATCTGTTCTCTTCTTTGCAGGTTGTCCTGAAGATGAGTCTTGATTTAGACTCGAAACGTAACTAAAAAATGACGACTGTGGATAATCCGAGTTTTACATCTGAAAAACTACACCATAGAAACCTCCAATCTAGCATTGTTACCGTGTACGAAAGGGATACATGGACTGAGATTCGTAATCTTGAAAAAAAAAGGATCAAAATTCAAAGAAGAAAAGCAGATCTGACAACCTATGATCTGTTCTCTTCTTTGCAGGTTGTCCTGAAGACGAGTCTTGATTTAGACTCGAAACATAACTAAAAAATGACGACTGTGGATAATCCGAGTTTTACATCTGGAAAACTACACCACAGAAACCTCCAATCCAGCATTGTTACCCTGTACGGAAGGGATACATGGACTGAGATTCGTAATCTCGAAAAAACAAGGATCAAAATTCAAAGAAGAGAAGCAGATCTGACAACCTATGATCTATTCTCTTCTTTGTAGGTTATCCTGAAGATGAGTCTTGATTTTGACTCGAAACGTAACTAAAAAATGATGACTGTGGAAAATCCGAGTTTTACATCTGAAAAACTACACCACAGAAACCTCCAATCCAGCATTGTTACCCTGTACGGAAGGGATACATGGACTGAGATTCGTAATCTCGAAAAGACAAGGATCAAAATTCATAGAAGAGAAGCAGATCTGACAACCTATGATCTGTTCTCTTCTTTGCAGGTTATCCTGAAGATGAGTCTTGAATTAGACTCGAAACGTAACTAAAAAATGACGACTGTGGATAATCCGAGTTTCACATCTGAAAAACTACACCACAGAAACCTCCAATCCAGCATTGTTACCCTGTACGGAAGGGATACATGGACTGAGATTCGTAATCTTGAAAAAACAAGGATCAAAATTCAAAGAAGAGAAGCAGATTTGACAACCTATGATCTGTTCTCTTCTCTGCAGGTTGTCCTGAAGATGAGTCTTGATTTAGACTCGAAACGTAGCTAAAAAATGACGACTGTGGATAATCTGAGTTTTACACATGGTTATTATTTAACAGTGGTGTCAGAGCAAGGCTGGGAGGTGTTGTGGGAGATTCTTACTATGTGTGGCAGCAACAAATTCTCCAAAACTTCTGTCTCTACATGAATTGTGGCAGTAACACCCTTTGCAGCATTGGAGATCGGAGCCTAACAGAGGCATCAGATCTGTTCTGAAGTTTCTTTGTACAACTTATTTCTTTCGGGTGGTCGGCGGAGTCTTGCTGACGGTATTTGTTGTGACAGCGGCAAAATCACTCTTTTGCAACAGATTCAAACCTAGTGCAGCAACATCGGTTTTGGATCAGTAAGTTTAAAACAATAAATTCAATATTTTTTTTAAGAAGGTTGAAAGTTGAAACAGAGTTTTTTTTTATCAAAGAAAAACCTCTGCAAGTTAAAAACAAAGTTTTGTTTTAGAGAAGTGTGTGCCCGCTTTGTTAGTGAAAAATTGAGTTTTTTTGGAGAAATCTCTGCCGGTGATTGCAGAATTTTTTTTGTGGTTGAATCAAAATTTTTTAAGATCAAATCAGAGTTTTAAGATGAATTCCTTGGTATCTTTAATCGGGGTTGTTTTGAAAGGAAAAGAAAATTACTAGGAATGGTTTAGAAAGGTTAAAAATACTCTCATTTTTAATGATTTATGGGATGGAGTTTGTGAAGGAGAAGGAGAGGATGCACCAGTGCAGCCTGATGATCAGAAACAACTCGCAATCTGACAAAGTAAAGGATAAGAAGGCCTTTGCCTTAATTTCCGCTCCAGTCTCAGAAGAGGTAAGTAGATACATTACTCAGAGTAAAACAACTTATGATGCCATAACAAAACTAAAAGAGCTTTATGATTCACATTCTGAATTGGAGATAATTCAGTTATTGTTGAAGTTATTTAATCTGGAAATGAGTGATAATGATCCTCTAAAACTTGCCTCTGAAATTAAAGTCATCAATCATGAAATTGAATGTACCGGAGTTAAAGTTGATTTGCCACTTACTGCGTTTATAAAAGATTTTTACCCTAGTTATTCACACTATTTGGAATCTCTCCAAGCTAGTGGACAATTAAAAGATATAGATTTTGACAAATTAGTAGGGAAAATTACAGAAAGAGAGGAGGCTTTTGGCAAGAAAGAAGCATCACATAGTTCTAATACCGAAACCCTATGTCTTGCTCAAAAAGACCAAAAACTTCAGGAGGAATCTTTCAGAAATACTAGAGGTAATAGAGATCGAGGTAGGAAGAATTATAGAGGCACGGGGGCAGAAATATTTAGGGAGATAGACAGCAAAATGAACAACAAAGAAATTTTTCTGATAAACCAACTATAAAATGTTTTAGATGGGGTAAACTTGGACATACTGTTGCAAATTGTAAAATTCCTTGGGATAAAATTAATGAAAAAAGAGAACAATTGCTTGAAAAGAAAGATCATATAATTCCAGACAAAGGACAGTCTTCTGAGAATGCACATTATGTTGTCGCACATTGTAATTTCCACATGCAAGATGTTTAGTACTTCTTTTTCTTCATGGTATGACAGTTGGGTTCTAGACACAGGGGCCACGTGTCATATGACCTTTCGAAGAGATTTGTTTGATCAATTCAGTGATAATATTGACGGAGTAGTGTATTTTGCTGATAAGTCCCAAATCAAACCATCAGGGATTGGTTCAATTCAGTTAAAAATTCCTAGACTTCCAAATTATATTTTGAATGATGTTCTTTACATTCCGCAGTTCCAAAGAAATTTGTTATCTCTTATACAAATAAGACAACAGGGACATTCCATTCACATATTTGATGGTAAAGTAGAAATTAGAAGAGAAACCGACAATAAAACTGTAATGTCTGGTGTGGAAGAAGATAAATTATTGAAGTTGCATGGTATGTCGTCTGTTGCATTGAACACAACTTATTTGGTTCAACAAAATGATACTCTCTCATCTTCTTTATTATGGCATGCACGCTTCGGTCATGTTAATTATGAAAGTATTCGAATTATGAAACAACAGGGGATTAAGGGACTTCCAACAGTTCTCAGAAAATTTACCCCATGTAATGCTTGTATATTGGGCAAGCATCATAAAGAGTCTTTTTAGAATTCTAAGTCTAGAGCTACAAGAAAATTAAGTCTCATACACTCTGACTTATGTGATCCAATGCCTGTACCAACTGCAAATGGAAATAAATACATACTCACTTTTATTGATGATTATTCGAGGATGTGCTAGGTTTATCTTCTTAAAGAAAAATCACAAGTTTTTGATGTGTTTAAGAAATTTCATCTCTTGATAACAAATGAAGCACAAATTACTATTGGTACTATAAGGATTGATAATGGAGGAGAATATACTTCACATGCTTTTGAAACATATTTGCAAGAGAATGGCATCAAACACCAGACCATAATCTGCAACAAAACGGTGTTGCTGAAAGAATGAACCAAACATTGCTTAATATGGTAAGGTCAATGATGTTTTTTAAGAATGTAAAATTAATGTTTTGGGGAGAAGCCATGCTTTGTGCGGCATACATTAGAAATCGGTGCCCTTCCTCTGTCATTAACAACAGAACTCCATATGAAATGTGGTACAGTCGTCTTCCTGCTATTAAACATTTCCGAATTTTCGGTTCTCAATGTTATGCTTTGATTCCTAAACATCAGAGGAATAAGCTGAGTGAACGAAGCAGAAAATGCATATTTTCAGGGTATTCCATGACTTCTAAGGCATACCGATTATATGATGAAGCGAAAAAAAAGTTTATTTTGTCAAGAGATGTAATTTTTCTTGAAACTGATAAAGATTCTCTCACTGTTGATAGACAACTTAATCAGATAGAAAAGTTTGTGCCTCAAAAATTTTATTATGAATCCGATAATATACTTCCTCGTCCTGAAAGGGGGATTCCTATATTAGATCAGTCTATGGAGTTTCCTTCTCTCAATGATGAGAAATTGGTTGATGATGATAATTCCGTTGTTGCTGATGACCAATTAGTTAATGCAAGTGTTTCTACAGAAACAATTACAAAAATGGCAAGAACTGAGCCAGATGAAGAAGATGAGCAACTTCCTGAACAACTTCCTACACAACCTTTGTGAAGGTCAACTCGTATTCGAACATTTCCAAAGAAATATGATGAGTTTAAGGCTGGAAGTTCCTTAGGTAACTATTCTCATTGTGAATTTAATTTTTTTGTGGATTGTGAACCTACTTGCTTTGAAGAAGCTGTTAGTTATGAATAGTGGAAAGATGCAATGCAAAAGGAATATGATGCTCTCATAAAAAATGGCACATGGAGGCTAGTGGATCCTCCTGCTGGCATCAAACCTATTGGTTGCAAATGGATTTATAAAACTAAGTTTAAAGCTGGTGGTTCGCTAGACAAGTACAAATTAAGACTTGTAGCGAAGGGATATGCACAGAAAGAGGGTATCGATTATACAAAGACTTTTGCTCCTACAGCTAAATGGGGCACTATTAGATCTTTGTTTGCTATTGCAGCTTAGAAAGAATGGAAAATTCATCATATGGATGTCAAAACTGCCTTTTTAAATGGAGATTTGAAAGAAGATGTCTAAATGTTTCAGCTAGAAGGTTTTTCCGTTAAAGGGAAAGAACAAAAGGTTTGCAAACTAATGAAGTCTTTGTATGGCTTGAAACAAGCACCACGAGCATGGTATGAGAAGCTAACTGAACATCTTCTTAATTTAAACTATAAACATTTTGACCTAGATGATGCAACTCTTTTTGTTAAGAAAGTTGGAAGATCAGTTGTATATCTAGTTGTATATGTTGATGATTTGATGATCACAAAAAGCAATGATGAATACATATCATCTATAAAGAAGGAATTGAAAAAAGGTTTTTGATATGACAAATTTAGGTTTACTTCATTATTATCTTGGAATTGAAGTTGATCAAAAACCACAACATACTTTCATCTCTCAGAAGAAATATGTTGATAAATTTTTGAACAGATATAGTATGAAGGAATGTAATACTGTTACTACTCCAATGGAGCAGAATTTGAAACTCAGTTCCAAAGAAGGAAAGACATTTGAAGATCCAACAAAGTACAGGCAACTTGTTGGAAGCTTGATTTATTTGTCTATTACTCGTCCTGATATAACCTTTGTTGTCGGAATACTTTCTAGGTATATGCATCATCTTTGTGAGGGCCATTGGGTAGCAACAAAAAGAGTTTTGAAGTATTTAAAAGGAACTCAAACTTACGGCATCAAATATTCTAAAGTTTTAGACTTCCATCTTGCTGGTTATTCAGATTCAGATTTTGATGGAGATAAAGAAAATGGAGTCTCAACTTCTGGATATTCGATGAATCTTGGATCAGTAGCCATCAGTTGGAGATCGTGCAAGCAATCTGTTCCTACTGATTCTACCACCGAAGCCGAATATGTTGCAGCAACTCAAGCCACTAAGGAAATCATTTGGCTTCGAAAAATACTCGAAGATTTGCCGCAGAAACAAAGAGCTTCAACTCCTCTATTTGTCGACAACTCTTCTGCAATTCAGTTGGCCAGGAATCCAAAGTTTCAAGATCGAACCAAACATATCAACACCAAATATCATTTGATTCGACATCATGTAGAGGCCAAAACAATTCATCTGACACGTTGTCCAACTTCTGAACAAATTGCAAATATTTTTACCAAAGCATTAGGGCTTGAAAAGCTAAAAAAATTTAGATCTTTACTTGGTATGTCAGATGTCCCTTTGAATTAAGGGGGCAAATGTTGTAATTCTACGGGAATCCTACGGGTCCTGTACAGTTAGGTAGCTAGGTAGTTAGGAAGTTAGGAAGTTAGTAGTTAGTGATAATTAATTTCTGAAGTATAAATGTAATCCAATTCAATGAATGAGATACATAAATCACATGGTTATTATTTAACAGTTGGATGCCCTAACCAGAGGGCAGATGCTAATGCGGTTGGTTGAGCCCAGATTTGTGATCAAAGGGCAACATTCTCATAGCTCTAGATCAAGCCTAGTTTGGATGATGTGTGAGCAGTATTGCAGAGTTGACTAGGCTGTTTCGTTGACATTTGGACAGTGATATTGATCATCAAATTGGTGAGTCAATTTTGTCCTTGACTTTGCACTGTTGTACTCTCTCTCTCTATTGAACATTTGATATTTGATAATAAGAAGAATTGATCAAGGGTTTTCCCCATCTTGGGTTTTTTCCCTGGCTTGAGCCAAATCTTGAATCTTGTGTTCTCTTGTCTTGGCTTGTCTTCTACATTTATTGTTTATGTTCTTTCTACAATTTTTGTCAATGTGAAAATGGTTTATGTGATTGCTAACGGAAATGAAGTGGAATTGTAAATGGGATAATATGGAACATTGAAGTAATTGTCCTAAGCAAAAAACATGTTAACCAAAATTAACAATAAATTTTTTTAAAAAGTCAATAGCAAATGACACAAAGATTTTGAGTGGTTCTACTTGCATCTATAAACTATAGCATGTTGCTTATCACATAACAATATTAGGTGACAGCCAAGATGGTCACCTTCCCCTGCAGATAATTTAGTGGTGCTCAAGATGTCACTTTTAATCAAACCAAAAGTGTTGATAGTGTTAGATTTGGTTGCTCTGTAAGTGTTTTTTCCTAGCTAGTGGAGCCCTTCATGTAATGTGGAGGATTGTGGTCCACTAGCCCCTTTGTTGTATTTTGGCTGACTTAAATTTGGAGAGATAAGTGGGTGTATCTTGGGATTAGTGTTATGGTAGTTCACATCTTTATGTGGTATTCGGCATGCATATGGGTGGCTTGACATCTTATACAATGGTGTACTCCTTGAGGAGGATGGGCACTTCGGACATGTGGAGTAACCACTTTGGAGGAAGTCATTTTGCACTTGGAGGCTGGCAATGGATCCCAAGGATAATTGGAACCACCCTACACATATGTCAAGGAGTTGCACTCACATTGAGGGGCCATTTTTGGAGGAGACACTATCTTGCTCTAGAGTAGTATTTGACAAGTGGACACCTAGACTTGGAGGGTGCACCACTTTGGGGGTTGTACAAACACTATAATGCCACATGGCATTCATGCTTAGTGTAGCAATCCACTTGAGGCTTTGTTGTCAACTTAACCGAGTGTTTAATTGTGTACTTGGTTCATGTGTTGTTGGTCTCCCTCACCTAATCATATATAAAGTGGGGAGAGTGTTTTTGTTATCACTTGCATTGTGCCTGAAGGATGTGATAAATGGTGTAATGTTACTTGTTGAAGAATATTGGAAGAACAATATTTAGTATTGTAACAGGGCTAGTTCTTTTGACAGGCATGTACTAGGGTTCCTTGGCTTGTGTGATGCAAGTGAAGAGTGAAACTTGTGAGATGCAAGAATGAATCGAAGGGTTGGACAATTGGCATGACGCTAACTTCTTGTTGAAATCTTGGAGTGGCTACTATAGCTTGGTGGAATGCCCTGCTAGGCCTTGTTTTTGTTGGTTAGAGTTTGCAGTAATTATGGATGCCCTAGCTAGGGTTTGGAATCTTTGGAAAAATCCTCTCTTGGGATAAAGTGGAAGGACTTGATGTATTAGCTTTGGCAGAGTTGAGGTATTGTACTTTATCCCAATCCGTTGGTCAAGACACTTTGGTAGGGCCACTTATTTTAATATCTTGAAATAAGTTGTTGCTTAACTCTCTGTGAAAACACCAAGGGCACTGATGGAGTTGCTAAAAAGTATCCTCTTCTTATTTAAAAAAAAATGTTGATGTGGGCCACAAATAAACCATTATTTGGCACAAAGGCACAATCTTTGAGGAGAGATCTATTCTCACTAATCTTTGATCGTGTTGATTGATTGTTGGTTTTGAAAATAGCACTTCCTTTCCTTTTCCCTAACCCGAAATGCAAAGGGGCACAATTCATGTGCATTTCAGATTACGTGGGAGAAAAGGTTATTCATTCCACGAAGAATGCATAAATATAGCCTTCAAGAAGCAGGACATTTCATCATAAGAGGTGATCAAGGATACGTGGAGTTTTTGATCAATTAGTAAACATCCCTATTGTGGAAAAATCTAGCAGGCCTTGTAGAGGGGTACACTACAGGCTACAAGGAAATCCGTAGACCAAGTTACAACAATAAGGTAGTAGCCCATTGTCACCATTGCTACTACCCCCTGCTTTTTTCACCAATGGTTGTCCTAGTATGTAAGTCACCTAAGAGATATTCTAGGCTTATAAGTAAAGGTGACACAAAAAGACTTCAAAGGGAAGACTCAACTTAACTACAAGACTCAAGTGATGAAGGAGAGGCAATGCACTTCCCTTATTGATCATCAAATTGGCGAGTCGATTTTGACCTTGACTTTGCACTATTGTACTCTCTCTCTGTGCTGAACATTTGATATTTGATAATAAGAAAAATTGATCAAGGGTTTTCCCCATCTTGGGGTTTTTCCCTGGCTTGAGCCAAATTCTTGTGTTCTCTTGTCTTGGCTTGTCTTCTGCATTTATTGTTTATGTTCTTTATACAATTACTGTCAATGTGAAAATGGTTTATGCGATTGCTAACGGAAATGAAGTGGAATTGTAAATGGGATAATATGGAACATTGAAGTAATTGTCCTAAGCAAAGAACATGTTAACGAAAATTAACAGTAATTTTTTTTAAAAAAGTCAATAGCAAATGACACAAAGATTTTGAGTGGTTCCACTTGCATCTATAAACTATAGCATGTTGCTTATCACATAACAATATTAGTTGACAGCCAAGATGGTCACCTTCCCCTGCAGATAATTCAGTGGTGCTCAAGTTGTCACTTTTAATCAAACCAAAAGTGTTGATAGTGTTAGCTTTGGTTGCTCTGTAAGTGTTTTTTCCTAGCTAGTGGAGTCCTTCATGTAATGTGGAGGATTGTGGTCCCCTAGCCCCTTTGTTGTATTTTGGATGACTTAAATTTGGAGAGATAAGTGGGTGTATCTTGGGATTAGTGTTATGGGAGGTCACATCTTTATATGGTATTCGGAATGCATATGGGTGGTTTGACATCTTATACAATGGTGTACTCCTTGAGGAGGATGGGCACTTCGGACATGTGGAGTAACCACTTTGGAGGAATTCATTTTGCACTTGGAGGCTGGCAATGGATCCCAAGGAGAATTGGAACCACCCAACACATATGTCGAGGAGGAGCACTCACGTTGAGGAGCCATTTTTGGAGGAGACACTATCTTGTTCTAGAGGAGTAGTTGACATGTGGACACCTAGACTTGGAGGGTGCACCACTTTGGGGGTTCTACAAACCCTATAATGCCACATGGCATTCATGCTTAGTGTAGCACTCTACTTGAGGCTTTGTTGTCAACTTAACCTAGTGTTTAGTTGTGCACTTGGTCCATGTGTTTTTGGTATCCCTCACCTAATCATATATAAAGGGGGGAGAGTGTTTTTGTTATCACTTGCATTGTGCCTTGGGGATGTGATAAATGGTGTAATGTTACTTGTTGAAGGATATTGGAAGAACAATATTTAGTCTTGTAACAGGGCTAGTGCTTGCGACAGGCATGTACCAGGGTTCCTTGGCTTGTGTGATGCAAGTGAAGAGTGAAACTTGTGAGATGCAAGAATGAATCGAAGGGTTGGACAATTGGCATGATGCTAACTTCTTGTTGAACTCTTGGAGTGGCTACTATAGCTTGGTGGAATGACCTGCTAGGCCTTGTTTTTGTTGGTTAGAGTTTGCAGTAATTATGGATGCCCTAGCTAGACTTTGGGAATCTTTGGAAAAGTCCTCTCTTGGGATAAAGTGGAAGGACTTGATGTATTAGCTTTGGCAGAGTTGAGGTATTGTACTTTATCCCAATACGTTGGTCAAGACACTTTGGTAGGGCCACTTATTTTAATATCTTGAAATAAGTTGTTGCTTAAGTCTTTGTGAAAACACCAAGGGCACTGATGGAGTTGCTAAAAAGTATCCTCTTCTTATTTCAAAAAAAATGTTGATGTGGGCCACAAATAAACCATTATTTGGCACAAAGGCACAATCTTTGAGGAGAGATCTATTCTCACTAATCTTTGATTGTGTTGATTGATTGTTGGTTTTGAAAATAGCACTTCCTTTCCTTTTCCCTAACCCGGAATGCAAAGGGGCACAATTCCTGTGCATATAAGATTACGTGGGAGAAAAGGTTTATTCATTCCATGAAGAATGCATAAATATAGCCTTCAAGAAGCAGGACATCTCATCATAAGAGGTGATCAAGGATATGTGGAGTTTTTTATCAATTAGTAAACATACCTGTTGTGGCAAAATCTAGCAGGCCTTGTAGAGGGGTACCCTACAGGCTACAAGGCAATCAGTAGACCAAGTTACAACAATAAGGTAGTAGCCCATTGTCACCACAGCTACTACCCCCTGCTTTTTTCACCAATGGGTGTCCTAGTATGTAAGTCACTTGAGATATTCTAGAATTATAGGTAAAGATGACACAAAAAGACTTCAAAGGGAAGACTCAAGTTGTAATATTCCTAATTAGCATTGCTAATTGGAATATTTCATTTTTTGTTTAATTTTGCCGCTTTAGCTAAAAATAATAAATAAAGTGAGGAATAAGAGGGGTCATCTCACTTTATAAAATAAAGTGCTTTCCTAGTTGATTGACGTTGTAACTTAAAGGGGTGGCCTTGGGGGTCCACACGTGTATGAGGGGAGGCCTCACGTTGACCCAAGGGTAACTGCGCAGGCCAAGGAGGGTGAAGGACGCAGTTAAGGTTTTGGAGGGAGTTTAGCACTATAAAAGGAGGGGTTTCCACTTCATTTGGCATGATTGATATGTTATTGATATTGAGAGCTAGACTTCTGTCTACTTCAGCACGCCGGTTGTTTAGTCGGTCTGCAGCACTGTTTAGTGCGAACTGAGTGTCTCCGGTCGGAGATCTCACCCTTAGCCTCGGGGGACTTCGAGTGCCTGCCCTGGTAAGGTTATTTTCTTAGCATCATCCTTCAGTTTCAGTGGTGATTTACAGTAGTTTCTGGTGGAGATTTGGCAGAGGAGATACCCCCTTCTTGAGACTGCGCAGGCTAGGGCAGAGGACGCAGATCCAGAGAGATAGGACGCAGATCTGGATAGGGAGGACTCAGATCCAGCAGATCCAGGCAGAGAGGACGCAGATCTGGGCAGAGAGGACGCAGATCTGGGCAGAGAGGACGCAGATCCAGCAGATCCAGGTAGAAGGGACTCAGATCTGGATAGGGAGGACGCAGATCCAGTAGATCCAGCTCTGGAGGACGCAGATCTAGAGAGATAGGACGCAGATCTGGATAGGGAGGACGCAGATCCAGTCAGGGAGGACGCAGATCTGATGAGCAGGGTCATTGTGTGGGGTTTTGGCATCATTTTGGAGTTAGATCTTTGATTGAGGGTGATCCTTGGATTGGCCAACCAATCCAAGTATATTTCTGATCTGATACTGAAGTTTGCTTCAGAAATTCTGAATCATTCTTTAGATTTGTTGTAGTAAAACTCAGATCTGCTCCGGCATTTTCATGTATTGCTGAAATTCCTAAGGGGGAAGTAATAAAGAGCCCTTTGGGCATTTTGTCTCATTATAGATCTCTGTTTTCATGTATTTATCAGTTTCAGATCTGTAATATAATAAATATAAGCTTCAGCTTCCTAGAGAAAACGCTGAAGTATTTCTGGATCAATCTTTGTCTTGTGGCACCTCTATTTTGAGGGGTTTTTCTATATAAACTGCTGTTTAACCTTGCTGAATGCCTATGCCGTGTTCCCAAACCCATTATATGATCATACACACTGTTATACATCTTATTCCTTCAGAAAAGACGCAGCCCTTGCTTCAGTAAAATTCTGCATACTCAAAGTCTTGGGAAATCAGGGTTTTTCTTGACTAGTCGGGAAGGAGGAACTGTTTAACATAGCAAAACGCCTTTGTTTGAGCTGAAATTCGACATGGAAATCCCTCTTGACCTATTCTAACATATTCCAGAACCTTGACCCGTCATTTTACGCAGATTTCCTTATTCACTCATTTTAGGGCCAAAATCCTCACTTTCCCCACCTTTTTGCCCTTAAAAGCTGAGTAAAGGTTGTTGCTGCTATTTATTTTGGTTGCTGAACATTTTCAGAGATATTATATGATAGCTGAAGCCCTCATACCTGAGGAATGCGTTTTTATGGCAAGATCTGCTGAAAATTCCATTTTGGGATATTACAGTGGTTTCGCTGAAAATTCCATTTTGGGATATTACAGTGGTATCAGAGCATAGTTCTGGCTCAGCCTGTGGAGCTAGCTATCTATGGAAAATATGAGGATCACAATGCCTACATTCTTACCTGAAGTACCAAGGCAACATGGTCGTATACCCTGGAAGAATTATTTCAGAGAATGGAAGTCCATGGGGGAAGACTTCAAAGCAGTTTGTCCTTTCAAAGATTACTGTGAGCTCAGACTGGATGGAGTAGTAAGGTACAGTGGTAACAGTGGATTTTCTAGCACGCAGAGTTCAAAGTTGCAGCAGACCACTGGGAGGTCACCTTTTCCCATGCATGAGGGACCCACTAATCCCTGTGAGTCAAAGCCCAAAAAGACTGGAACGGTGAAAAGGAAGATTTCATTCTCATCCCTTTTCGGATTCAGAGGAAATTCATCCACCGTAGAGGAAGTCAAGAAGATTGAAGAGAAAGAAGAGGAAGTACCATGCGCTTCCGATTCTCATCAAGAAGAGATCACATCACCTCGTGAGGAGGCTTGTGATAACGCTGTCACACTCATGGAGGAGCAGCCACACGCATTGACAGTTGGGGCAGCCAACACTTTTGAGGACGGGACTCTTGTAGACCAAGGGTCAAATCTCATTGCTATTGTAGAGCAGCCTGGTTGCACTGCGCTGTGCAACGTGGAAACACTCGAGGAGGAATCAAACCATCATTTTCATGAGCCATTGTTGGATTGTACATCACATTGGAGGTTGGGGTTTGAAGCCTTGAAGATTGATGGTAGACATCTTGGAGTAAGAAATCTTTTCTCCCTTCAAGATGACACTTTCTCAATGAGCTCCTCTCAGCTCAAAGAGAAACTTCTACTTTCGGATCCAAGACCTCATTGGTTTTGGAAGACTATGAATGAAGGGGAGGTCTCAAGGAGAGATCTCACTGGAGATGCACTTCGACACACCATGGAGTGCAATGACTTTCTTCCCTTCTCACAAGAGCAAATAGAAGATGGGGGACATCTTAGGATGGATAACATCTCTCATGCTTGTGTTGGACATCCCTTGAGCCATACACATCATGTTGGGAGGTTTTTGCCTACCACCTATTTGATTCTTGATAGGGTCTCATTGATCCTTGAGAAGTTTACATTTCAAAACCCTATGAAGTGCAAATTCAGAAATTTGATTTTGGAGGATGGTAACCCTCATTGGAGGAGTACCAAGATGTGGAGAAGAAGGAGGCATCCACAAGTGATTGAGTGGATGGGGTTGATGAGCAAGGAGCTAGGAGGCTACTTGCAGATCTATGATACCGGGCAGCAGGAGGCTTAGCTGCGCTGGTTACTCTTGAAAGAGTTTGGCCATCACTTGGCAAACACTCTTCCTAAGAGTAGGAGGATGGGGAAAAGATGGATGGATACTTGCATCATTGAGCAGCATAGAGTATGGATGCATGGTGTTGATATGATACTCATATCATTCATTGTGTCTTCATCACATGATTGGTATGATGGAGGTATGGGGAGGCAACACAATTTCTTGTTGCTTTGCTTGGGAGAGCAAGGGCAGATTTGCTCCCACACTTTGTATGATGTTGCAGCAGGAGGAGATGGCACTATCTCCTTGGTCTTTGATTGGGAAGCACTTCCATCTTGGGAGGTATTCCATATTTGTTGCAGCATTATTAGAGGAGTCTTTGACAAGGAGCATGTCAAAGAACAGAGTCTTGTATTGACAGGAGCTTATTTGCAGGAGCTCACAGCGTTGTCACCTTGGAGCAGAACATTATGGATGAAGTGTGCGCAGCAGAGATATGGTGGATCTATAACCCATAGGTCCCAGGATCACTTCATATTTGTTGCACAAAGAGGAGGTAATGACGATAGAGACATCTATGGCATATTCTTCTTGACTTGGGTTTCCAAGCATGAGGAGGATTATCTTCTTGTAGCACATGGTTCATTCTTTTTCATAGCATGCCAAAACACTATGGAGGACTCATTTATGGATCCATGTACCATCTTACTTCCAGCATATGGTGAGGGTTTTGTCTATACATTCATTGATTTGCACACTCTTGCCATTCCTATGCAGTGCATTGCTTCACAAGAGGGCAAGCTTGACACATTGCTCCATGAGTTGTATTGGGCCAATCTACATGATGGAGGCAGCCATCTCTTTTGTGGCCTTGGGCAAATGTTCTATCATCACATGTATGTCCATTTTCTGCACTATAGCATGTATCATATAAAGACATGCATGATTAACTATGTAACAAGAAACATTTTGCCATGTACTTTCATCAAGCAGCGACTTGTAAAACTGCGCTGTACTTGTTTGGGAAGCTGTTGGTACCTTCTTGCACCACATGAGACCTTCAGCATTTCCTTCATTTTGCTGCTGATCATGTCTTCATTTGCTGATATATATAAGATTTGTATGGGAGGCTTGATTATGAGGGAGACACATGAGCTGGATGTGTCTTTGAGTGGGAAGAATTCTCACATTCTCTGCACTACATGTTCTAATGGGAGCATGAGAGGAGCCATGACCACCACTACTACATATGTGTTCTCTTTTGAGGTGGGCCATGAGATTGATATTCATCCATTGTACAGCCATGGGCAAGTGTTTGGTCTTATGTTATTGTCATATTCAGCCATTTACTATCCGTTAGTAGATGTGATGAATCTTGTACATCGCTTGCCATGTAATTTTCTGAAATTGCAGTGGATGAGACTATGTTGTATCCTTGTGAGAGATTGTTTGCATTATGTACCCTCATGTAACACCTTCAGCAAACATCTCATTAGGATGATCCATGATGCACATGTCCTATTCTTCATGGATGAATTGTTTTGGGCCAGCTTGTTCTTCATTGTTGGAGGAACCTTCTTTGGAGGATTGTTCTTCACTTTGCCATTGGAGGGCAATGATTTTGCAGCCCAAGATCAGCATACACTCTACACTTGTCATGAGTGGAGAGAAGGACAGCATGGGGTAAGCTATGATGCTTGCCAAGATCAGATTTTCAGCCCACCTTCATTACCAAAGCTTGAGGTGGAAGGAGATTTTCAGGAGTTGCCTTGTCGGGAGGTGGCTCATTTTGTTTGGATGATTGCTTGGGGATGGAGGATCCACATGAGAGAGATGTTCCTCACTTCATGCCTTGAGTGGAGAGAGATGATGAGCTGGTACACAGTCGATGGGACAGCTTACACCATGACAGATATAGCACAGCCAGAGTCATGGTCTTCATCAGTCATAGCTAGAGGCAGTGCACAGTCCGAGCCATGGGACTTGGGCTATTATTGGCCATGGCAGCGATGGGATCCGGGAGGATTATTGGTTGGCCGGTACTATGAGAGATCAGTTTGGGATCTTGGCATTGAGAGATCCCTTCATATCAGGATGATGCAGAGTACAGGGGAGAGTCAGTGGCGCATTTGGGACCCAGGCATATTTTGCAGTATCGGTGGAGAGCATCAGCTAGAGAGTAGGCTTGTTCAAGCATTGCTTGAGAACAAGCAAAATTTGCCGGATGAGGATGCCACTTGGGAGAGCGAGCAGACTTTACAACATCCATCACTTCAGTTGCTTGAGGACAAGCAACGTTTTGCCGGGGGAGACTGTAATATTCCTAATTAGCATTGCTAATTGGAATATTTCATTTTTGTTTAATTTTTCCGCTTTAGCTAAAAATAATAAATAAAGTGAGAAATAAGAGGGGTCATCTCACTTTATAAAATAAAGTGCTTTCCTAGTTGATTGACGTTGTAACTTAAAGGGGTGGCCTTGGGGGTCCACACGTGCATGAGGGGAGGCCTCACGCTGACCCAAGGGTAACTGCGCAGGCCAAGGAGGGTGAAGGACGCAGTTAAGGTTTTGGAGGGAGTTTAGCACTATAAAAGGAGGGGTTTCCACTTCATTTGGCATGGTTGATTTGATATTGATATTGAGAGCTAGACTTCTGTCTACTTCAGCACGCCGGTTGTTTAGTCGGTCTGCCGCACTGTTTAGTGCAACCGAGTGTCTCCGTGCGGAGATCTCACCCTTAGCCTCGGGGGACTTCGAGTGCCTGCCCTGGTAAGGTTATTTTCTTAGCATCATCCTTCAGTTTCAGTGGTGATTTGCAGTAGTTTCTGGTGGAGATTTGGCAGAGGAGATACCCCCTTTCCTGAGACTGCGCAGGCTAGGGCAGAGGACGCAGATCCAGAGAGATAGGACGCAGATCTGGATAGGGAGGACTCAGATCCAGCAGATCCAGGCAGAGAGGACGCAGATCTGGGCAGAGAGGACGCAGATCCAGCAGATCCAGGTAGGAGAGACTCAGATCTGGACAGGGAGGACGCAGATCCAGCAGATCTAGCTCTGGAGGACGCAGATCTAGAGAGATAGGACGCAGATCCAGTCAGGGAGGACGCAGATCTGATGAGCAGGGTCTTTGTGTGGGGTTTTGGCATCAATTTGGAGTTAGATCTTTGATTGAGGGTGATCCTTGGATTGGCCAACCAATCCAAATATATTTCTGATCTGATACTGAAGTTTGCTTCAGAAATTCTGAATCATTCTTTAGATCTGCTGCAATAAAACTCAGATCTGCTCCGGCATTTTCATGTATTGCTGAAATTCCCAAGGGGGAAGTAATAAAGAGCCCTTTGGGCATTTTGTCTCATTATAGATCTCTGTTTTCATGTATTTATCAGTTTCAGATCTGTAATATAATAAATATAAGCTTCAGCTTCCTAGAGAAAACGCTGAAGTATTTCTGGATCAATCTTTGTCTTGTGGCACCTCTATTTTGAGGGGTTTTTCTATATAAACTGCTATTTAACCTTGCTGAATGCCTATGCCGTGTTCCCAAACCCATTATATGATCATACATACTGTTATACATCTTATTCCTTCAGAAAAGACGCAGCCCTTGCTTCAGTAAAATTCTGCATACTCAAAGTCTTGGGAAATCAGGGTTTCTATTGACTAGTCGGGAAGGAGGAACTGTTTAACATAGCAAAACGCCTTTGTTTGAGCTGAAATTTGACATGGAAGTCCCTCTTGACCTATTCTAACATATTCCAGAACCTTGACCCGTCATTTTACGCAGATTTCCTTATTCACTCATTTTAGGGCCAAAATCCTCACTTTCCCCACCTTTTTGCCCTTAAAAGCTGAGTAAAGGTTGTTGCTGCTATTTATTTTGGTTGCTGAACATTTTCAGAGATATTATATGATAGCTGAAGCCCTCATACCTGAGGAATGCGTTTTTATGGCAAGATCTGCTGAAAATTCCATTTTGGGATATTACAGTGGTTTCGCTGAAAATTCCATTTTGGGATATTACACAAGTACAAGACTCAAGTGATGAAGGAGAGGCAATGCACTTCCCTTATTGATCATCAAATTGGCGAGTCAATTTTGACCTTGACTTTGCACTATTGTACTCTCTCTTTGCTGAACATTTGATATTTGATAATAAGAAAAATTGATCAAGGGTTTTCCCCATCTTGGGGTTTTTCCCTGGCTTGAGCCAAATTCTTGTGTTCTCTTGTCTTGGCTTGTCTTCTGCATTTATTGTTTATATTCTTTCTACAATTACTGTCAATGTGAAAATGGTTTATGTGATTGCTAGCGGAAATGAAGTGGAATTGTAAATGGGATAATATGGAACATTGAAGTAATTGTCCTAAGCAAAGAACATGTTAAACAAAATTAACAGTAATTTTTTTTAAAAATTCAATAGCAAACGACACAAAGATTTTGAGTGGTTCTACTTGCATATATGAACTATAACATGTTGCTTATCACATAACAATATTAGGTGACAGCCAAGATGGTCACCTTCCCCTGCAGATAATTTAGTGGTGCTCAAGTTGTCACTTTTAATCAAGCCAAAAGTGTTGATAGTGTTAGCTTTTGGTTGCTTTGTAAGTGTTTTTTCCTAGCTAGTGAAGCCTTTCACGTAATGTGGAGGATTGTGGTCCCGGAGAGATAAGTGGGTGTATCTTGGGATTAGTGTTATGGGAGGTCACATCTTTATGTGGTATTCGGCTTGCATATGGGTGGTTTGACATCTTATACAATGGTGTACTCCTTGAGGAGGATGGGCACTTCAGACATGTGGAGTAACCACTTTGGAGGAAGTCATTTTTCACTTGGAGGCTGGCAATGGATCCCAAGGATAATTGGAACCACCTTACACATATGTCGAGGAGGAGCACTCACGTTGAGGAGCCATTTTTGGAGGAGACACTATCTTTCTCTAGAGGAATAGTTGACATGTGGACACCTAGACTTGGAGGGTGCACCACTTTGGGGGTTGTACAAACCCTATAATGCCACATGGCATTCATGCTTAGTGTAGCACTCCACTTGAGGCTTTGTTGTCAACTTAAACTAGTGTTTAGTTGTGCACTTGGTTCATGTGTTGTTGGTCTCCCTCACCTAATCATATATAAAGGGGGGAGAGTGTTTTTATTATCACTTGCATTGTGCCTCGGGGATGTGATAAATGGTGTAATGTTACTTGTTGAAGGATATTGGAAGAACAATATTTAGTCTTGTAACAGGGCTAGTGCTTGCGACAGGCATGTACTAAGGTTCCTTGGTTTGTGTGATGCAAGTGAAGAGTGAAACTTGTGAGATGCAAGAATGAATCGAAGGGTTGGACAATTGGCATGATGCTAACTTCTTGTTGAACTCTTGGAGTGGCTACTATAGCTTGGTGGAATGCCCTGCTAGGCCTTGTTTTTGTTGGTTAGAGTTTGTAGTAATTATGGATGCCCTAGCTAGGGTTTGGGAATCTTTGGAAAATTCCTCTCTTGGGATAAACTGGAAGGACTTGATGTATTAGCTTTGGTAGAGTTGAGGTATTGTACTTTATCCCAATTCGTTGGTCAAGACACTTTAGTAGGGCCACTTATTTTAATATCTTGAAATAAGTTGTTGCTTAAGTCTTTGTGAAAACACCAAGGGCACTGATGGGGTTGCTAAAAAGTATCCTCTTCTTATTTCAAAAAAAATGTTGATGTGGGCCACAAATAAACCTTTATTTGGCATAATGGCACAGTCTTTGAGGAGAGATCTATTCTCACTAATCTTTGATTGTGTTGATTGATTGTTGGTTTTGAAAATAGCACTTCCTTTCCTTTTCCCTAACCCAGAATGCAAAGGGTCACAATTCCTGTGCATATAAGATTACGTGGGAGAAAAGGTTTATTCATTCCATGAAGAATGCATAAATATAGCCTTCAAGAAGCAGGACATCTCATCATAAGAGGTGATCAAGGATATGTGGAATTTTTTATCAATTAGTAAACATACCTGTTGTGGCAAGATCTAGCAGGCCTTGTAGAGGGGTACCCTACAAGCTACAAGGTAATCAGTAGACCAAGTTACAACAATAAGGTAGTAGCCCATTGTCACCACAACAACTACCCCCTGCTTTTTTCACCAATGGGTGTCCTAGTATGTAAGTCACCTAAGAGATATTCTAGGCTTATAGGTAAAGGTGACACAAAAAGACTTCAAAGCGAAGACTCAACTTAAGTACAAGACTCAAGTGATGAAGGAGAGGCAATGCACTTCCCTTAGACAAGTCAAACTAGGGCACACTAGACCTAGGGTTTGAGTAATAGAGTGGAAAAATGAATATCCCTAGGTCAAGGTGTGAAGAAAAGGTTTCTAACAATGAGTATTAGAACAACAAAGCTACATGAAACCTTCCGAAAGCCCTCAAGTTGAAGCTTTAACCAAACTAGGGTTTCTTCCTAGGGAAAATAAACTAGGGAAAGAGAACTTATTGAGGAAAATGGAAATATTATACTCCAAGAGGAATGATTTTGAGGCAACACTCACAACCCTTGATGTTGAATCCTTCCAAGGCCCAAAATTCCCTTTCCACACAAATTTGCACTAAGCCCTATTTGGGTCAGTTGGCCTTAAGACGGTTGAATTAGAGAGAGAGAGAGAGAGAGATAATTCAATTTGCGGATAAAAGATGACTTGATCACCAAAAAGACATGGCTAGTTCCTAGCCCTAGGTTGATTGAGCCGATGGATTCTTAAAATTGGCTAAAACTTGCAAAGGAGTAATGATGTCTTGATGCCCTAAAAACAAAACCCTAACTATTACCTTTGTGAGGGATCAAAATTCACCTGGGAGAGCTAATGTAAGATACACCAAGGGGATTTCCATTCACATATTATACAATGAGTAATGCATGCAATAATGAGACCTAGGTTCCATACAGTTTATCTTCAATAACTATAGTGCAATAGAAAACCCTAGATCATCAATTTATTCCATACATTAGACATTAAATCAGAAATTTTCAATAATAAAGCACTTACAAGATGATATATATGAACAATCCAATTATTGATCCAAGGAAACTTCTCCAAAGACATGAATATGGCTCCAATACACAAAATGCTCCATAGATTACATCTCTCCAAAGATACAAGAAAGCCAAAATTCTCCAAGAGAGGTCGAATTGTCACAATTGATGATGATGAATAACAATGATCCTCTCCTCTATTTATATGAGCATGAGTTCTAATTATTAGTTAGCCTACAAGCCCCTAATAACAAGTAAAATCACAAAAATGCCTTGGATTACAAACCAACCCACTAGCTTTAGATACAAATGTTAAGAAAAGCTTGCACATGTGAGCTGCGAGGCCTCTAGGGATAGCGTCATCCATAAAATGATCTCCAAATGTCAAGCATTGATGTTGCAAGGTGCCAAATGTGATGTAGTAGCATTTAAAATTTGTGATTTGAGGGTTGGTGCTATAATCAACCTCAATATCTCTTTGTGGTCCCTGTTACCCACCACTTTGTAGGTAATATCCATAGGAGAAAATTTTTCTCCTAGAGGGTCCTCAGTCGGCAGCCAACAGCCCCTTATAGCCACCAGATAGCTCGATGTGCCATTTTCTCTGCCACATACACCGATCATGTGGTCCCTCACCCTTTTGTTATGATCGTATGTTTGAAGGTGGGCCTTCCAAACTTGAAGGTATGGCTTATCATTGTGTGATTGAGTATTTTTGTTTACTTATCATGGACACTTTTCCACATGGATTAGTGGGGGGATTCGGCAGAAAGAGTGGACTAGGTCTGTACCCTTGTCTCCTCTGCCCTTTTGATGGTTAATCTTGTATTCTAGTCCCATGGGATCTCCTTTATTGTCCACTAGGCTTTAGGGATGACACTACATGGGAAACCCTGATTTCGGTTGCATGGTCCCGCTTCCCATAACCATATACATCACTCCCATTCTGCTCATTACAACCCCATTCATCATATTTCCCATCCGGGTCCACATTTGTCCACTGGGTCCACAGGGAGTTATCCTCCTCCTCCCCTTGTCCCCACCTTGGGTCGGGCCTGGAATGATGCCCAGGAGGTTGATGCAGCTAAAAGAAAAGAAAAAACATATTTGGCCACTCTCAACAGGAAATTGTACCATAAAATGCAAAATATGGTCGGGACATACAAATTTAGCACATGGGCAAAATCCAAACATGAGCTCTACCCCTTATCCATGGCCATCACCCTGATTCCTATGGGTCCTACATGAGCCTCCTCCATCATTAAGGAACCCATGATTGTCCCAACTCCTGGTGGGCAATGAACTGCCCCTCCTAAAGGGGGTATCTACTATTGTATCCTACACATCATGCTCTCATCCCCAAGAGTCCAAAGCAGTTATAAGGAAAAATTAATAAAAGGAAAAAGGCATATGGAGAAGGGTGGAAAAACAAAGGTCGGGGTAACTCATTTACCACGATTGCACCCTCCTACACTCATATACTCAAGTTTGGGCTTCCCCATATTAGCTACCCTTGTACCATGGCATGTGGCCCGAAGCTTCCCCTTCACCCCCATTCCATTCCATCACTATATCACATGCCACCTACCATATGATGGATGTTCCATGGACATGTCACCCCCTTTAGAGGCTGAAACCGCCTAATAGGCTCCTTGGTTAACCCCCTTTTGAGCTTGGAGACCAGGTTTGCGGGTAAGCTTCAACCCCCCCTCGTTCCTGTTTTCGAAATGCGCTCCGTGCAGGAGCGTTTTGGAAACATTTGGAAACGCACTCCCGAAAACGCTTCTTGAGGGGAGCGTTTTTGGGAGTGCGTTTCCGAACCTGTTAAAACGCTCCCTGCCTTTTCGGGAGCATTTCATGAAGCGCTTGGGAGTGAACGCACCCTGAGCGCTTCTGGCATTTAAAAAACGCTTCGGGAGTGTTTTTTAAATGCCAAAAGAGATCGGGGAGCGTTCGCTCCCGAACGCTCCCCGGAAAATTAAAAAAAAAAAAAAAACGTAACGTTTCCCGCCGGGCGGAAAAATTTTTCAATGAAATTTTTTTTTGTTTATAAAGAGGGGGGGGAGGGCATTTTGTTTTCATTGTTTGTTGAGTGAGTGAGAAAGAGCAAGAAGAGCTTGAGGAGAGAACTGGAGAGCTGAGCTGCAAAAGTGACAAGGAGAGCAAGGAGCAAGCTACAAGGCAATAGGAGGATTGCAAGAAAGAGGTAGGCCTTCTAATCCAATTTTGTATTTTCTAGGATGAATTTGTAGGTTGTTTAAAAATGAAAACTTGATTTTTTCTTGAATGTTGCATTTTATTAGATTTAAAACTTAAAAATGAATTGTTTTTTTTCCTATGTTGCATTTCCTATTCCCATTTGGCATTTTTCCATTTGTTTTGCAGGCTAGAAACTTGAAACTTGAAACTTGTTTCCATCATGGCTATATGGCTAGGGATTTTCCTCATGTTGGTTCCTTTCTTTGTGATAATGGCGTTGGAGAGTAGTAGAAGAAAGAGGCAAATCAGAGAAGAGGAGGATGAAGAGGAGGGTTATGGTGGATTTGAAGAAAATCCTGAAGAGGAGGATTATGTTGAGGAGGAAGTGGGGAGTGGAGAACATGAGGACACAGATTCCCCAACTAGACAAGACCAAAATCAGACACCTTTGTGGAAATATGTTCAGAAACAGCAAGGAGGGAAAGGTGGTGGAACCACTAAATTTATTTGCCCCCATTGCAATAAACAATACCATGGTTCATACACCCGTGCGAGAAGGCACCTTTGTGGGAAAATGCCAGGGGATGGAACTAAAAATATTGGAATCAAAATTTGTACTAATGTGCCAGCAACACAGAGAGAGAAATATAGGAAGTAAGAGGAGGCTGCCCTACAGAGATCATCTAAAGGATCTAGGGGTTTCATTGATTCTTATTCAGGCTCAACACGTCATGGACAAACAGGTTCAAATTCCACCCATGCCAGTGGTTTTGGACGCAGTGGCACACCTGGATTAAGGCATAGAACCATATCTGATTTCCTGGACGAAGGGTGTAGGAATGATGTGGATTCAAAAGTTTACCGGTTTCTATATGCATGTGGGGTGCCATTCAATGTTCTTCGCTCACCTTATTGGCATGAAATGGTTTCTGCCATTAATGATGCCCCCAAAGGATACAAAAGCCTTGGGTATGACAAGGCCAGAACCGTGGGTCTTGATCATGAAAAAGCTAAAATAAACCATTCTTTGGCTAGAATGACAAGTTCGTGGAATGAGCATGGGTTGTCCATTGTCTCTGATGGATGGACCAATGTAAAAGGAAAACCATTGATAAGTGTTTTGGCTGTGTCGGTTAGTGGTGCAATCTTCCTGGCAGCATATGATTATTCAAACAAATTCAAAACCAGCATTAACATTGCAGAACCATTACTTGATATAATTGAAAAAACTGGGCCATACAATGTCATACAGGTCATCACTGATAATGCTGCTAACTGTAAGGCAGCAGGAGCAATTATTGAGGATAAATACCCCAACATTTTTTGGTCTGGGTGTTTGGTTCACACAATGAACCTTTTGATGCATGATATCATCAAAAACAAACAACCTCAATTAAAATGGCTTGGTGATTTTTACAAGAGAGGTAAAAAAATGATAAAATTTATTACAAATCATAGCAATACCCATGGGCTTTTCCGTACTCACTCCAAATTGGAGTTGTTGAAGATAGCAAAGACTAGATTTGCTAGCTATTACCTCACCTTCAAGCGCCTTTTGAAGGTAAGAGAGTCATTGGCTGCAATGGTATCAAGCCCACACTGGCAGCTATTAAAGGACAGGGTAGCAACAATAGTTGACAGGCAAGGTTTCGAACATGTGGAGGAGACCGCCCTTAACCATCTATTTTGGGCACGTGTGAGGGAAATTTTGAGTTTTACCAAGCCCATTTATAACATGATTCGGTTTGCAGATACTGATAAACCAATCATTGGAGAGGTTTATGAGAAGATGGACAGCATGTTGGGGCAAATAAAAGATATTGTTAAGGATAATGATCCCAACTTGTATGCTATGATTCATGACTGTGTGTGTGCACGGTGGGATAAACTCAATGTTCCACTACATGCTTTGGCATATATCCTTACGCCAAAATATTACTCTCCATCTTGGTTGGGCCAACCTGCACCTGGAGGTGGGGTTAGGATCAAACCTCACACAGATCTAGAGGTACAAGAGGGGTACATGAAGGCATTGGACAAGTTGGTACCCGACAGGGAAGAGTGTGCTAGATTGCGCCTTGAATTAGGCAAATACTTTAGTTGCACTGCTAACTTTGGTTCTTTCCATGCAATGGAAGACAGGGGACAGATTTGATGCTCTCACATGGTGGGAAGCATATGGCGGCATGGGACTTTTGCCAAAGTTGGCTAAAAAATTTCTCTCACAGGTTGTGAACACTTCTTCTGTAGAGAGGTGTTGGAGCACCTACAGCTTCATACACAATGTGAGAAGAAACAGGCTGAATGAAAACTGAGTTGAAAGCTTGGTTTATGTGCATTACAACTTGAGGTTGTTGAGCCATTACTGTGATCGGGCAAATGAGGATCAATCATACAGAGTCTAGGACAACAACCCAAAGGATGATAATTTGGAGGACGACATGTTACATCTGGAAGAATTGGAAGCAGAAATTTTTAGGGATGATGATGAAGCATCAACAGCACCACCACACACAGGGCCAGTCCCACCATCTACTGGTAGCAGTGCGGGTGCTAGTGCCAGTGCCAGTTCTCGATATCACACTATTGTTCCTTTGCAGATCCAACCTCCACCTTCTAGTCATGGTCGTGGTACTCCTGAGAGTCCTAGAAGACCAACATTTCCTCGTGGCTCACAAAAACTAGACATTTCTCGTGGGCATGACAAGGGGCCAGCCAGTAGATAAAATAGATTTGTTGTTTACTAGTCTTTTCTATTTGTTGTTGACAATTGAACAGTTGAAACTTGACTCTTTCATATATTTAATGACAATTTAAGTTTGAAGTTTGAATTTGAAAGGTGAAACTTTGAAGTTGGCATTTATAAGTTTACTGTTTACAAGTCGTTATGAATTATGAATATGATGCTTCATGAAAGTTATATGGTGATCAATGAATCAATGATGATAAATGTTATATAATATCAATGATGATAAATGTTATATATTGAATTTTGAAATCAATGAATCAATGATGATAAATGATATATATCAATGATTATAAATGTTATATATTGAAATTTGAAATCAATGAATCAATGATGATAAATGTTATATATTGAAATTTGAAATCAATGATGATAAATGTATATTGAATTTTGAAATCAATGAATCAATGATGATAAATGTTAGATATTGAAATTTGAAATCAATGATGATAAATGTTATATATTGAATTTTGAAAGCTTGAAACCTTTAGATTGATCATTCGCGAGACTCAAGAGTCAATATGTTGTATGCTTCAACTTGTGGGCGTGGTTGATGAAGATTATAACTTCTAGATGATTGATGTTATATGATTCAATCTATGTTTTTATGTTTTTTATGTCTAATTCATCATTCTACATGTTTTTGTTGACATATATGCATCAAAATATAAAAAATAAAAATATCTATCTATATATACATCATTCTACATGTTTTTGTTGACATATATGCATCAAAATATATATATATATAAACGCTCCCGGAAACGCTCCGGACCGGAAGCTTCTAAAAATGGCGCTCTCGCTCCCACTCCGCGTTTTCGCTCCCGCTCCCAAGTAACCTTATTGGAGACACCTATACATGCCAAAGTCCACTATGGAATAGCATGCCATTATGAAGTATCCACTTGTGTTTCGTGATTTGTAAGCTCTTTTACTTGATTACTCTAATGATTTGTTGTATTGGAAGGCAAGGAGACGCATTGGATTTTATGCAGGATTGTAGGTGGGTCTTCATTTTGGGTTTGGTCTCCGTATACAGGGTCCAACCCCTCGAGAGGGTCAGATTGGCACTTGTAGGGTGAGCGTAGAGAGCCATGGGCCTCCACCGTAACAAAGAGCACTTCATGGATCCCCAACACCACTTAGTGATTTCTTGTGTTCCACCTTTTGGATGAGGATGATGCACCTAGATCACCATGCCCAGTTGGCTTCACACTTGTACCACACACTTGGCAGAGGTTCTAGGGTCCAAATGAGGATGTGTCGCACCACAAGAGACAAAGGGAGGGCTTATGTCATCTTCCTAGCCCTGGTTTACAGGCATTATCAATCCAGTTGGAGACCTATGAAGATGTCATTGTGCCCCCATACCCACTTGGGGACACCACATGTGACTTGCTTGGATATCAAGGGGCCAACCCCTTATTCACTATGTTTGGAGCCTATTCTCACACCTTGGCACACTTTGGACTCCACTAGGCCTTCTTAATGGCCAAACGACTCATTATGTTTACTATTTTTCCCTCTTGAGAGGCTTATCTTTCTATTTTGGAGCTATCTTGGTGGGCTTGTCACCAAGTCATATCATTATTGTACATTATTTTATTATTTGGGGCATTATTAGGCTAATTAGGCTATTTGAACCCCCTTATGGATTGTATAAATAGATGAGAGGCTCATTCATTCCTCTCATCATCACTTGGATTGGATTGGTATATCTTGAGATATTTTCGCACTTATTTCTGGGACGAAATTTTGGAGTTTCTTAATGCACTATGATGTTTGGATTTTCGCTATTGTCTTTGGAGCTTCTTTCTAATGCGAAGTTGATGAATGGATATACTCTCCCTCTCTCATGTAAGTAAAATTTTAATGCTATTCTTGTTATCTTACTTGTTTAATGCATGATATTGTTATCATAATTCTTGTATGGGTTAAAGTAATGTGAAATTCTTCTGGAAACCTTGAATAAATGATTTAATGCATGCATTTCTCTTTGAGGGAGTGGGTGAATGTTCCTAGAGGTACCTCATAGGTTGAAAGACCTCAAAAATTCATCTCCTTTGCAAATTTGAAGTATAGAACCCTAATGACCTTGTTTTTGCACCTTGAATGGCTAGCGAAAGTGGTCTAGGGCTCCTTAGCATATGAAAAATCTCGATCTAGGTGTATCTTGACTCCATCAAGCCCAAGAAGCAAGGAATTGATCCTAGCATCCCTTTGGTGGTCAAAATTACTGCTCTTTTTCTCATTTCTTCCAATTCTAGGCCTAACCCTAGTAGGTCACCTAGGGCATCAAGCGAAATCTTTTGTAACCATTTAAAACCTTTGAATTTTGGTCCACTACTGCGTTGGGCTTTTCTCAAGAGTTCCTCCAAGTTTGACACAAATCCGATGGTGGAATCCCGAGATATAGCAAGCCCTATCCATAAGACCATTTCTTTCCCTAGGTTGATTTGGGTTAGTGTCCTCACTTGGATCATTGCATTTGAAATTCAAAAGAGAATTTGTCCTTTGATCTTATTCTCCTCCCTAAACAAGTCAAGCCCCTCTAGTGTTGATCAACTCCAAACCTAGGCTTAAGTATCCTCTTAGCCCTTCCTAGAGAGCCCATCACCTTGCTTCTTAAGCAAGTAAGCCATTTAATGGAGTCTCTTTTGTGAATAGGTTCTAGGAATCCCTCTCCACCCATTTATTGATCCATACATCCTTGTGATTCCTCCTATGTTGCCAGGAAACGTGGGTTTGGGGACAGGGACGAATATGTCATTTTTTGAAACAGGGTGCGTGGGTTCATCAGGGTTATATTATAATTTATAATCTATATATATAATATATAAATATAATAATTTTATATTCTACAAATTATAACTTATAATATATATGAATTTGTATATTTTCCAACTTTAAACAAGAAAACTAAAATATTTATGATTTAAAGTTTTATTTCTTCTCTGTAATGGTAATACAAGTACTACTCAGTAGTTATAAAAAAGTTTGTTGTTGTTTATGATCCTCATTGTTGGGCTTGGGCCAATTTTTATGGATCCTGTAAAAGGATAAATTTCTAAATTTGCTGAAAGAATTGAGGCAAGCTTTAGTTGGTTCTTTGTTCATAGGATATTATGATTTATCATATTTCTTTTGAGTTTTCTCAAGGTAAAAATAAGTAGGCGTCAAATGGAGTGGAATTCTACTTTAATATAAATATCCAATTCAGACTCTCCATGCCCATTTTGGAGATATCTCACACTTCCTCATTCACTACAGTAAACATCAAATTTTCGCATTTTTAAAACTATAAACATCTACCATCTAAGTGTGCAGTTTATATGTTGATGTCGTTTCTTAAGAAAAGGTGTTTTTCTGTTGAATATAAGTTATAACAGTTCATAGAAGGTGTGAATACCTCCCTCTATTGATGTCCTCTGTCGCCTCCCTCTGCTCCCTCCCGTCCTTTGCTGCCTCCCTTTGCCTGTATTGCGTGAATGAATGCCTTTGTCCCTACGTATTGCAGCCTTTGTCCCTGCGTGAATGAATGCCTCAGCCGTCGTAATACCTCTGCCTCTCGTCCCTGCTTAAATCCTCTGCCTCTCCATCGAACGGATACCTCCACCTCTCGTCCCTGCTTGAATATCAACTGAACGAATACCTCAATGAACTCTTCCTTGTGTCGAACAAATGAACTCAATGAACCACATCTCGTCCCTACATCGAACGAATGAACTCAATGAAATGAAGTGAAGTGAGAACTTAGTTTAGGTTTAGACTTAGTATTCACGATTTACATTTTGATTTCAATAATTAAAAAATTTAATTTTTTTAATTCAAAGTTTTAATTTATAATTTTGTTAAAGCTTAATATTTATTAAAATTTGATTTTAATTTTTAAATTTCAATAAAAAAAATTTATAAAAAAATTTAGTCAAAATTGGTCATCGGGAACCCAAAGAACCCGATTTTCAGGTTCTAAGTACCCATCCTTGGGGTTCTCCGTACCCATTAAGGCAGAAGAACCTAATTTTTTTTTGGAGAACCCGATTCTTCACAGAAGAACCCAATTTTTTTTTTTTGGAGAACCTGGTTCTTTTGGGTTCTTCTCAGAAGCACTTGTACCCGAATCCAAGACTTGGGTTCGAGAACCCGAGACGGGTTTTAGAACCCCACCCCCGGGTTCATGAACCCATGTAACATAGGATTCCTCTTATATCGGGTCTCCCCCCATTGACGAAATTTTGTAAAGAGAAGGGAGTTATAGCTGAGGTGACAGTGGGATATTCCTCCATTATTGCCCCTTGACCTAGTAGTTGCTCTATAGGATCCCCTCCTAGGACCCCTGCTAGTTTGAGTGGTAACAATCCCAAAATCCAACTGGGGCACAACAAATGGGTCCCCATGGGTCTCCAACTGCTCATATGTCCATCTTTGCTCTAGAGTTGATGACTTTCTAGTGCTACTAGTCCTCCCATGTCTTTGAAGGTGATACCATCCTCATCTCATCCCTGGAGTAGCAATTATCCTTCATATTGTGATAAGGCCGGCCTGGGGGCATGTTGGGTCCAGGTGTATCATCCTGAAGAGTCATCAAATGTAGTGCAAAGTGGTAGAACATCTTGGGTGGAAGAGGTGCCCAAGGTCATGTGATGTGCTACTACTGCTCAGAGGCCCAAGGTTCTCAATGCTTTATCTATCAGTGCCAAGATACTTCTTTAATGGTCTGGGTACCTATAGGTAAGGTGCCCAGGTCATGGGTTGTTGAACCACCTAACAATCACAACATAAATTCTAGTGAAAGCAACGATTCATTAGGGACAATAATCATTATTGTGTCTAAGCGAACCACATTTGAATGTAATGGCCTATTTGATACTTCAAATAAGGATTCCCTTCCAATATCAGGGCCTTGAGCTCGCAATGGTGTTTCCTCCCTAGGTAGGAGTGGCTAGAGGACAACCCTATTAGGTGTTTCCAACCCCTAAGGGGATGTAACATTTCCTCATTCCACTCTTCAATTGATAAGTGTTAGTGAATAATAATGATGGTACCTGTGAACATTCCTGAAACTACTTAACAGAAATTTCTACTGCAAAAATATGGTTTACTTCTCCTACTTGTGTTTTTACATTTACAAGTTATTTTCAGAAATATTCAAAAACCAACGAAGTAAACACACTGCAGATCTACACATACATACAGATCATGTACACATGACAAAGGACACACAAGATTTTTCGGACAAATGTCCCCTGAAAAGCCCAATGCGGGAAAACCGATGCAACATCTCTTAGAGGGTTTTATTATTAGGCAAAATTCTGAATACAATCAAGGGCACCAAACATGGTTTGCCCAAATAGAGAAAATCTCGGCAAATGCACCTCTATCTCTCAAAGATAGAAAATATGGTTGATTCAACTGATGATGAACCCCACAAGTGCCTATGCAATCACTGTGTCACCCTTCAGTGTGGCTAGTTCACACCTTCTGGATCTGCTGAAAACGAGCCCTTTCTGGCCCACTGGAACCCCAGCGTTGCCTTTCCCAGCTTTGCGTCAGCCCTCCAACCCTACGGGAGCCTCTGTGCTGCTCTGGCTAGGCCTGCGTCGCCCCTGTTGGGCCTATGCAGCCTCTGCGTCACCCTCTCTAGACCGCGTGAGGCTCTGCGCTACCTCTGCGTGAGCCTGGCTGGACTGCGTCACCATTGTTGGGTCTTTGCGTTGCTATGGTACGAATCTGCCTCTCTGCCAATGTATTCTCGGCCTCGGATCTGAAATCCCACTACCGATCTGCCCTTCATTGCACCGCAAGCTCACTCGAAAATTCTCAGTAAACCGCGCCCCAGAATTTCATCTTAGCTCAAGTGCTACCACTTTGTGTATGTCCTCCAACTGACCCCAAGCCTTCCTTTAATACTTTTCTCGTTGAACAATCAACGGTTGTGATCTAATCTCTAATCAACGGCTAAGATTAGAAAAGACTCGATCCACGTCACTTAGAACATTCTCAACCACGTGTCTAAATTAATTCACTTTAATTATTTAATTTCCCTAAGTTAGACTTAGGGTCTCCATTAAAATAATTAATTATTGGAATAACTTAAGTTCCGGGTGGAATTTCTCCAAACGTTTTCTGGGTCTTGGAGATCTTATGTGTTCTAGCCCCTCCACAAGGTTTGAGAGCTAGAGCACATTTGATGCTACCCAAAAATCAACACTCCCTCTTAGCGAGGAATGTGCTCTAGTGACACTTCAATCCAGAAGCATTACTCTGATCCACGACATTGATCCCCTGCACTGTTGATGATTGACCTGTTGCCCCTCATCCTCTGCGTTGCTGCCTTCTATATTGTTGCCCATGACTCTGCCACAATCACTGTCTCATCTATGCTGCAACTCCCTCTCAAATGTTGCATCATGTTTCCCATAGCTCTGCCACTGCTAACTGTTGCACTGCAACTCAGTTGTTGAGAAGTAAGCAACTGAAGAACATCACCCAAAATCCTGACAGACAAGTCAGTCTGGCCACATCTCGATACTGAAGCACCTTCTTCTGCTGAACTGGGCTGACCCTCTGAAGCTCTGCACTGTTGCTGCTCTGCACTGCGTAAACACTTCCCCTCTGCATTGCTTAAGGCCCATGAGCCTTTGCACTACTGCTTCCACGCTGCTGTTGCCTTTGCACTGCGCTACTACTTCCATGTTGCTACTGCCTTTGCACTGCGCTGCTCCAGTATTCAGCGTCCTCACTGCCGCCGTGCCTCCATAATCCTCTGCACCAACTGACTCCAGTCATCATGCTACTATCATTAAGGGCTCCCGTAGCTCGTATGTGATCCAAGAGTTTGGGCACCTCAAGGATCCTACCCCCTTTATCTGCAATTCGAGAGAACTACAGACTTATGTCGCCCCACCTCTCCTCTTGAGGCATATGAGCACTCATAGCCACATCATCATCACTTCCATCATCCACCTTGGCTGCTGCAGCGTTAGAATCTGAATCTTCCTTGCCCTTCTTCTTCTGAGGACAAGTATTGGCGAAATGTCCCAATTTGCCACATCTAAAGCACCAGACCTTTGAGAGGTCATTTTTCTTCTTCCCTTGCTGTTGTCGTTGTCCCTTAGATGCGAGAGCCGCATATTCCTCCTCCTCCTTCTTGATCTTGGCTCCTCCGCTATTATTGCCCATCTTGGACATTCTCCTGATCTCCTCTTGATGAAGAGTTGCCCACATGTCCTCCCAATTTGGAAGTTGTGCTCTGGCCAAAATACTTTGGACAAAGGTCTCCCAATCATCGATGACTGCATTCAGGGCAGTCCTCACCATGAGACCCTCATTAGGAGTTGCCCCCATAGCAACTAGCTGATCTCGAATTGCCTTCAATCTAATGAGGAAGGGGTCGATTTCCTCTCCCTTGTGCATCTGAAATAGTCGCAGCTGATTCTCTAGAAGCATCTTCCTCTGTATGGAGGTGCCTTGATACAGATTGGTCAACGTTGTCCACATCTCATTTGCCGTGTTCTTTTCGGCAATATGTGGGACCACATGATCCTTCACCCCGTCCATAATCAAGTGCTTAGCCCGTGCTTGATTTTCCTCATACTTCTTTAATGGATCAACATCAACCGAAATGGCTACAACCCTATCAACATGATCTTTGATGCGATATTCGTCAAGGATTGACAGGATTTTGGCCTTCCAGATGACAAAGTTAGATGCTCCATCTAACCTGTCTTGATCCCTTAATCCATGAGAGGCCATCTCTGCTCAACGATGTCGAAACGGATGCTCTTCTGCCTTCTTCTGCTGCTGCTGCTCTCAACAAGAGACAGGATCTGGGTTTCTTGGTGATAGAAACCCTCAAGAGAATACGCTTCCTCTGACAAGTGATTTCCTTCCCGGAAATCCTCCACCAATTCTGTCGAATCAACCCTCTCCAATCACTCCGCTGATTGGATCTCAGACTTCTTCGCTAGAAAGTCTACTGAGGCACTGTTTCCCCTTACTTTGTCAACCCTGCTATACACTGTTTTGCACTGGCAGAAACAATGTCCCACCAGTAACTTCGAAGATCAAAACTGCACCTCCAGCCACGACAACTGGCACAACGTCACCCCCTCTCAAGTTGCGTCACCCTCTTGGGCCTGCGTTAGCTCTGCGTGAGCTAGACAGGCTCTGCATCACCCTTCTAGGTCTGCGTCAGCTCTGCGTGAGCTAGACAAGCTCTGCGTCACCCCTGCTAGGTCTGCGCTGTCCCTAAGGTGTTTTGCTGCCTCTTCCTAGATCTGTGTTGTTTTTGCTACCTTCCTGCAGCAACAAACTTCGTCCCTTTGCTGATGGCTACAACTCCCCCTGATCTGCAATAGCTTTGATAACATGTGAAAATTCCTGAAACTACTTAACAAAAAATTATACTGCAAAAATGTGGTTTACTTCTCCTACTTGTGTTTTTACATTTACAAGTTATTTTCAGAAATATTCAGAAAACAACAAAGTAAACACACTACAGATCTACACATACATACAGGTTGGGTACTGAAGAAATAAGCACACATGACAAAGGACACACAAGATTTTTCGGACAAATTTCCCAGGAAAAACCCAATGCGGGAAAACCGGTGCAACAACTCTTAGAGAGTTTTATTATTATGCAGAATTCTGAATACAATCAAGGGCACTAGACATCGTCTGTCCAAACAGAGAAAATCTCGGCAGATGTACCTCTATCTCTCAGAGACAGAAAATATGGTTGATTCAGCTGAGGATGAAGAACCCCACAGGTGCCTATGCAGTCACTGCGTCACCCTTCAGTGTGGTTGCTTCACACCTTCTAGATCTACTGAAAACGAGGCCCTTTCTGGCCCACTGGAACCCCAACGCTGCCTTTCCGAGCTCTACGTTAGCCCTCCAGCCCTGCATGAGCCTCTGCATTGCCTCTGTGCTGCTCTGGTTGGGCTTGCGTCACCCCTGTTGGGCCTACATAGCCTCTGTATCACCCTCTCTAGACTGCGTGAGGCTCTGCTCTGCCTCTGCGTGAGCCTGGATGGACTGCGTCACCCTTGCTGGGTCTCTGCACTGCTCTAGTATGGATTTGCCTCTTTGCCAATGTATTCTCGGCCTTGGACCTGAAATCCCACTACCGATCTGCCCCTCACTGCACTGGAAGCTCACTCGAAAATTCTCAACAAACCGCACCCCATAATTTCGACTTAGCTCAAGTGCTGCTACTCTGTGTGTTTCCTCCAACTGACCCCAAGCCTTCCTTTAATACTTTTCCTGTTGAACAATCAACGATCATGATCTAATCTCTAATCAATGACTAAGATTAGAAAATACTTGATCCACGTCACTTAGAACATTCTCACCCACATGTCTATATTAATTCACTTTAATTATTTAATCTCCCTAAGTTAGACTTAGGGTCTCCATTAAATAATTAATTATTTGAATAACTTAAGTTCCAGGTGAAATTTCTCCAAACGATTTCTGGGTCTTGGAGATCTCATATGTTCTAGCCCCTCCACAAGGTTTCAGAGCTAGAGCACATCTGATGCTACCCAAAAATCAACAGTACGAAGGGGAGAAGACTTCATGACCAAGTACCATGATCAAAGGGACTAGCATGATGGGGTTCCACATCCTGAGTGTATAAATGTGAGGAGGGAGAAATCGTGGATGCATGAGTTACCAACTTGGACCTTGTTTTTCCACCCCTCTTGTGCGCCTTTTGCTTGAGTTTTCTTTGTATTACTACTTGTAGCTAAAAGGGTTAGAGCTTTCTTTGAATGATATTTTAGTTATATTACCCCTTAACGATGATTCATTTCATTTCTCATCCGGGTTGGGACATGCAAGGGTTCCTTTTATGATGTAAGGGAGCAACATGTGCATAGGAACTAGGTGATGGCCATAATGAGTGAGGTAGAGCTCATGCTAAGCTTTTTCCCATGTGTTAATTTGTATGTCCTGACCATCTTCTGCATTTTTATGTTCTTTTCTTTTGATTTTGTTTTGTGGCCATAATATTCTCTTTCTTTTTCCTTTAGTTGCATCAACCTCCCAGGGCAAAGTTCTAGGCCCTACCTAGGTATGTGGAAGTATGGGTGCCAAATCCCAGAGAACCAATGATCAGTTGAACCCAAAGAATGGATGTGAGACAAGGGATTGTAATGTATGATGGAAAGTGGTAAGTATGGAATAGGGATAGATGGAACTATGTTATCGCAATCAGGGTTTCCCAAGTGGTTCCCCTCTACCCATTGGGCCATTAACGAAGGTCCCATTGGACTAGGATTGAAAATTAACTCCTCATTTAAGGTGAGAGAACAAGATCACGGTAAAAACACCTTCTTCTAGTTCACCCCATAATTCATATCAAATGGCCAAATACAAACAAGCATAAGCACCCAATTGCAAAATGACTAAAACACATTTTGATCAAAAGCCCACCTTCGTCCATGTGCTTTTGTCGAATGGATGAAAAGCATATGCTTGATGCAAATCGTAGAGATATAATTGCACGTCATCAACTAGTGGTGGGTATCAGGGGTTGCATGGTTGGCCGGATATATGTGAAGAATAGGAGAAAAAATTTCTCCTATAGGGTTACCCAATTTGGTGGGTAACAATACCTAAATCTGAAAGAAAAAGTTCCACTATTATTTGCTCATATTTTGAGAAGGCCACATCTAAAGGGGTAGTTGTAACAAACATTAACCATTCATGCATAGGAATCCATGCTAGATCCAACATTTAATGGCTTAGCTACTGGCATGAATGAAGGAGCGCCCTAAGATGCAAATTTCCAAGGGTAATCATGAAGAATGCCTTAGGAAAAGAAAGCACAAATAGCAATTATATCTGGTTTCGATGGATATTTTGTGGCATTGTTTGGTCAAACAACTAATAGAAGGTTGGAAAATGGACCACCTATAACACATCCTATTTTGAGAAGGCTTACTTGGTCTACATTATGGAGGGTCCATATGTTCCACTTAGGTTGGTTTCTTGCACATTTATTGACTATTAGTAGGCTAAAATTTTCTTCAGGGCGTTGTGGAGGTCTTTGGAATTATGGTCTGTTGCCACAAAATATATCAGGAAACCCTACAAGACTAATAACTAGACTAAGTGGTAACAATGGGATAGTGGCTCACTGTCACAACAACCAAGGTCCCCTGCTCTTTACAGAGTTTCACCGATGGGAGGAGTCCGGAAGGAAGGAGATCACTTAGAATAGATATGCTAGGTATAGGGCACGAAGTGGTCAAACTAGAACTCATTCAAGAGAGATACTCAATAATGGTTCAAGGCTTCATAGAAGAAACAATGTTCTCAAAGAAAAGCCCTAGGAAAGGAGGCTCAAGACCTAGGGTTTTGAGATTTTCGATGGTGATAGGTATTCACAAGGTCAAGGCCACAGAGAAAGGGCTTCTTATGATCTACTTCAACAAGTACTAAGCTTATACAACCTTCAAGGAAGTCCTCAAGTTGACAGGTAAAGAACTAGGGTTTCTCTCTCGGAGCAACACATAGGGCAAGAGATTTTATGGATGAAATTTGAGTGGATGCCCACCAAACTTGGAGAACATGTAGCATAGACCCTAAACTTGATGTTTTGGCTCTCAAATCACCAAAAGGACTCCTACCTAAAATTTCAATGCAAGCCCTAGATTTTTGCCCTCTCCTTAGAAGGACCGAATTTAGGAGAGAAAATTTAGGATTGATCACCAATGACTTGGACTAGTGCCTTTTCCTTTTGGCATATGGAGTTAAAGATGAAATAGATAAACTAGATCCTTTCTAAGGAGACTAAAAATTGATGCCCTAGGTGTCAACTTTTAGCATTTACCCACTTCAAAAGAAAATGGAGTTTGATGGAGAGATTAAATATTTCCTCCACTAGGAACATTCATTACATGTTGTAGAATGAATAACATATGCAATACTCCACTAGATATCCTTTCAAAATTAATTTTCAACAATTAGGGCACAAAATAACATAACCTAGAAACAACAATTCCATACATTAGACAATTTCAAGATAGAAAATATTCAATAATAAGCACTTACAAGAAAATATGTAGCATATCCATCCATTATCCAAAGAAATAGCTCCAAAGACAATAAAAAATAGCTTCCAAATATCGAAATGCAACCAATAAATCTCCAATAGCCAAGGAGGAACAAGTGCGAAAATCCTCTAAGAGGTCAAATTCCAAGTGTGATGATGATGAGAGACAAAATGAGGTCTCTCATATTTATAAATGTCAAATCACGTCTAATTTTAGTGTAAATCCCCTCTTAGTTGTCAAATGGAGGGCAAAAACTATTTGTGGTTACAAGCCAACCACATAGCCAATGTGAAATCATAAAAATTAACCCACAAGAAGGTCGAAATGTTGACTTCATCACTATGTGAGCCTCTTGGGGGCATGCATTGAGCTCCCTTGGTGCCAAATTGAGTCAAGAGGGCTCCAAAAATCATCCACTAGGGGTTGGCCCCTAGATATCCATGCAAATCATCATGTGGACCCCAGCTTTGTGTTTGGGGCACAAAATGGGTCTCATGGGTCTCTTGGTGATCAAATAACTTAGATCTGCTCCATCGTTGAGGGCTTGAAGAATGGTGCTAGGCCTCCCACGCCTCAAAGGGTGAGACAAACCTCATCTGGGCCTCGAATCAACTGACAAACCATAGGTGCACTACTAAGATGACTAGGGGCATACTGGTCCAAGCGCATCATCTCATGAATAATGTGGGGAAAAACACAGATTATTGTGGCGTTGTAGGTGCACATGGTGTGGAATGATGATGCTATGCAAGTAACAGGAGTCCCATGGCTCTCAACGCTTCATCTGGAGGGTATCATATGCTCCTCTGGTGGACTCAATCCCCAATTAAGTTTCCCAACCCATGATGAAACCACTTTCCAATCACACATAATTTCTAGTGTTGCATCTTCACCATCAGGTACAATAATTCATTAGTGCATCTAAGTGAACCAAGCTTGTTAGTCAAGGGCACATTGAAACTTCATATGGAGCTTCTCTTCCAAATTTGGGGCTTTGATCTCATAATAGTGTCGCCTCCCTAGGTAGGAGTAGTTAATAAACAATCCTATTAGGTGTTCCCAACCCCTAAGGGAAAAGACAAGTCCCCAGTACATCCTTTAATTAATAGGTGGCATGTGAATGATGATGAAATGGATGGGGCACCGAGGTCTCAAGGCCAAATTGCATGTGTACAAGGATAGCAATGATGAAGGATGTCCACATTTTGGGCATACAATTGTGGGGAGGAAGAAATCATGGTTACATGAGTTACCCCAGCCTTTGTTTTTCCACCCCTGTTTTTTAATTGATTTTTCTTTGTATTACTACTCGAAGCTCCAGGGAATGAGGGCATGTTGTGAATGATGTAAAGCAGTTATTACCCCCTTAAGGTGGGGTAGTTAATCGCCCACTAGGGGTTGGGACATGCATGGGTTCCTTTAATGATGTGGGGGCACACATGGGCCCTAGGAACTAGGGTGATGGCCATAATGATAAAGGGTATAGCTCATGTTTCGCTTTTTCCCACGTGCAATATCAAATGTCACGACCACCTTTTGCACTTTATGATCTTTTCCTTTTGTTTCTTGCTTGTGGCCATGATATACTTTTAACTTTCTTTTAGCTGCATCAACCTCTGGGGAAATGTTTCCAGGGCTGACCCAAATATGTGGACAAGGGGAGGGGTTTGTGCCAATGCCTCATGGACCCAGAGAAGGAAAATTGTGAAATAAGGCTTGTAATGTGCAGAGGGGAGTGAAAAATGTTAAATGGGAAAACGGGACCACGCTACCAAGATCGAGGTTTCCCAACTAGTGCCCTTCCTAAAGCCATAGGCCAATAAAGGAGATCCCATGAGACCAGGATTGAAGATTAACCCCCCATTTAAGGTGAGGGAACATAACCACAGTCAAAGCCCGCCCTTCTTCCAAGTTACCAAATAATGCAAACCCAAAATGCCCAAATGTAAAACAAGCATAAGAACTCGATTACAAAATGAAAAACATACCTTTTGGGTTGGATTTCCCACCTTCTAACATATGCTCTCAAAAGATGGGCAAGGAAACATACAATTGATGTAGGGAGAAGAGATAAAGTGACACATCACATCGGCTAGAAGGTGGCTATTAGAGGTTGTAGGATGTTGGCTGGAAGAAGATGAATAAGAGAAAATCTCTCCTAGAGGTACCCACTTTTGGTGGGTAACATGGCCCACTTACTCATGCTTCTAGGTAGACGTTGGAGCATTTTGACATGATCTACTGCCTTGGAGGAGTTTCATAACTAACCAACTCCATTATTCTAATATTGTTTGACTTATCTCATTGAGTTGGTTACATGAGGATACCAATGTATTATTTTTTCTTGGATATATTTTATTGTTTCTTCTTGGAGGAGAAAGTGGATTTGATTACCTATTGTTATATTTATTAAGGGAATTTTTAGGAGGTTTGGATTATAATATTTTATTGTACTCCTTAGAGATATTAGCGGAACTATGTTAAATAGTTCATAGTTTACTGTAAAAGGAGATGGAGCCAAGACCCTATAAAAGACCTACTTTTCTCCTTCATTGTCATAGTTGAATATGTGGAGAAATACCATGGAGCCTAATTGAAGATTTATTGGATGTGTTACCGCGTTGTTTAGTAGGCTGTTGAAGATCCTATACAACCTGCTATGGATGGCACAAACAGGACAGAGGTCCACTATCACTTCGACCCAAGTCCCCACTCTTTAAGCCCAACTCCTACCAAAAATGTCTGTAGGAAGCTTCCCCTAAATGACTTTGGCCAACCACTACAAGACTAGTGCCTTATAATGGGTTCAAATGGGTAAAATGGAGGAGTTTTCATTGTCGTTGTGTTGTTCTACTATAACAATCTGTGTAAAACACACTCAAACAGTAAGTACACCAAATACTAACAAGATATATCGTGCTAATATAATTTTATATGCACAAAATATACTAACCAAATCTATAATTATTTCTATAATTTGTCACCTGGTTATAGGAGTTACTATATAAAATTGCTTCTTGTCTTGTTTTGATGGGTTCGCAATTTCTACAAATAACACTAAAAAACAAGCAAAAGACACTCAAACTTCATTAAATATAGTATGTAAATATTCAAATTTGGTGGACAAAAAATTGGCTAACCAAATATACAAATATTTCTATGAACAAATACTTATTTAGGGGGGTGTTGTGTAAGACAACTTGCTTTTTCTTTTTACAAGACTGTAAAAACTGCAGAAAATGGAAAAATCAGCAAACCAATCTCTTGAGAACTCACTCAAAAGTGCCTAGACACTTTTAGATCTTGGATCTAGTGGCGGGGAGGTTAGAAGGTAGAAGTTTGAACTTTGGCATATTATACCACTTCTAAGCCTTTAGACATCCAATAAAAGAAATTTGTAGCAAGCTGGAAATTTAGATTATGAGCTCTTAGGGTCAAAGCCCCCGTACACAACCAATAAATTTATTTCACCTACTACTTAAACTTTTAAATGTTGAAATGAGTAAAATTAAACTACATATTTAAAGATATATACTAGAAAAACAAAAACTAATAAGATATATGGCAAAAACAAAGGTACTTGTAAACTGGATCCTTGTTAGGTGAAAATCTGTAAATGAAAGTTAGGTACAACTATAGCTTCCTACAGATCTGCACACATAAACTAGATATACCCTTGTAAAATGTGGGAAAATAAACTCAAAAAACAGATATATCAATTTCTTGGTTATGATAAAATTTTAAGCACTTTTTCTCCACTACTACTAGCTATATCTGATAAGAAAATTGCAATAAGCTAGAAATAGAAAAAAGGGAATTTTTTTTTATAATTTTTAAATAATGAGATGGTTGAAGAGTGAGGCTTTACTTTTGAATTTTAAGCTTATCAATTTGCAAAGTTGCAATCACAACCCTTTCTTTATCGATTTTTCCTTTGAGACTAGAGATGAGTAGGGAGTTGGAGGTGAAAATATCACACTCTTAGCCTTCAACAAACTGCAAATAAATGCACCTCACTAGGAGGATCTACTCCATTGAGATGCCTCAACTATAACAGCAATAATAGTTTCAATATCCCACTATTCCGGATGGAGATTCCCCTAGAGGGCTTGTCCAACACTTGGAAAAGTGTACTTTTGGCTAGTAGCAAAGAGTGATGTGAAGGATTGGGCCTTGATCTCTCCTTCCATGTGACTATTTATCCCTCAATGGATTACTATAGTAGTCTTTTGATAACTGAAGTATACAATTTAGTTCTTAAATGTAATATTCCCAATTAGCAATAGCTAATTGGAAATATTAATTTTGACTATTTTGTCTTTATAAAGTTAAATTATAAATAAAGTGGGTGAAGAGGACACTTAGCTCACACTTAGGATAAAAAGTATTTCCTAAAGTCACTTAAGAGACATGTCTATTTGGCAAAGTAGGGCCTAGTGGTCAAGTGGCAGCATGGGAAAAGGGGCAGCGTAGACAGCGTGGGGCCAAGCCAGCGCAGAGAGAGATGGACATCGTGGCTCAAGGGGACAATGCAGAGATTGGTGGGCCCTAGGTGAGGGAAAGGCTCACCAAGCATAAAAGGAGGGAGGGTCTCCTCATTCTCATTCATTCTGATTATGCATCTTTGAGATTTGTCTTTTGACATTGAGCACGCTTGCTGTTTAGCAAAGTCTACATGTACTGCTCAGTACATCAGGTGTCTCTATTCGAAGAGCCCAACCTCAGCCCCAGGAGACTTCGAGTGCTTGCTCGGGTGAGGAGTTCCACCTTGTTTTGCCGGAGAAGATAGCAGCATCCACAGTTGGGAGCATTCTTTGGAAGAGACAGCACAGTCAGTGAGAGGGAGGACGCAGTCTTGGATAGAGGGAGTTCCGGATTGAGGGTTTATCACGGGATTTTGCCCGGAAGAGTTGGAGAGGGATCAACCCTTCCATATTCTAGCATTTTCACAGAGTTGGAGACCATCATTTGCGTCAGGGCACTCAGGGGAAACGTTTCTCCTTTGGGGATAACGTAGTGCCTCAAGGGAGGTATTTTCGAGGGTCTGCCATTTTCAGAAAGCTCTCTGGGCTTTTCTGGGTTTTGTGTGGAGAGGCTATTTCCAGAGTTTCATAATTTTCCGAGGAGGAGAACAACCCCAAATCAGATTTTCATTCCAGCAGTAGTAGCAGCAGCAGCAGCACTGGAGATTACGTAGTCTTGAGTTAGCAGCCATTCCGAGTCACAATCTGAGAGTATTTCTATGCTTGCCTAGTGCAAGCCAAGGTGCCATCATTCTGATCACCTTTGTACTCATTTCTATCTTTCAGTATTAATAAAATGGCTCAGCATTCTCCATATTGGTTATTGTTCATGTGATATTTCTCTAGTTGTTGTTTGTCTTTGTTTATGTGCTTTATATTGCTATTTATTTCTACTTGGAATATTACAGTGGTATCAGAGCTCATAGACTTGGCTCAGCCTGTGGAGCAAATTGTCTATGACACCAGCAGGAAAACCTTACATCACTTACCGGGGAAGAAAGTATAAATACCAAGAACGGAGGTCAGAGCTCATTTTCAGGAAAGGTGACAGCATTCCAGTGGTGGACGCAGAGGAAGAGGAACCAATGGCGGAGGAAAGAGATGCCGGGAAGGAGTTCGGGGAACTCCTCCTCAAATCAGTGTAGGATTTGTCGAGGCGGATAGAAGAGATGGGGCAAAGGTTCACAGTAGAGTCTAGACAGCGCGAGACCCCAAGGGGTTTCCATGTTGGAGAGGGCTCAGGCACATCTCATCATTTACAGAAACACCTCACAACGCAGTAGATGGCATCACACACACCTCCCCGTTCCACGATGCCTACATCTCTTGCCGCAAACATTGGGGCAGAAGCACAATAGGAGTAGGAACCGACACACATGGGAGATTACTTTGCTAAGTACCAGTCATACGGTCAGGAGTTCAGAGATGCCCTCACTTTCCATGATTTTGTTCAGCTCAAGCGGGATAGCAAACCCCATAACCATCACAGGGGGAATAGGCATTCACATGACGGGGACTTACAGCGCATGGTGGGCAGATTCCATCTACCGACATTTGACGGATCGTCCAAGTGTTCGGCAAAAGCTTGGGTGGAGAAGTTGGATATATATTTCCAGCTTAATCAGATGGCAGAGCTAGAGGCCATCAAGGTGGCAGCGCTGCACCTAGAGGGCGAGGCCCAAGATTGGTGGTTTCACGGGATGATTACGCTGAGGCACTCAAGAGTGACAACATATGTCGAGTTTACGCGAAGGTTGGTAGAGCTTTTTGATGAAAGGGATCCAAAGGAGCATTTTGTTGAGCTAACAAAGTTCAAGCAGACCGGGAGGCCGGACACATACATATCAGAGTTTTTGAGACTCTCCGTGATGGTACCTGATTTATCCACAGCTCGGATGATCTATATGTTCATAGATGGATTGGCAGAGCCTCTATGGGGATTAGTCAGATCGACGAGACCAGCGACACTCCATGATGCAGTTGAGAGGACTCGGGACTTACAGGATGCACTACCCAGGACTAGAGCTCCTTTTCCCCAGAGACCGGCATTCCAGCCGAAGGGAAAGGATGAGACGGTTCCAACTCCCTGGGGGAACCAGGGTAGAGGGCCTGGAGATGATGAGACTAGGAGAGATCTGAAGCGGAAGAGGTTATGCTTCACGTCCCAGGAGCCATGGGCACCAGGACACCGTTGTGCCGCAGGGAAGGCACACTACATTGAGGTCTTCTCTGATAGCAGCGGGGAAGAAGAGGAGTATGAGGAGATAGAGGCTGGAGGTAGCAAGACAACGTAGAGAAGGGATCATCTGCCACCTTCACCGCTGGAAGCAGGAGCTGCAGCTTTTGCACCCACCGGGGGAGCCCTTGCAGCTTTGCGGGGAGTTCTCAAGTATTTGACACTGCGTGTTCGAGGTACAGTACAAGGGCAGCATGTCTCAGTGTTAGTAGACAGTGGGGCCAGCCACAACTTCATTGATGCCCAGCTGGTAGAGCAGAGGGGCATACCGACAGAGACCTTTGATGGGTTTTTGGTACTAATTCCAGGGGATCGGACTATGCAGTGTGCCAGGTATGTGCCAGCCTTGGCAGTGACCATGGGGACATACACCTTGATAGATCATTTTTTCGTGGTGGACATTATAGACACCAACGTGATATTGGGGGTACAGTGGTTGATCACGCTGGGAAAGGTCACCACTGACTGGGAGACCTTGGAGATGGAGTGGATGGATAAGAAGACTGGGAGGCATGAGAAGATTCGAGGGATGCACACCTACCCACCACAGACAGTTTCAACACACTGGATGGATGCAGATTTCCGGAAGGGGGACATCAAGTGGGCAGTGGAGTTGCGTGTGTCGGAGGCAGGATCTACAGGGCAGGCCATACACCCAGATGTACAGTCCATTCTCGACAGGTATGCTATGGTATTTGGGGAGATACCATCAGGACAACCACCAGATCGGGGGTTTGAGCACACTATTAAGCTGGAGCAAGGTATCCAGGCTGTCATCACTACACACTATAGGCACCCCAAAGCCTATCGGGATGAGATTGAGAGAGCTATCCATGAGCTCTTAGCTCTTGGACACATCCGTCCTAGCACCAACCCCTTTGCTTCTTCAGTGGTGATGGTGAAGAAGAAGGACGACACGTTGAGGATGCGCATTGATTACAGGGCCCTGAACAAGAAGACTATGAAGAACCGGTACCCCATCCCACGGATCGATGAGCTGATGGATGAGCTGAGAGGGGCCGAGTTCTTCTCAAAGATTGATTTGAGATCCGGGTACCATCAGATTTGCGTGAGGGAGCAGGACATTCCCAAGACCACTTTCCGGTGTCATTATGGCCATTTTGAGTTTTTGGTGATGCCCTTTGGGCTAACCAATGCCCCGACCACTTTTCAGTCATGCATGAATCACATCTTCCACAGTCACTTGAGGAAGTCTCTGTTAGTGTTTTTTGACGACATTTTTATCTACAGCAGGACATGGGAGGAGCACCTCCAACATATAGAGATTGTATTGCGCATTTTGGAAGAGCATCAGTTTTATGCTAAGCTCTCCAAATGCAAGTTTAGGCTGATCGAGATGCTCTACTTGGGGCACATCATCGGGGTGGACGGAGTGAAGGTCCACGAGGAGAAGATCAGGGCCATCAGGGATTGGTCGGAGCCGAAGAATGTGATGGAACTTTGGGGATTTGTGGGGATTTGCACCTACTACCGAAAGTTCGTCAAGGGATTTTCCCAACTTGCTGCACCCTTTACAGACCTCACCAAGAAGGAGCCATTCAGTTGGATGGATACAACACAGAGGGCTTTTGACAGGTTCAAGGAGGTGATGAGTAGTTGTCTGGTGTTAGCATTGCCAGATTTTACACAGCCCTTTGTCTTGGAGTGTGATGCATCATGGGAGGGGATCGACGCAGTTTTGATGCAAGGAGGCCACCCCATAGCTTTCGAGAGCTGGAAGCTATTGCCACATGAGAGGTTGCATGCTATATACGACAAGGAGATGTTGGCCATCATGCATGCATTGGCCATGTTTCGGCAGTACCTGGTAGGGAACAGATTCAGGGTGAGGATTGATCACAACAGCCTCCGATTCTTTCTAGAGCAGAAACAGTTGCAGGAGAGGCAGCAGAAGTGGGTCAGCAAGATCTAGGCTTATGACTTTGACATCGAGTATGTCAAGGGGAAGAACAACGTTGTGGCAGATGCACTTTCACGTAGATCGACAGCGTTGTCCTTAATGAGTTTGGACATGACTAGAGGGCTCAACTGTTGGTAGAGTACTCCAAGGATCATTTTGCCTGTGAGATTTTGGATGGGTAGGTGACAGATGACAGGTACAGAGTGATGGACGAGGTGATCTATTACAGGGATAGGATCTTCTTGACTGAGGGCTCCCAGCTCAAGAAGAAGATATTGCATGCCTCGCATGATTCACCATTATCAGGCCACCAGGGGTTTACCAAAACCTATAGGGCCATCAGGGAGAGGTTCTCTTGGAAGGGCCTCAAGGAGGACGTGCTCCAACATGTCTGGGAGTGCGAAGTTTGCCAGTGTAACAAGGGGGAAATGAGCCATCTGGCAGGGTTATTGCAGCCTCTTCCCATACCTGAGGCGAAATGGGAGAGTATTTCGATGGACTTCATTACAGGGTTGCCCACTGTGCAGGGCAAGGATTGCATATTTGTAGCCGTTGATCGGCTGACTAAATATGCTCATTTTTTCACTATATCGGCACATTACACTGCAGCACAGGTAGCAGAGTTGTTCTTCAGGGACATTTTCAGATTGCATGGTCTCCCAAAGACCATTGTCAGTGACAGGGACAGCCGCTTCATGGACGGGTTTTGGCAGGAGCTTTTTCGTTTGGTGGGCACTGAGTTGACACCAAGTATTAGTTATCAACCCCAGACGGATGGATAGACAGAGATAGTGAACAAATGGCTGGAGGGCTACTTGCGTAACTATGTCAGGGGGCAACAGAAGGCATGGTTGAGATGGTTGCACTTGGGGGAGTACTGCTACAACAACACTCATCATATGTCCATCGGTATGTCTCCATTTTATGCATTATATGGATATCATGCTTTATCTTTTGTTGACATGATGTTTGGTGCTAGCATGGCTCCTAGAGCCAAGGACTGGATCCAAGAGAGTCAAGATATACTCCGAGCTCTCAAAGATAACATGGCTACAGCGCAGAATCAGCAGAAGCTGTACGTCGACAAGGGACGTGTTGAGAGGCAGTTCAAGGTAGGGGACCTCGTCTACCTACGCTTGCAGCCATATCGGCAGTCCACGCTGAAGCAGAAGGGGGCTGAAAACCTCAAGCCTCGCTTCTATGGACCATACAGGGTGACACGCAGAGTTGGAGAGGTTGCATATGAGTTGGAGTTGCCCATTGGTAGTAAGATTCATAACGTTTTTCACGTGTCATGCCTGAAGAAGGCACTGGGACAGCAGGTGACTGCAACAGAGGAGCTCCCGCCCACAGACGATGAGGGGCATTTAGTGCTACAGCTGGAGGCCATTATTGATACTAGTGAGAGGCAGCTATGGAGCAGGACAGTCAGAGAGTACCTAGTGAGATGGAGGAATTTACCGGATGAAGATGCCACCTGGGAGAGTGAGAAGATTCTGCAGCATCCATCATTACAGTTGCTTGAGGACAAGCAACGTTTTGTCAGGGAGGACTGTAATATTCCCAATTAGCAATAGCTAATTGGAAATATTAATTTTGACTATTTTTCCTTCATAAAGTTAAATTATAAATAAAGTGGGTGAAGAGGACACTTAGCTCACACTTAGGATAAAAAGTATTTCCTAAAGTCACTTAAGAGACATGTCTATTTGGCAAAGTGGGGCCTAGTGGTCAAGTGGCAGCGTGGGAAAAGGGGCAACGTAGACAGCGTGGGGCCAAGCTAGCGCAGAGAGAGATGGACAGCATGGCTCAAGGGGACAGCACAGAGATTGGTGGTGCCTAGGAGGGAGGGTCTCCTCATTCTCATTCATTCTGATTATGCATCTTTGAGATTTGTCTTTTGACATTGAGCATGCTTGTTGTTTAGCAAAGTCTGCACGTACTGTTCAGTACATCGGGTGTCTCCGTTCAGAGATCCCAACCTCAGCCCCAGGAGACATCGAGTGCTTGCTTGGGTGAGGAGTTCCACCTTGTTTTGCTGAAAAGGATAGAAGCATCCACAGTTGGGAGCATTCTTTGGAAGAGACAGCGCAATCAGTGAGAGGGAGGACGCAGTCTTGGATAGAGGGAGTTCCGGATTGAGGGTTTATCACAGGATTTTGCCCAGAGGAGTTGGAGAGGGATTAGCCCTTCCATATTCTAGCATTTTCACAGAGTTGGAGGCCATCATTTGCATCAGGGCACTCAGGGGCAACGTTTCTCCTATGGGGATAGCGTAGTGCCTCAAGGGAGGTATTTTCGAGGGTCAGCCATTTTTAGAAAGCTCTCTGGGCTTTTCTGGGTTTTGTGTGGAGAGGCTATTTCCAGAGTTTCATAATTTTCCGAGGGGAACAGCCCCAAATCAGCTTTTCATTCCGGCAGTAGCAACACCAACACCAACAACACTGGAGATTATGCAGTCTTGAGTTAGCAGCCATTCCGAGTCACAATCTGAGAGTATTTCTACACTTGCCTAGTGCAAGCCAAGGTGCCATCATTCTTATCACCTTTGTACTCATTTCTATCTTTCAGTATTAATAAAATGGCTTAGCGTTCTCCATATTGGTTATTGTTCATGTGATATTTCTCTAGTTGCTGTTTGTCTTTGTTTATGTGCTTTATATTGCTGTTTATTTCTACTTGGAATATTACATTAAAAGCACAATATTATAAGCAAAAATCAAGAAGAAAAAGCATATAAGATCAACTCAATACACGAGAGTATTTTTGAAAATGGTTTCTTTGTATTATGGCATAAAAATGATCTCACAGTCAACAACCTCAAAAGGGAGAAAGAACTAGCAATGCATAATTTTCATTGCTAATAGCTATTTTTCTACTTCCATTAAAATAATAACTTGACTTGTCATCCACAATAATTTTGGAGACTAAGTCGACTCGAGAAAATTAGTATTTTATTATAATGAGTTTTCTCACATAGGTGGGTCAAATTGACTCTTACACCCAAAGCAATTCAACGCTCCACTTGCTAAGGGTCCGAAAGGTCAACAAATGAAGAATGGTAGTCATATCCCCCCCCCCCAAACATCCTCCATAACTCGACTTGCCTTGGGAATTAGCTTGATCACTTTGGGAATTCGTACCACTTGAAGAAGAGTAATCACTTGACTTTGAAACAACTACTTTTTGTCCTTATCTTCTCAATAATAGACACATCCAATGGCTAGCTTGAATTTTCCAACAACTATTTCAGCTTTGACTTGCATTTTCCATGCATAGTATGTCGAAATTGCCACCATTCTCTCTTGCTCCAATTCCCTTCCTTACTTGGTCAAGAATTCCACTAAAATACATACTATTTTCCATGTCATCCCCTATAGTATGCCTTGTTAGATCCAAAAGTCCACAACGTTGCAACATAAACTTGGTCAAACCCCATAAATCATGGTCAAACTGAGGATTTCCAACACCCTTGAGGAAGTGCAAAAACCAAGACATGGGTTTTGTTCCTCTGATTACATAGACCACTTTAGATGTAATGCATGGCTAAAAAACCCTCAGTGACTCTGGTTCTTTCCATCTTGGCACCAGATGTTCACCCATTCTTCAACGAAATCGAAGCATAGTTGGCTACAAATAAAAAAAAAATACCCTTGCTCTGGTTTATTCAATCGAAACACCGACATCTAACCCATTCTTCAAATAACCTTTTGTTAGAAAGTCAAAGGTAAAGTAGATTTTCTTTATTGATAATTACTTGTGAGAGTTGATATTTTTTCTTTTATTAGTTATTGTTTCTTCTTCATCAAGCCATTACACAAACTATTCTTCCAAGATCACAAAGAAGTAAAAGACAAAAATTTAGGATTTCAAGCCAGAGCAAAACCCCTCAAAAGGGGAAAACCCAACAATCCTCTTCTTATTGAATCACTTCAAACTGAGATATCCAACCCAAGACCAAAGACTTCCTCCAAGTCAGCCCTCCTCCCAAGTTATGGTATCCTTGCTAAAAGATATAGCATTTAAACAATTTTATTTCTTTCAAGCATGTCTGGACAAAATCTATCACTGTATTATTCTACTTTTCTGTGATAAATTAATAATTACCATAATTTATGAGAAATCTTTTTATCTAATTATTATATTGCTTTAATTGCATCTTATACATGCATGGTCACAAACCTTATTTTTTGTCCTAACAGTGGTCATCAAATGCTGCATTTATAGTACCTCTATCGAGATTTCATCAACAAGGGTTTTATTCCCTTATTTTATATTCAGGGTTTCTTCCCCTTTTTCCCTATATTGTGGCAATATAAAGCAGAATGTCGTTATTATGGCATTCCCTGCATATTGTTCCTCTTGTATAATTTGACTATTAGAGATATTTTGGAACCTTTCATATTTATTTGATTAAGGTATTTTCATTGTGTCTCTACTTATATTGGTCATTTCATGAGAATAAATACGATAATTTGGTTGACCTACAAATTAATTTAGCCCAACTTCCAAAGGGAAAAGGGTAATAAATGTCAAATAGAATTGACGGTGTAAGTTTCAGCTGCATGGGAGGTTTCTTGATGGCCATATTCAGATGGCTTATCACCACTATCATAATAGTAACTCAGCGCACTTACATGCTAGCCCCTAGTGGAAGCTGTTTTTAAGAATGTTTTTCAGGTACAAGAAGAAAAATACATAGCAGGCAATATATTTTCAATGTGAAAAATTCGTAAGAGCATGCCTGCTTTCATTCTAGTTCTCCCAATATGAGGAATAAGTTCTACCAAGTTTTTGTTTGATAAGGGATCTTAGGATAATAGGGTCAAACAATTAAACCTGACATGGAAAGCTTCCCTTAACTGAATTCATTCATTCAATTACTTGTTCTTTATATGAAAAACCATGTTATCAAATTCATCTTAAATCCTAAACAATGTATTTAAAAGTACATGGTATTTTCCTTAACAATAATGTTGAATGGCCAAAAATAAGTAGAATGCTCTGACCCATCCTCAAAAATAGATTTCAAAAAGAAGCAATAAATCCTTACCCATGATCTTTCCTTCCGTGCTAGACTCTGGACAATGGGTACATAATATTATGTTTGATTTAGCATGCATATCAAAAATAGTATCTTCTTGACCATCTTGGATTTTAGCTAGCTTTTCCAGAGAAGTTACAGCGTGAGACTTGCTGATTGCTGTTTAAATCATTAAGATTTCATCAAATAATTAGATAGATAAAGTATTATATTAGGAGAATTTTGAGGTCTAAAATGGGCCTTTTAGGGAAAATAATAAAATACTTGCAAAAATATTAAAAAAGAGTTACGAATTTTGGAGGGAAAAGAAAGAAAACTACTTTCTTTAATCGTATTTTCAACTTATCTCTTTATAGGTTTACTCAAATATTAAGTGTGAACATTCGTAATTTCACAATTAATAAAGAAAAATTATGAATTTTAGAGGGAAAAGAAAGAAAAATACCTTCTTTAATCGTATTTTTGACTTATCTCCTTATAGGTTTACTCAAATTTCAAGTGTGGGCACTACGAATGCCCACACTTGATATAAAGAGATAAATAAAAATATGATTAAAGAAAATAGCTTTCTTTCTTTTCTCTCCAAAAAATTTTACCCCTCAGGATGACATCATCATCATCATCATAACCTTGAAATGCATAATCTATCATGTTTGACTGAATGATACATACGGTTTAAATATGTTAAAGCAAGAGTGTATCCAAGGTTGAATAGTAATGTAAATCCAATCAAACTTCCAAGACCTATCCAGTAAAAGTAGCCTTCATGGAAAAGCCCACGACTCTCAAGCACCTGTATACCAAGGCTGGTGTTTTGAGGAGTCAACTGCCATCACAGAAGAAAACAAAACTAATTATACACAGCGTCATTTTGTCATAACTAATAAAGCCCATTGTATCAACTGCAAACATTTGTGTTGAGTTACAATATAGAGTAACATAAACATGCCTCGCTACAGACTATGTCTTGGGAAGTCAATGACTTTCATACAGATATCTAAATCACATTGGTGCATTACTTAGGGAGAAAAGACATATTTGGCCAACATTCATGATGCAATTAAAACATGATTCTCAACAATGCGTAGAATCCACCTCACTTGCCCAGCACAAAGGCATTAAGTACCAATAATATAGATTTGGAATAATCGAACAAATCTCAATAATGTGATTAATCTAGAACACAATCTTATTAGGAATAAAATAATAATACATATGGTTTTATGCACTACCTTTCTCCACCGTGGAGCAAGGAACTCATTGACTGTAATTGCAGTTTCCCCATAAGACAAAGGTGAGATCCAGCATCCCCATTGCCACCATTTTGGAATTGAAGCTGTAAGCCAAAACATCATCATCACAATCAATTCATTTTGCAATGTACTCACATAGAAAAATGTTTCTGACCTTAACTAACTTGTACAGTGAACTAATTCAGTTAATTCTCAAAGACATACATGTCTTAAGAAAAGAATGGACTTACATCGCGGGATGAGAAATCCGCTAAATACCACAACCATCAGTGTTGCCAAAGAACCTCCAGCGTTGGCAATAACTATGCTTCGACAAACTCCAGCGATTACACGGAATAGTGCAGTTGCCATTTGACTCATAGCAAAGAAGACAAGAAATTGACGAAAAAACCTAAGGATCAGAATCAGAACCACTAAACTTCAGTTCATATCAACATGGCATTTCAATGCTTAGAACTTATCTTTTCTTCCGTGCAAACAAAGAGAGAAAAAAATGAAGGGAACAACTGGTTGACTTGTTCCACGCCTTTGAACACACAAGAAAAACAATATACAACCAATTTGTATAACCATTGAGCAATTTTAATTAGTATTATAATTTATTATTAACGTTTTACTATGAGAACACGGGGTTTTTTATTGGAGAATTACACCCTTGTTAACCATTTGCATGGATCAACTAAATATTCTATCTGCATTATGCTTAACTAGAGGAATATTAACTTTCACGACCATGCTACTCTTCCTACAAAGCTAAACCATAATAATTGGTTAATGTCTTTTATTCACCTGAGAAAATGCCTCATATACTCACATTGGTTGCGAAAATCGGATTTTGGAATAAATCGGCAGGGCTCAAAAAGTCAGACTGGGGAAAAACTCAAGAAAATTGGAATGACTCGCCAAAATTAACCATTCATTAAAAAATGCAACAATATTTTATTTTTTAATACTTTTTTTCTGTTTTATTGACATTTTTTTCTTGCTAGCGATTTTTTCAAACGAGATCTTTCAATAAATTGTGATTTTTATTTCTCAAAGAATTACATTTTTTTTCATTCTGAATTCTCATTTCACAAATAACTTGTCACAAAAATTGCCAGAAATCAATGGTTTTTGCAACACAAAAAAGTGCAAGATGTCCATCATCATCCCTTGTCTATAATAAGAATCCCAAAATCTTTAAAAATAGTCGTAATTACTTCTTAATAGCCTGCTAACATTAAATGCTACTAAACTGGCACTATAATACGCTTCAAAAGTTTCCAACCCTCTGTTCTGATTTTGATTGAAAACCGCACATCCGTTGGAAGTGCTAACGTCAATGGTTCATCTCTTTGATCTCGCTGCAAATCATCATTCAATGGCCCTATAAATATGCATATACACTAGCAAAAACCACAAGAGGTTATTACCGAGTTGGTTTCTCCCCAAAGAAGAAACAGAATAACCTTGTGGCGTTTGTGTTACATGACAGTGATTTCCTTATATAACAGCATTTGAAATATGTGAGGACACTAACAGAGACTATCGGCCAATCATATGGATGTGCAGGTATAGCTACGAACAAGCTAGGAAGGACAATCACAGGTAGAATAGTAGGTATGATCCATGTGGGTACAACAATAGGTACAGATGCACAGGAAAGGAATGAGGAAGTACGGCATCACGAAAGGAAGTCTTACAGCTGGTCATGCAATTGATGCACAATCTTTTGGCTCACCTGCACAAGGCAGTCATACGGTAGGGCAGCCAAGGCAAACCGGAGTTGAGCAGATTTTTTCCAAGGACAAAGCTCGGGGTTTTTTTGAGGGCAGGGGCAATGTTTACTGAGGCAAAGTAAATATAGGAAGCATTCTCCTCTGAAATACAATGCCCTCAATTGTTCTAATAGTGATGGTACATGTGAGCAGTGGTCAAATCTCTGAATGCCAAGTTTTCAAGACCTAGGATTTCCAGTTTGAACAAGTACAAAAACGATTGGTCTCCCTTTCCCTCAATGGGGAATTTGTCACCATAAAGGAAGAGTTTGTTGCGGGCTTAACGCTGACATGGATGTAATGGGTATAGAGTCTAGAGCCCACACCTAGCCTCCAAAAGCCTCCCAAGGGCTCCTTTTCATCCAAATGTCCTCCAAAGTGGGAAAGTGAGCTTCCAAATAAGTGTTCCAGCCTTCATGTCATCATCCAAAGTGGGCATTCTAGTCTTCCAATGCACATCTGTCCCTACAAAACTGAGTAACAAACACCCAAACAAGGGAGATCCCCTTCAAGACAGCTCCTAATGTGAAACACCCAGCTTCCAAAGGCTCTCCAACATTTTGCCTTCTCCATAGGTCACACACATAATGCATCCAAGTGTCTTGCTTCAGGTTGGCTCAGGTAGGTCTCCATATGCTTAGGTCAGCCCTAATCCTTATTCAAATTAGCCCAATCAGATTCCAATATAAGTGCTAGTTAATCATCTCCAAGGCTGAAACTTATATAGTAGTGCTCCTTCAAGGTCTGAAACAAGGCTCTAAGGCCCGCTGTGCAGTGTGTACACAATATACATTGTTTCTGAACACATCACGCCAACAACTCCCCTGTCACCTGATATTTGAGCAGATCCCTTGCATGTGATTCATCTTGGCCTCAAGAGTTCCATTCCATCACAGATTGATACTGCATATCTGTTTTGTTCTGACGCTAGTGTGGGTTCATCCAATTGTGTCTTATAAGATTGAAGAGGTTGCACACAGTTGGCACTTTGACTTGCATATCCAATTTGAGAAGTGATACTACTGCCAATATGAGTTCTCACATTTTCTTGGAGAAAAATCTGATCAGAAACATATGGGCCACCAAATAATTTTAATGGGCAAATGGCACCAATGAACTAAGTCAAAACCTTAGGACAGATTTCAGTAGCTTCCACTAGATTTTTTTCAGCCTCTGGGTCTTGACCAATTGCATTATCACAAACACAAGCTTGAATGCCACAGAATTTCCAAAGAGAAACAATTGATCTTGCTTCTTGTCTCCCAAAGAAAACTCAACAACATGGTGTTGGGAGGAAACTCTCATGTCTGTAATCTGAAAGTCAAACCACCTCCAAGAATTACCAGCACTTTGCCTATTCCCTACTATATTATACTGCTTTCCATTTCTAAACTCGCCATCTACTTCTTTCAAATCATGTCCAACAAAATTTCCCCTAGAAATATATCTCTCAGTTCTGAAAAACAAATGATAACACAACCACAAGACACATGATGTTGACTCCAGAAACTGTACAGCTGACAGCTTCCAACAAAGCTTGTTTCATTACAGTAATTTCACAATTAATAAAGAAAAGTTATGAATTTTGGAGGGAAAAGAAAGAAAGAAAAGTTATGAATTGTAAAGGGCTTCACCAATGGGAGGGGTTTACTTTCAGGCTTGTTTTCTTGTAGCACAACCACATTCTCTGCCTTCAGGTAAACATTTCTTCCAACTTGTTCATGCCCTGTGCCAACATTGCATTCCGGAGAACAAGTTGAGGTTAATCATTCATCAAACATGCCAAACCAAGCCTTGTAAAAGCATACAATGGCAAAGCAAGTAATGGCCAGCCAGTAGATGCAGAGTAATTATCTTTCAAAATTCCAATGGATTCTCCAATATAAAACCACTGACCCATAATAAAAGGATGTGTTTGAAAATGCTTAATATAAAACAACCACCCTGGTGAAATCATGGCTGCCATTATCCCAGGAGCGACACAAGGTAATAGTCCTTTGAAAATCTCCAGAAGTTTTTTTTATCGTTCCTTGGAGCTTGAAACCTGGTAAGTATTGTATTAATAGTTTCGAATATGAAGAATAACTTTGCAATTTTTCAACATCAGAAGGCCACCCAACTGCTGAGGCGTACCCTATGATAGATTAGTGGATAACATCATAACATTACCAATATGTAACCATATTGAAAAAAATTGGACAGAGCATTTCATCCACACCTTTTAGCATCCTCTAGAAATTCATTAGCATACAAAAGTATTCATGGGAATAAGTGTGTAGAAGAAACAAAGTTTCAGAAAATGTGCCCCCCGCCTCCAATTTCCAGGCCTAAAATGTTTTAAAACAGGAAAGCATTTTGAAACAGCCTAAAACACCCCAAAACATTTCAAGGGGCATCTTGCAATTTGGCAACGTGCCTCGAAACCCAGGCCTTTGTTCCAATCACATCTCTGCCCAAAAAGCACATGTATCGGGCCCAATAACTCACTTGAATGGTTCACCAAACCGGAAAAAACATAGAAAAGAAGAAATTGTTCTTTCTGGAATTTTCATTAATTTTTTAATCTTAAATTGGTGATTAATTTTATCTATCTTAAATCGATATTTACCTTTATTACATTTTATTTTCGTTGACTTCAATGTTATTGTTGAAGGCTAAAGTGGGACCTCCATTTAAGGATGTTTGATGATGGAATCAGAGAAATTGAACCTCATGTGAAGAAGATAGAAATGAGGATTATTTTTTCAGCTTTCAACACACTTAACGGTTTTCCACCATTCCAACATGTATTTAAAGCAGAACCCTGTACCTCTTTCTCCTAATCTCTTTGAGCTAGGAAGTGGGTGGTTCTGATATTGAAGCCTACAAGGGTAATAAGCTACTCAATGGTGCCAATTAAGTGAAACCTTTATGCTGCCAAATGACAAATTAACACTAATATCATTCTTACTAAAATATCATTTATGTCTATCATTTTAATTTTCTTGATCATTTTATTCCAATTTCATGATAATGTACTATTATAAAGAAAAAGGAAAATAATATTTTTCTGAAATACTTATATTTTTGTATTTTTCAATATTGTATTCCCCCATTTCAAAGATTTTGGGAGGACATCTTTTCTTGTCATGCCTGTTTTGAAAATTCGTACCCATTTCCATGTTCTGTAAAACTTAAAGTGGAACATGCAAAAGCTCAAATGCAGCTTAGTTTTCTACAGAAATAATGGGATCAAGCAATATTCTTAAAAGTCAAACTAAATACAGACCTGCCAGCTTCAGGGGAATACCCAATCCCATAGTAAGTAATTGAGGTCCAAATAAGTGAATCAAACAATGAATGTGGAATCTTCAAAAGAAATCCTGGAAGAGTGTATGCCCATGCTGGGTAGAAGTAAAGGTCCCTTTGTCTGAAGAACACTGGAAGTCGTCTAACTGTCATCACTATCTCTGGAATGCCAATGAAGATCATGATCATGAGGGAGAAGAATATAGAGGCAAGATAATAATGTCCATGCTCAAGGTCAATGCGCATGTGTGACCGGAAGAACAGTGTCATTGCAATAAATGCAACTACAGAAAGCTGCAATGAAGGATTGAGGCATACCTGAGTTAGTTATAAATAATACTGCTCAGGTGATCACTTAGATAATCAGGACAAGTTAAAATACCTGTGCTTCCTTGATGACATAAACAAATGCGTTTCTCTTCATAAGTAGCCACTCTCGATCAAAACATGCTTTGAACAAATCCCATTTTTTAAGTGAGTACTTGCTGAAAGACAGGGAAGCTCTGTGGCTTTGGGACTTATCAAAAGGTTTAGAAAGTTCTTTTGCCAACTTCTGGCCAACATAAAACTGTTTGAATTTCTGAGAAAACTGCTCTGTTGAAATGTATATATACAGCTTTTCCTTGTCCTCCCAATACTGTTCTTGATCCTTTCTAGAGGTAACCTGCACCATGTTATCAAAAGATGTAAGACAATTAAATCTCATTCCAAAACACAAAAATAAAATGGAGATAGCTCTATATTTACCTCCTGCAGAAAGTCTGCAATGCCCTTATGCTTTGGACACTTGAAGCCACAAAACTCAAAAAACTCAAGAACATGATCACGGGGCCCATGGTAAACTATCTGTCCTTCTGACATTAAAATGATATCATCAAAGAGGTCGAATGTCTCAGGTGTTGGCTGAAGAAGTGAGATGACTATAGTAGCTTGCCTAATGTGCGCAAACTGTTGAAGACACTTAACAATCTGAAAAGTAGTGGAGCTGTCCAAGCCAGTAAATATCTCATCCATGAAAAGAGTTTTCATTGGTGACACAATCATTTCCCCTGCAGAAAGAATGGATACCACTGGTTCTTATTCAAAAGTAAACCAAACTTGAACTTCCAAAGACTGATACATAGACAAAATAAGTAATTACCAATTGTCACTCTTTTTCTCTGCCCACCAGAAATTCCTTTTATCATGGCATTACCAATTACAGTGTCTGCACAAATATCCAGACCAAGGATCTACAACAGTAACACGCAGGCAATAAAAGAAAAGAATTGGAACATGGCAGAGAAGAACACGACAACAGATGAAAAAAATGTAACATTCATGACAGTGCGAAGAAAGCTATCAGACCAGTTTAAAAAAATCTAAATACCAAGAATTTAAGATCTAGAACATCACATAATAATAATTCCCCATGAATGAAGTACAGTGGGGTAAGGGCTCTTTACTTTCAAAATATACTCTGTTTGAAGACTCCCTTTCAACCCCTCAATTGCAGTTGCCTGGAAACAAAAGGGGGAAGATGTCAATAATAAATTACAGAAAGAAAACCAACAGTAAATTTTATATATAACCATTGGGGGGATGCACCATGCATTATGAGCTGAGTGACTCTAGATTCCTTTCATGCTCTAACTGCCAGATCTCAACAGTCACAGAGAAGAGGCAGCCAATGCCAGCATCGTGTTGCCCAGGTTGTCAGGGAGTGAAAGGAATGCTGCCTCAGCTGGCCACAGTCCTCCCATGTGGCCATTAAATGATAAATTTCCTAAATTTAGTTTGGCAATCTCAGAATACAAAAAACAGCAGGAGAATGATGGCTGGAAAATTGGTATCCCTGAGCTTGAGCTCCAGAATAAGGAGTGGAAAGACCACCAGAGAATGACAAAGATAACCTGTCCAACTTGGGCCTTATACTAGATAAAACTTAATCTTTATTTCATTGTTATCATCAATGCAGCCTTTTTCGGATGTTAATTTTGGACTCTAATTTTTCTAATGATAACCAAGAGGTGATATCTTGCACTTAGCTGCTCTAGGGCAATTTCCAGACTTTAATGGTATTTATTGCCTTTTTCTTTTGCCTGTGCTTGTGGTTCCAATATGGTGGCCTAATTTTTTTGTAAAAAATTTCCTATTTGTAAATAATCCTTTCCATCTGATTCAGGACTTCAGGTTATTGTATTAAATCTCTCTTAGCTATGAGATGACTCTGCTCCCTCCCTGAGAGGATCTTCCTGGACACTGACCTCAAAAGATCCCAATTGATAGAGCTCAAGCAATCTAGGGTATAGATTATGGCAAGCTATGGGAGGCACCTTCTACAACTTGGGGAATCTCGTAATATTTTTCTCCTTTATGTTGTTCCATGCTACTCAAGCTTAGTGCACTTCACATGCTTCCCTCACAGCAGTGGAACTAGCGTGGTCGATTATGTCTTGGCCAACTAGGAGCTACTCCCACACATTTAGCACTTTACAATCTCTCATCTCCCCATTGTGAACCATGTGCTCCAATCCTCCTCCATTTTTGCGTCGTCTGCTCCCACTCCTAACCCCCATCCCATGCGCTGTTGAGATTTTGTGTATTTGGTGTAGCATCAGTTGTGCTCTAGCTCCCAAATTCTGTGGAGGGACTAGAGTACACTTGATCTACAAGAACCAGAAATGGATTTGGGAAATTTCATCTGGTTTAGGAGATATTAAATTAATTAATTATTTTAATGTATTTCCTAAGTTAAAACTTAAGGAACTTAAATAATTAAAGTGAATTTAATTAAATATGTGATGAAATTGTCTTAAGTCACACAGATCAAGCTTTATTTTAATCTTAGCCATTGATTCAAGATCTGATCATGGCCATTGATTTGTCAACGAGAAAAGTATAAAGGAAAGGCTTGGGATCATTTGTAAAGACACTCAGAGGCAGAGCACTGAAGCTAAGCTGAGATTCTGGGGCGGGTTTGCTAAGAATTCTCGAAAGTGTTTCAGCTGCAGAGAGGGGAATTTAGGCCAAGGGGAGGATCTGATCCCGGGGTCTAGAATACACAAGAGGCAGAGATCAGCTCAAGGACAATGCAGAAGGAGAGAGAAGCAGCAGCAAGGACAGCGCAATCCCTCCAAGGACAATGTGATTTTCAGCAGGAAACCCTCAGGGGTTACGCAGAGACCCTTCAGGGGTAGCGTAGTGACTACGTCACCCAGTCTGGGGTAATGCAGTCCCTTTCAGAGCAGCGCTGAGGGTTTGGAGGACTCCAGAGGCCGATGCAAAGGCTTTCAGGGACAGCGTTGGGGTTTCTAGGCCCTAATCTTGGCTGAGTTCTATAAATCCCGTTTGAGGGTGTGGATCAATCATTATTTTGGCCCTAGATCAGCCAGTGAGTTGTAGATCTAGTGTTTTCTCTGTCGGGTTTTCCAGATCTGGAACCCAGATTTGTGTATTCAGAAATATTCTTAATAATAAAACCCTCCAGTAGCCAAAGACCGGTTTTCCCGCATTGGGTTTTTCCGGGGACTATTTGTCCAGAAATAACTGTCACTTTGTCAATGTGTGCATGTGCCGATTCTAGATCTGGATTGGTAGAGATATGTTATGTGTTTTGCTTCAAGTTTAACTTGAATTTATTCAGTTAATAACTTGTCTAAGTAGGAGGAGCATAACCAGATTAACAGTAATAATTTCTGCATAAAGTATAAGATTCAGAAATTTCTACATGCGCCCCACACACTACTATCCTCTTTGACAATATGTCAACTCCCACACCACTTACATTTGACAATTTCTTCCTCTAGTACCCTATTTCTAGTCCCACGAGACAATCTCAATGAAATGCCAGTTGTTGCATGATAATTTCAAATGTTCTCAACTCTTACCCCCATTCCACCCAGTAGTCCACCTATGGCCCTATTATCTTTCAAACACTTCCTAAAGGAAAATTCCAACCTTACTCAAGGGGAAGCCTAAAGATACTATCTAGTGAACCGTTATCTATCGCCTATGTATTCACTCCACTCTTTAGGCCAGGAAAACCAAGCCAAGGGGGGAATCCTTAAATCGATCCTAAGTTTGATCATAGATGTAGGGAAGAAATTTATCCTAGGATTAGTGCACTCAATTAATTCAAAGGTGCAAGTCCTAAAATCTTGGTAGCAAGAAAAATTTCCAAAGGGAAAGCACATAACACAAATGGATGATTTATATAAGAGTGTTAGTGTTGTTAACAACCCATGTGGGTGACCCCTAGGAGAAAATGTCTCTTGATGTTGTAACTCACTAGTCATCATCCCTATCATTATCCACAAATAGATAGCTCAAATTTCTCTCCTCCATTTTCCAATCAGTGCTTTGTTGATATATCCTACCCACCAAATAAATGTGGGACATCAAATATGAGGTACAATAACCATTTTTGTATTAAAGTGTTTTCATTTAATGTTTTAAGGGCATTCTAGTATGGATCAAAGGCTGAGTTGGATAATAGACCGCATTTGATTTTACATATATTCCCTTGCTTCACCTTGGTGGTTATTATTTGTCCATAGTCTAGCGTGACCTTCCATGATGCCTTTCTTTCATTATCTAAAAGGGGCATGTTACCGCAAATTCTAGAATCTTAGTGCAAAGCCTCACTAAGCACCCAAGATTAAGGGAAACAATGGGATCAACCACCATTGTTACCTCAATAGTTGTTCCCCTACTACTCTATGGATAGATATTATCCCCAAAAGAGAGGCTTCCCTAGTAGATCTCGAAGATTATGTATCCCAAGAATTCCAAAGCTAAATACCCTCTAAGGATTCTGCTAAATAAACAACCAAGGATAATATTCAAAGAAATAGGGCTCCGGGTGAGATGCGGTAATGAGTTCAAATGATCTATGGCTAAATCTAGAGGTCTTGGATAGTCCTGGAGATGCTCAAATATATGTAAAACACATATTACCTTGAAAGTAATGGTTGTAACTTGTTATAAATTAGGTTTTTTTAATAAGCACACTTTACAACATGCAAAATTTATAACAACAATAACAATACAACCTAAAATTGATGATAAATAATAAACAAGCAAGGCTATTGAATGAGTAAACAAAGGAAAAGTTTGCAACAATTTTCTAATGGCTGAAAATGCATAAAACAGCTACAAAACCCTAGATGCCAGCGCTAAAAAGGTGGCTAAAATTTGCATATAAAATGATATTTTTATTTTTCAATCTAATAGATGCAGAGCCTAAGCCTAGGAATATGATATCCAAGATATTTTATGTTATTTAATGCATATTTTTGCTATAACCTAACCATAATTTACTCTAGAAAAAAAAATTAGAGTTTTATCTTTTTAATAAGGATTGACACACTAAATAGACTAGCATCTTTCTCAATCCTTGGGTATATGGAGTCAAAGGGCAAGGTCTATGTCAGAATACTTGATTGGATCAAGTTATGAGAAGGAAAATCTCTGCACGAAAACCCTAGTGACTTTCAATCAACTGAAGATTTAAGAGAAAGGAAGTTATAGTAATGTTGCTTGATGGGAACTTTGTGATAATTTTGCTAAAGCATATGTTAGAGCCATAAAAGATCCAATACATTAAGATAAAAATTTCAGTGAAACCCTAATTCTACAAAATTTTCAAAATGGAAGAAGATTACTCAACAAATTTGCACAAATCACCATACAATCACTTCATCAACCTAAAGAGAAAAATCCCAACAAGTATAATATCCTCCCCAAGACAATTCGTCATAACAATGCTCCTTTGCATCCAAGAGAAAAAAAGAACTAGTGTGCACTCTCTCAAATGAGTAATGAGTATGTGTGACAATGATCCAACCTAAATCGAATTTCCTCTATTTATATAAGGGAAACCAAGCCTATTGAGTCCAATATTTGCATAAAATCCCTAAAAGTAATAAATTAATTGATTACAAGTTAAGTAGATTAGAAGCCGACCTAAAAGGTAGCTATCTCGATAATAAAACATAACAAAACCCCTCCTTTTAGCCCAAACATGTGAACAAAAGGCCCTCCATGGGTGACACCATCCTCTAAAGGTGAATATCTCCATAAAAATGCACCCACAGATGGGTCAGGAAAGTGCTACTCATTCAAAGGGCATCTCGTCATCAACAAGGTGTCCAATATTCAAATGTGTAGCAAATCTAACCATTCAAAATGCACCAAAAGTACATGATATGAAAGATGAGAAAATTAGCAACTTAGGAAATAAAATTCAGCAACTTGGTTCAAGTAACTCATGAATGCAATTTAAATAATGACGCCATCCCTAAAAAATTGCAGAAAATTGAATGAAAAACATGGAGTTTTCTTCTCCAATGCACATAAAATTGAATTTGCACCATAGGACATACATGAAAGAGCATTATTAAACCAATAGACACATTTTAGGTGAAATCTATCCCCAATACTGAGGAAATTAAATAAAATAGGAATTATAATTAAAACCAGGGTTTTGCACAATTAACATAAAATAAAAAACCTATCTACTAGATGAAAGAAGATTGGTGCCTTCTCTGCCTAGGGAAATGGAATCTAGGTTACAAACCAAACCTAGGGCAATCTAAAAGGGGAAAATATAATTCCAACACATTAGGGAAAATTAACCTGTCTGCCTTAGGGTTTAAATTAGGGTTGAAGAAGAATTCAACTACTCTACTCAAATCTTTAAAAATTGGGGACAAATTCAACAAGGAACAAGCATACAAATTCCAAATTTACTTACTTAACAAGAGTAGCAACAATTCTCGTGAAAATATCCAAGTAGAGAAAATAAGCCAACTTACAATACATGCAAGATCCAAGATTCACCATGAAAAATCCTTGGGAAGAGCTCAATCCGCCAAGAGAAAAACCCTAGGTCTAGTCACTCAACGAGGCCTCCAATGCACACTAGTACAAGAGATTTCAAGAGAAAATAAATGAATGTGTGTTGTTACGATCCAAGAATTTTCTACAAGCCTAGGGTGAGTCAAGTCTCAAGTCAATCTAAAATTGGCTAAAACGCCCCAAATGGTGAGTAATCCACATAATATGGTGATAATGTCACATGCCAACAAACATAATATCCATATTAACTCAAAAACATAATAAAAAGCCTTTATTTATCCCACACGTGTGAGTAATAAGGCCAAATGGGATGATGTCATACTCCAAATGAGCTTTTCTCTCATGAAAAAGTGCAAGAGGCACCTACAAATTTGCTAATCATCAACAAGTCATCTCCACGGTCCAAAAAAGGTGATCCATCATCAAGAAACCACCACTAGCATCAAGTGGTCCATATGTCACATTTGAAGCTCTAAAATGACGACATCATGTTTCCAAAGGAAACATCCTTAGTCTACAAGGTGTACAAGCCCCTCCAATGAGGTTCCAGTAACTGACTATAATCAAGTAGGGTACAAAGCCAGCCTGGGGGTGTCTTGCAGGATGAAGGGTACTGGGATTCATCAACTGTCGAGGCGACATCCCAACTCTAACGCTCAACACCCAAGGTGCTAGAGGAAGAAGATGACATGCTCTATTTTGTCAAATCATCACATGGCCCAATGTTCCTCAAAAAATGTGCAACGACCTGCGTAGAATATCTCTAGTGGAGTCATATATGGGTTGGTCATTCTTTCTAAAATGTTAAAGAAGCATGCTATGATCCCTCAAGGGATAGCCAATGAAACCTAGAGCAATCACCTAACACATCTCATGGAATCAAGTGAGATCATCATCAAAGGTAACTCAAACCATAAATGTATCAGATTGGGCCATATTTAATGGGACAAGGCATTAAAGTACATCACACAAGCCTCATTCTCAAACGTCTTTCTAGCCTAAGAGTTATAAATAATTTATTGTACTTAAGTATGGGAGGGTTATCAACGGCGCTATTAGGTGCTTCCAATCTCAAGGGGAGGAATAGTTCCTAGGCCGACCCATCAATTAGGTGGTGTAAACGAAAGAGTGAAATGGTTTAGGGTTTGACTTCATGGAAGATCCTATTGCAGAGTACCATCTATGCAAACAATGTCTTTTGAGTAATATGATATGAAGAGGGAGAAATCATGGAACCAAATTTACCCCTTTCATCGTCCTATTTTTACCACCCATCGAGTGTTCCTTTTTCTTCAATAATATTATTTTCTTTGTATGGATTGCCTAGGTTACAAGCTTCAAAAGATGTATCAAATACCCCTTTAAGATGTAGTGGTTAATTGTTCAATGGGGTTGGGACATTCAAAAGTTCCTTTTATTTAGATAGATCATGATATGCCAAGAACTAGGGAAGGGCTAATGAGGGGGTAGATCTCAGGTCAGGATTTTGTCCACACACATTCATTTTATCCCAAATGTCTTTTTCCTTTTAGCATTTTTCTTTCAGTGTGGCTACATAGGATTTTATCTTTCTTTCAACTACATCAACCTCTCAGGGCCAAGTATCTGGGCCCTTACTCAAAGACATGGGACATAGGAGAAGCCAAGGAATGTGAATAGTACGAAATCAACTCAAAGAGGGGAGATTTGACAAGGGAAAGGGAAGAAAGTGGTAATTATGGATTAGCATGGACACACAACATCAATCAAATCCTCCCATTTGTTCCCCTCCTAGATAGTGGAAAGAAAGGCCTCAAGGAGGGGTACACTAGCCTAGGGGCGGGGGATGACCACCAAGGTGAAGTAGGGGAATGAGGATATAGTAAAAAGCAGTCAATCATCCAATTTGATCCATGATCCACACTAGAATGCCTCAAACCACTAAATGAAAGCACTTGATACAAAAATGGTTAGTGTACCTCATATTTGAAGACCCACCTTCATCGGGTGAACTGGCCAAATGAAAGAAATGACTATTCAGAAAGCGGCTGGGAGGCAACTGAGATTTCCAATCTGTGCATTAAAGCAGGGTTGTTGGCTGGCAAGCTGGATGAAAAGGGGAAAATTTTTCCCTTGGTGGTTACCCACAAGCTAGTGGGTAACAGGCAAGAATCATCGAAATCATTTAATCAGATGAAGCTCACAGGAATCAAACTTAATCAGGTTGCCATTGCATGTGTTCTGTCAGCATGTGCTCACCTGGAAGATCTGCAGCAGGGCAAGCATGTCCGCGATTACATCATTACTACTGGATTCAAGCCAGGCATCAGTGTAAGTGAAAAGGATTTGATTTCATGCAATACAATGATTGCAAGCTATACCTTGAATGGCCATTCTGAGGAGGCAATCAAGACTTTCTGAAAAAATGCAGCTTGCCAATGAAACACCTAACTCCATTACCATCACTAGTGTTCTTCCTTCTTGTGCCTGCTTAGTGTTTGTGAAACTGGGTGAGCTGATCCATGGCTATATAATCCGAAGAGGATTTGAGTTAGATGTTAGTGTAGGGAGTTACCTTTTAGATATGTATGGAAAGCTACAGGAAATGGGGCACTATGGTGAAGAACAAGACAGTAAGAAGGAAGATGTTTCATTGTCTAAATGCCATATTCTTTTGTTGAATGAACCTATAAATCACTTAGATATGCAATGTACTGACGCGTTGGGAGAGGTATTAGCAGACATTCTTGTCACAGGAAAGGTAAGGATCAATAATAAAAAGCAGAGTAATAGAATAAATAGATTGGCGGCCCTGGTGGGGGAAGTTTGCAAATATTATATGAACCAAGAATTTAAAAGATATTGTACTATATTAGACCACATTTGTCATATTTTGGATAAGCATGCTGTCAAACCTAAGGTTTACAAAAGAAATATCAGTGGCGTTACTTTCCACATTTTGCTGAAGACAGAAGTCTTTTTGAAAAGAATGATGAGCAGGTTATTCCTTTTGATGAATAAAAAGAAATGATTTGGTGGATTGCAGATTTTAGTATGACTGAACGGTATGCTGATCTTAAACAGAGATTTATAGATGCATGGTTCAGGTTGTATAATGAAGCAAAACCAGAAAAAGTGCTTTGCATTTCCACACAAAAATTGAAAAGTTTGGATAGTGTTGGTCTTAATGACAGTGCAATGAAAGATGAACATGGCGATTGTGACTTCACAGCTGATTTGTGTAAATCTGAAGTTAAGCATGAAGTAATGGTAAATCATGAGGTCCTTGGTAATGTAATTCTGTAAGCTCATTCAACCGAAGTACAGGAGATTTGTTTTATAGCACTTGAAGAAAAATCCCATCAAAATTTTCATTTTCTAGGATTTCAGCCATTTCTATTGGACAGAACACACTCACAGCTCTTCAAGCAGCATCATTATAAGACATGGAAATCTTATGAAGCTCAATATGTAATGCTATGTTCCACCAAGTTTCTGGGATAGGGGAGCACGAGACTAGGGAGACACACAAGAGGGGCATGTGGGAGCACCTCCAAATTTTTGGAAAATTCAGGGGGAATGTCAAGATCCATAGCTTAGGGATCCTCATCTCTAAAATTATAAAATACAAAAATAATAATGATAAAATCCCAACAATAACAATCCATCTCATGCAAATTCATCATTGAGCAATAGCGGAAAAGCTATAATCCTACCAATCCTAAAATTCCGAAAACTGTTAAGCCTGCTGAATTCAGAATGGGATATGAAATTCTACTTTCTCCATATGAAGTCTGATGAAGTTGGAGCCACTCTGAAACGTCCTGAAACAATTAATCATAATGTTTAAATAATTTAAGTAAAAGGATAAAAAAAGGTAAGATAAAGCTTTTCTTCTTTATCTTGCCTTTTCTATCCTTTTACTTTAAGAATTTAATATTACCATTAATTACCAAGGTCCTAGACTCCTCTAAACTCTATCCCTTATTTTTTTTCTATCTTCATGGGTCGTTAGGCAAATTATCTGGGGGGGAGTGCCTAGGTGTCCCCCTTCTGGGGGAGGGGAGCACTCAAACGTCCCCCTTTTGGGGAAATACGTCCCCCCATAGTGGGGAATTAAGGGAATCTCCTGTAGAAGGTTCGGAGGATTCTAGAAAAAGTGCTTCAAGTTTGATGTCACTTGACCAAATTCTAGAATTTACAGCTAGGAGGCATTTGTTCCAAAATTATGTTGGGAATATCTATGGAGATCTTAGCATTGGAAAACAGCATACCTAGTAAAATTTTGAACCAAGTATAGTTGTGGACAGATGTATAAAGAAAATTGAAAATTCCTCTTAGGAAGATTGAGTGTTACAGTCAAAGGATATTGATCAAAACCCTACCTTCATCAAATCCGGTTCCTCATGAATGCACTCAAACTCGTTGACCCTCCAGATTTCTAGCTGAGGCAGAATCACATCCGTTGGCATATTTATTAAGGCTAACAGTTGTGGGAACATATTCATCATATTTTGGGCACGTTATCAAAGTATGTATCCAGCATTGCAAACCTTGTTTCCCATCTTAATACTTTAAGAAGAGAAATAGCAAAGGTGATGACAGGGTGCCTCCAATGAAAATATTACTTGCTCCCTTGAGTAATTCTGACATCAGGTAAGAAAATATCGTTTATGCTCTCAAGTCGGGCTGTTCTAGAAGTAAGAAAATTGACAAATCAGCTATTAAACGCTGTATGTATGAGCACACTTTGTGACATTTGTACCTTTGGTTAGAGTTTGGGCTATATCCACGAAGTCTAGAGCACTAAATCCACCTTCTACAATCTCTTCTGCCCAGCAGACCAAAAACAATTTGGAAGAATAGGTCACTATATATACACACACACACACACACTTGTGCAACAATAGACTTGTGTTAAAGTTGATTAGGCTGGTTTCTGCTTAAGAGACTTACAGCCCACCTGTACAAGTTTAAATTATGGTGTGGTCTGAAAGGGCCGAATCATTTGAGAAGTCTTATGTGTGGCAGAAGAGGCTGAACAATTCTCTTTAGAAGCCCTTTGCATCCACTTTAAGGTTTGGCTTACACATTTGGAGGTTGGGCATTTCATGTTGAGAATTGTGTCCCTGTTTGAGTCTTCTACTCTTCCTTGTGGATCTTTATCCATGGCTTTGATGGGATCTTGTTACCCTATTTCAGCAGGGGTACTCTATAACTTTTTGGTCAAGCCATATAAGCCCAAAGGATGTTCCTTATAGCCTTGTAAATCCATGTAGTGTGTTATCTTGTGAAAGTGACTCTTAGATCCCCGTTGGTGTGGATGGCCATGGCTACTCCCGATATTGTTTGTTTCATGATATGTTTGCCGCCATGGCATTTTTTACTTCCCTATAGTGGGCGGTAACTCCCTGCCTTGATGTGTATTCTCATACCCCAAGATGGTGTGCAGGTATCATGGAGTAGGCATTACTAGGACTCATGGTTTAAGGGGCCAATCACATCAATAAAGCCTTGTATGGGTGATCACCATATGTACTTTTCCATGACAATATCCCTTCCAATCCTAGTGCACCCCCTACCTCACATGTGCCATGTGTCTTATGTATTTTGCACTTCCCTTTGGCCTTGCTTTGCATCCTAAGAGTCTCACAGTTCCCAATGCATTTGTGTCTCCCAAGGCATCATGCTACGTTCTTTTAGGCAAAGAAGGTGTCCATTTGATTCTCTATGACAAGATGAACCACTTGTCTTTCGAAGCAATCAGAACACCCTCATAGATATCTAGTTACAACAATGGACCCACTTTTAGAGCAAGTGGATTTTCTAAGTGGCATTGCAACCAACAATATTTGAAGGCAAATGAGGAGGTGGACAAAGAGAAAAGGTCAAGCAAGTATCATCCCCAAGTCAAATCAGATCAAAGCTCAAGCAAAGTGACATCAAATCAAGCCTTTTCAAGCATTTGTACTACATTTGGGGCATGACGTCATCCCCTTTTGGGTTGTTGGATGGAGTAAAAGGTAAATGTTGAACGTTGAAGTCTTATTTTGCTAATTGAAACCCCCGAGGGCTAATTAGCCAAGTGTCAGCTTAAAGTTACTTCAAGAAAGGGTCAAAGGGCTTCAAGTCATCCTAGCCGTTAGCATTTCAAGGAAGAAAGGGAGGCTGAATTCTTCAAGAAAGCAAAAGTAGCATCTCCAAGTAAGACATTGAAGGAAGAAATGAGAAGCAAGCCCCCAAGGACCAAATGAAGAAAAGTAAAGTTAATCAAATGTCAAATTGAAATATTTTCTTCCAAGAAAAGGTAGCTATGGCAATTATTGGACCAAAGGAGGTCAAGCCCTCCTAGGGAGTGAATCAAGCAAGTTAAGCAAGGCCAAGGAGGTTATACAAGATTCCAAACATCCCTAAAATTTTTCAAGCCAAATCAAAGAGAATCCAAGGAAATGTTGCATCCTCAAGAGTCAAGACAAACTTATTTCTTCCATGTTTGACATCACTTTATTTATTGAGGGTTTTATGACCAAATTTTAAGCTTGCAAAATCATTCCCAAGCCTCATGGAAGTGCCTTGACTTATAGTATAGGAATGGGCCCTCATTTAAGGAATAATTTGTAGGATAATAAGCATTATTTGAGCCTTTATTGGGGCTATTTTGTGAAATCCGTCTACCTTTTTCCTAGTCGTTGGAGGGACAAAAGAAGGTCAAATCAACTCATTGGACCACCAATGAAGAGCTGATTTTACAAGGAAGCCAACCATGCAATTACAAGTGGAATGTTTGGTCATTTAGAGTCAAAACGACCCCTTTTGGCCTCATCCATGTAGCATTTTACCTCTTTTTTGGGTTTACTCAATATAAATTTTAAAAATTAAATTTTTTAACTTAGCCTCCAAGTATTTTGTGGATGGCAAGTTACTTATTTTGTGGGAGACCAAGGAGGAAATTTTTAAAGGGCCTCATCTATAAATATAGGCTTTCTCCTCATTGGAGAATCATTGTAAACCTGCTGAGAGCTATCAAAAATGTGAATTTGTTTCATGAGACAAAAGGGTGTACACGTGAATTTGCTTCTTTTGTTTGGTTGATCAAATATTTTTCAAAGGAATTTTTTTGGAGCAGCACAAAGTTACTACAAGGCTAAGCTAATTTATCCAAGGAATCTTGGAGGAGGAGGTCTAGGGTTTATATCACATCTTCTTCTAATTCATTCAAGGTATTGTTGGTCTTTATTGGGACATGATTCAATCTCCCTTTTAGAGGAAAATAACCTTATCTTCAATAATTGTTAGTTGTTTGGTTGAAGAATAGTAGGATTTTGGTTCCAATACTTGTCTTGTTTTGATATTGGGGTTGTATCCATTGTGTTCCACCTAGCATTCCAAAACCTCAAGCCTTGAGATACCAAGTCAAAGGAGGTTCCCTGTCCTTGACTCTTGTGGAAGAAGGATCATACCCTTATTCCAACAATTTTCTATTACCTTATTCACAAAATTATATTTCAATTTTCCTTGTATTTTTTCTAAATTTGTAGTTAGCCCTGAATAAAAAAATCCCTTAGAAAATTTATATTTCAAAAAATTAAAAAGTATATTCTATAAAAAGTCCAAAAAATTTCAGCCCTCAAGGCAACTCAATTGGCAATGGCTATGAAAATTGAGTGTTATGTGTGAGGAGATTTGAGGTTCAAATCCCCCTAATTCACTTGTGCCTGTGGAAGGGGCATACATAACCACCTAGAGGTTATAGTGGTAGTGGTCAGAATCGACCCTGTGTCATGTGAGAACAAGACTAGCCAGCTGTTAATTCCTCTAGATACAAGAAAAATTCCAAAAAATATCTAATAGTAAATTTCTTCATTCAATTGTGGTTATATTGCATTTATTGGTTATATCTTTGGTAAAATCACCACAAAATTTGTGATTCAAGGAAGCCCTAAGGCTTAATAACCTCCTTCCATTTGCATTACATTGTTGTTCTAGTCATATTTACAAGTGTTTTGAGGCTAATTACAGGTGCTAGAAATAATCTACAGTGATCGGAAGCATTTGGAGGCAAACCCTTGCCTTTGGATGTTAGTTTTTGAGGTAGCAGCAGACATGTGTTCTAGTCTCTATGGTGTCTAAGAGGCTAAGGAACACGAGATATCCAAAACCCAAAAAAGGTTTTGCGAGAAAATCCTTAGAAACACCTCAATTAGATTAGTTAGCCTATAATTAAATATTTCCAAAGTCTAACTTAAGAAAAGTGGTTAACTACATCAAATTAATTGAGGGAGGTCAATTTTGCTCTAGATATTTCCGGAAAAGTTAATTGACTAAGTCAAGATGATCATAGCCATCGATTGAGATGTGATCATGGTCGTTGGTTGCCCAACAAAATATTATGGGGTTTGGAGAACACAACGAGTGAGCTCAACCAATTCGACTTACCTAGTTGCAGTGATTCAGCCAAGGCGCAGTTGAAGCTAGGGAGACACCAGCGACGAGGTATTCAACAGTGAAAATTTCCAATTCTCGAGATGTTTCCACCAAAGGAGGAAAGGAGGTCAAGTTATTTCCAACAAAGGAGGCTGAGTTGAGGCAATGCGAGTTGCAGTGCAAGCTTTCCAGTTAAGCCAATGTGTGCTTCAAGGTTGGCAGTGCATGTGCCAGTACCAGAATAGGTTTCAAAGGTAGAGAGAGTTGTCCAGGAGTGAAGTTGTAGGTAGTACGTGTTTTGGAAAGAGATTTCAAAGGCAAGTGCGAGTTACCCAGAGTAGAACTGCACATTCTAGAGAGGAGTGCGAATTACCAAAAGGAAGGCTGAGTTAATAACTACAGGGTAAAAGGATTATCCCAGTATATTTGACAAAGGATAAAATTGTAAGTCGAATCTTTGCTAGTGAAACGGAAAAGAAATTGTAATTATCTATTTCGCTGAATAATAATAAAACCCTCATTTGTTGAACTAGTTTTCCTTTTGGGGTTTTTCCAGGGACAATTGTCCAAAAATAATGGTGCCAAAATTATTGTGTATGCATTATTTTCTCAGTTCCATATTTTATTTTCTGTAGCGTTTTTATTTGTGAAGATTGCAATAGTGAGTTATTCGTTATTTATCGTAAGTTAATTACAGGAGGCATATAAACTGCATAAGTTAGGAGAATAATATCCAGTAGCTACAATCGTGGAAATTTCACATGGTATCAGAGCATAGTAGTAGCATGGTGGATAGTGATTTCCAGAGATTTTTCTTCAGCAGAGATTTGGGAGGAAATTTTCCAGAGAAAATTTCCACAGTGAGTTCAAGTTTCCATAGGCAAGAAGGAGATCGATTCAATCTATAGAGGAGGTTGATTTAGTAGTGTGAATTATACAATCAGCATGTGTTGCAAAGGCTACAGATCGTGTCTTAGTGCCGGAAGGTGATCCAGAGGAAGAGCGAGTAGCTTCAGTGAGCAACAAGAGGTAGAGTAACTGCTAGAAAAGGTTTCTGGAGGTAGATTGAATTTCCCAGGGCAGTATTGCGTAGTCCAGTTAGCTAGTGTGAGTTGCAGGCAGGAGTTCAAGTAGCCGGGAGCAAGCCAAGTTGATTTGCTAGAAGGAAAAGAGATTTCCTAGTTATTGTTTAATGGGAAATTGAGACTCACTATTGCAGTGATAGCAGCAGCGCAAAGGTAGTGCAGGGGCATCAATAATGTGATATCAGAGTAGTGCAGTGGAATCACAAATTGGTTAAGCTACAATATAAAGCAGGTGAATCAAAGTAGAGTAGTAGCATGGTGGACAGTGATTGTTAGAGATTTTTCTTCGCAGAGATTTCCAGCTTCTCAGTGACAGATGGAGATCAATTTGCAGAGGGAGGATGCAATCTCTATAGTAGTGCGAGTTGACTGAGGCAGAGGGAGTTGCTGAGGCAACAAGGTGCTTTGCTAGTCAGATTGATTTGCAAAGGAGAAGCAGATCCCAGTTTAGCAGTTTGATTTCCAGTGGAGGCCGAGTTATTTTCCCCAATAGTGCAAGTTTCCCAAAGATTGAAGAACGCAGTTGCAGAGGTCGATCCAGGGTCTCAGATGGAGGCTGAGTAGATTTGGAGAGGCTAAGTAGCTTTCAGGAGGTCAAATCAGCTAGCATAAGTGAAGGAGTAAATTAACCGAGGATTTTCTAATTTATGGCAACTAGTTGTACTACAAATGTCAGACACTAGCAACATGGATCAATTCGGCTATGGCATGTTCCCACAGATCAACAGGTTGTTGATATACTCAAGAAGGCCTTGAGCAGGGCCAATTTTGTATTCTTCGGGAAGAATATGGGAGTAGTGGGGAACATCTTCTTCGCTAATAGGGAGTGTTAGTTTTTAAGGTAGCAGCGGACATGTGTTCTAGTCTATATGATGTCTAAGAGGCTAAGGAACACAAGATCTCCAAAACTTAGAAAAGGTTTTGCGAGAAAAGACTTAGAAACACCTCAATTAGATTAATTAGACTATAATTAAATATTTCCTAAATCTAACTTAGGAAAAGTGGTTAATTAAATCAAATTAATTGAGGGAAGTTGATTTTGCTCTAGAGACTTCTGGAAAAGTTAATTGACGGAGTCAAGATGATCATAGCCAACGATTGAGATGTGATCATGGTCATTGGTTTCCCAACAGAATATTATAACACCAAGGTCGATAGGGTTTGGACAACACATCGAGTGATTTCAAGTAGTTCCACTTGCCCGATTGCAATGATTCAGAAATAGCGCAGTTGAAGCTAGGGAGACACCAACAGCGAGGTATTCAATAGTGAAAATTTCCAAAGAAATTCTTGAGAGGTTTCTAGTTTTCTGGAGGAGGAAAGGAGGTCAAGTTATTTCCAGTAGAGAAGGTTGAGTTGAGGCAGTGCGAGCTTGCTAGTCGAGCCAGTGTGTGCTTCAGGGTCAGTAGTGCGTGTGTCAGTATAGGAATAGGTTCTGGAGATACAACGAGTTGCCTAGGAGTGAAGTAGCAGGCATTATCAGTTCCGGGAAGAGATTCCAGAGGCAAGTTCGAGTTACCCAGAGCATAATTGCACATTCTAGAGAGAAGTGTGAATTGCCATAAGGGAGGCTAAGTTAATAGCTGGAGGGAAAAAGGGTTTTCTTAGTATATTTGACAGAGGATAAAATTGTAAGCTGGAGTTTCGCCAGTGAAACGACAAAGCAGTTGTAATTCTCTATTTCACTGAATAATAATAAAACCCTCATCTGCTGAACTATTTTCCCTTTGGGGTTTTTCCAAGGACAATTGTCCAAAAATAATGGTGTTAAAATTATTGTGTGTGTGTGTGTATTATTTTCTCAGTTCCGTATTTTATTTTCCACAATGTTTTTGTTTGTGAAGATTTCAGTAGTGAGTTATTTGTTATTTGTCATAAGTTAATTACAGAAAAAAAATAAACTGCATAAGTTAGGAGAATAATATCTAGTAGATGCAATTGTGGAAATTTCACATGGGATACATGAAAGACAAAGCTAAATATTTTTGTGTCCATTAGATTGACCTAAACAAGCATTTAATTAATTAATTAATTCTATTATATCATATATTGGCTGTCCAAAGTGATTTGCAGGTTTGAAATACATTTTTGGTCAAGTCAATTTTCAACCCTCATGGTTGTGGGCTCAATTCTGGTTTAGTCATATTGCAGATTTAATATCTTTCAAACTACTTATCCAAATTTAGTGTTCTTCTTCTCATTGAAAAGCTATTTGATAGTACTAACATCTTCAACAAATATCCTTGGAAGTGGCCCTATGGTTGTTGGCCTGCTGCACTCTTCAGAAATATTAAAATTACAGATCTGAACAGTTTGCATATTTTCTTATTATAGCCACATAGAACAGGTATAACATCTCTATTTAACATTCTAGTGGGGTAAGAAGCAATTATACTCAATTTGTGGTGTTTCTAACTCATATTTCTAACATTTTCTAACATATTGAGTATTTTTCCATTGCTGGTATGTGTTATCAATTGGCTATCATGTCATAGATCAGATCAAATTTTGTCATCATACTAACTCCTACCTTTTCCATCTACTTGATTAAGCATTGGTCTACTTATTTGTTGGTTGAGTTGTTGTATGCAAAGATACCACCTGTGGCTTTTAATGGGAATTGACCTAAAGTGAGAGAAATACGATGAGGTGGCATTGAGCATATTTATAATAGTGCTTATCATGTAGCAGTCTTGGTTGAACCTAGCCAACACTGCGAAATTTAGCAGTAACAGATCTGACACTTGCATTCACATTTGCGAGGAGAGCTAGCTTACATTTGCATAATTGGTAGAAGAAGCTATACTTAAGAATGGTCTTTGGAGGTCGAGAGTTTTCCACTTGGACAACAACCTGGAGGCTGAAGCATGGATTTTGAAGCCACTTGCCCACTTTGGAGAATGATTGGATATGGTAATTGTCGATTTCATAAAGGAAAAGGAGTGTTGAAGGACCTTTGGATGTTGGATGCTACAAGCTTAATCCCTTATTCAACAGAAGTGTACCTCTCTATGGGGATTTTCATATATATTTGTACATGTGGCATGAATCACCCCTTATTTTATGTGATTTTGATTAGTTAATTGGTGAAGAGGGCCTTTTTCCCTTCCATAGGTTAGATTAGGGGTTTTTAACATAGAAAATTAATATTTTAATGTAAAGGAAGTTGAACATCTCCTCTATAAATAGAGACACACTTCTTCTCATTTTATCATAGTTTGATTGGGGAAAAAATCCCTTAGCAATTCTCAAAATTTTGAAATCTGTTGGAGTTATTTTGTCAAGGAGTTGGTGCTTTTGATGGAAGACTAAGGCGGCTCATTGAGGAGACTGATTGTGGATGATTTTTTAAGTTTGATGGATGATTCATGGAAAGGGTTTATTAATGAGCATTGATTTACCCAGTAAGTGTTCTTTTTAAGTCTTTGTGGATGTGTTTATTGAATGTATTAAGTGCAAATGTGCTTATCAAGTGGTGAAGGAGCATTTTCCTTGTATTGTTCCTAAATAGATCCTATCTTGTAAACCCTAGGAAGGTTTCTAGTGGAGAACCTTCCCTTGATATTGTCTTCAAAGCTTATTAAAGGAAACAGGAGGATCTTCTAGGGTTAGTAGTGGAAAACCCTAGTTATCACCCCAGAGGATGATATCCTAAGGATAGTAATGATCAACCTTAGGTATCACCCAATATCCATTCCTTGTCTTCTTCAAGAGAGACATATTTGACCCCATATTGCCCAATGAAAAGACAATAGATTTTGGTCCTCCCAGCACACTTAATGCTCTAAAGTTTTTCAAAAACACTTTGTTGCTTTTAATCTTCATATCACCTTGAGCTTCATTGTGTTAAAACCTTAGCAATATTAACCTTGGGAAACCCCCTTTGAGCCAAAGGAGAGTTGGCTTGAAGTGCAGAATAGGGTTGGTAAGTGTCAATTTCTGTAGCATCGGAGGTAGTCTAGTCTCGAAACTTTGTGGAGAGGCTAATACACATGAGTTCTCCATAACCCAGCATTTTTTTCTAGAAATTCCACCTATAAGTGTCTCAATTAGATTATTAGCTTATTTTAATTATTTCCTAAGTCTAAACTTAGGAAAAGGGGTTAATTAATAAGAATTAATTGAGATAAAGTGTGAATCATCTAGAAACTCACACGAATCGACAGGGAATTAATTTGGTCCCTTGGTCTAGTTTTAATCTTGGTTGTTGGAGGTCCAACAAAGGATTATAAGAAGTCGATGGGTAGATAGAGAACACACTTGTGAGAACCACATAGAGTTCGATTTCCTTGGAGAGTTCGATTTTTCCAGAAAGCCAATCGTGCCGGAATAGTTTGAGCTTCAGAAGGAAGAAAAGACAGAGAGGGGCAAAGACAGTGAGGCTAGAGGAAGCCTTCCAGATCCGGTGAGTACATTTGCAAAGAGGCAGAGATATCCACAATGAGGCTGATGCAGGGGTTGCGCAGAAGCCTCTAGAGGCAGTTCGATTCTGATCTTGGATGGATAGCCACAGTTAGGCTGACACAGGGGCTACGCAGAAGCCTTTAGAAACAAATTTGATTCTATTGGGGAAAAATCGAGTTTTAGTTCCAGAGGCCGGAATTCCATTCCAGAGGCCAGGAGAGACATTTTCCCAGTCAGCAAATGACGGGATGGCTTGAAGAGTAGTTGATTCAGGTTGAGCTTAGAAGGGACTATGCTAGAGTGACGCAGGCCTGCACAAAAGCAATTTGGATGGCTCACTTGGAGCTGCAGTCAGAGCCTGAATATTCCTGTGGGGTGAGGAAAATTCCTCACTAGATTTTTTCCAGTATTTTTCTCAATAGGATAGCCAAATTCGAGATCCAATTGTACTCATAATTTCTCAATACTGCATAATGGCCTAAAAGCCTATGTGGACAATGTTGTAGCAGTACCCCATGATGTTGATCAGTTGAAGGAGTACAGAAGAGAAATGGGGAAGGTGAAAGGATGATCTTGCATGGAGTCCGAGATCATATAGTCTCACATGTGGCTGGCCAAGGGACTGCCAAGGAAATGTAGGATGCTATCTCCACACTATATCATAGTTCTTCCGAGCAGCGAAAGATGTTTCTTCAGGAGAAGCTGAGAAGCATAAGGATGGAGAAGGGCGAGAGCATAGATGGCTTACTCACTAGGATTCAGGAGGTCCGTGATCAACTAGTAGTTGTTAGGAAGGCGCCCCAACCCCCAAAGCTTGGGCAGAGACACATTGCCAAGGTGGCACAAGAAGTGAGCCAATCTATAACAAGAGGAGTTGAGGCGTGCTATATTGAAGAGTACCATCAACAGAAGTAACAGCAAGGGCGTGAAGAGTGAGAAGGAAGAAGAAAATGTGGCCTTAGCATCCAAGGGTCCTAGTCAGGGACAAGGGGAAAAGAAGAATAAGGACTTGTTAAAGGTCAAATGCCTCAGATGTGGTGAGCTTGGTCACTATAGTACGCAGTGTCATCTCAGAAAGAAGGAGAAGTAGGACCAAGCGGCAGCGTTAGTCGAGATAGACAAGCTGTCCTCCAGGTTGTAGGTAGACTTCGCTATGATGGCAGCCATACCTCCAATAGTGAGGTGGGGCGACATGGAGCTATAGTCCAAAACTGCAAAGAGTGGGCAGGATCCTTGAGGTGTCCTCCTCATGGATAATTACCTTGTTACAAGGACCCACAGTATTCAATAGCAAGATGGATCAGTGTCAGTGATGCAGTCAGATTCCGAATGAAAGTTGCAGACTAGTAGCAATCAGGTGCTGAGGAGTGCAGTGTAGTGTTGGATGCAGTGCAAAGTGGCACAGTGGTAGAGTCAGCAGTAGCGCAAATTCCTCAATGGATGATGCAATAGCTTGTAATATTCCCAATTAGCGATAGCTAATTGGAAATATTAATTTTGATCAATTTTGCCTTCTATAGTTAAAATATAAATAAAGTGAGTAAGAGGGGGATATAACTCACTTTAAAATAAAGTACACTCCCGAGTAGACTCAACGTTGTAACTTAAGTGGGCCAAGGGGGGCCAAGAGACCACGTAGAGGGGGACCCACTTAGACCACGTGGGCATAGACATCGCAGTTGAGTTGGCAACGTGGGCCAAATGGAGGCTACATACGAGATGGTGGGGCCTAGGGTTGAGAGAGGCCCATCGTTATAAAAAGGAGGAGAGCCTCCTCATTTCCTCATTCGAGTTTATGCATATTGAGCTAGTCACTTCGACTTTGAGCACGCTAGCTGTTAGCTTGTCTGCAACACTGTTTGGTGCATTGAGTGTCTCTGTTCGGAGAACTCACCCTCAGTCCCAGGAGACTTCGAGTGCTTGCTCGGGTGAGGCATTTGCAAGAGGATCAAGTTGTGGCATTTGTGGAGGAGCATTGCATCTATAGACTGCACAATCTTGAGAGGGAGGATGCAGTCCATATTGAGGGAGCTCCGGAGTGGCATTCTTTCGGAGGATTTTGGTCAGGAGATTGAGCAAGGGACTAGCCCTTGCTTATTGGAGACTTTTGGATGAGCGGGAGGCCATATTTTGGGGGATTTCATCTAGCTTCAGCGTGGCCCTTGGGAGGATAGCGTAGATCTTCAAGGGGGGTGTTTTCGGGGGTCATCCATTCCAAAAATGCTCTCTGGGCTTTTCTGGGTATTGTGAGAAGAGGGTGATTCTAGAGTTTCAGCTCATTCCGAGTAGGGGAGCAGCCCCAAATACTCGATTGGTTCTAGTAGAAGCAGCGGCACGACAGTTTTCCAGCAACTTGGATGCAGAGCATAGAGCAGCCATTCCTTTGTTATTCTGAGAGTATTCCTACACTTGCCTGGTGCAAGTCGAGGTGCCATCACTCTGATAACCTCTTGTATTCATTTCTATTTCTCAGTATAATAAAATGGCTCAGTATTCTCTCTATTTTATGTGTATCTGCTTCATATTCAGTTTGTAGCATTTCGTATCTTGTTGAATGCTTTGTATTACTGGTTATTCCCTTTCGGGATATTACAGTGGTATCAGAGCTCATAGATCTGGCTCAGCCTGTGGAGCAAGTTGTCTATGACACCGGGAGAGAAGTCGTACATTTTCTACAGGGGTAGGAAGTACCGTGACAGAGAACGTAGGTTGCAAATCACCTACAGGGAGGGTGACTGCGTTCCAGTAGTGGACGTAGAAGAGGATCCAGTAGTGGACGCAGAACAAGTTCCAGTAGTGGACACAGAGCAGGAAGTAGCGATGGCTGATGATAGTGATGCAAAGAAGTTTGGGGAAGCACTCCTCAAGTCATTCCAAGATCTGTCGAGGCAGATTGAGGTGATGGGACAGAGATTCATTGCTGTGGAAGCTAGATAGCATGAAACCCTGAGGGGTTTCCAGATTGGTGAGGGATCGGGCACATCCCACCATTTGTAGGAGCACGATGCCACTCAGCACATGGCATCACATGCCCCCACACGTTCCACGATGCCCACTTTTCTGGGTGCAGACACTGGGGCAAGAGCATAACAGGAGCCAGAGCCTGGCCACATGGGTGATTATTTTGCTGAGTATCAGGCATATGGGTAGGAGTTCAAGGATGCCCTCCCATTCAGAGATTTTGCTTAGCTCCAGCGGGACAACAGACCCTGCGACTGTCACAGAGGGCACCAGCATTATCATCAGGGAGACACCCAGCGTACAGTGAGCAGGTTCCATTTGCCCACGTTTGATGGTTCATCAAACAGTTCGGCAAAGGCTTGGGTGGAGAAGCTGGACATATACTTCCAGCTCAACCAGATGGCAGAGACGGAGACCATCAAGGTGGCAGCATTGCATCTGGATGGAGAGGCCCAGGATTGGTGGTTCCGTGGGATGGTTACACTCAGACATTCGACAGTGACTACATATGTCGAGTTCACCCAGAGATTGATAGAGAGGTTTGATAGACGAGATCCGGAGGAGCATTTCGTTGAGCTGACGAGGCTCAAGCAGACCAGGAGCCCGGATACTTACATCTCAGATTTCCTGAGACTTTCAGTGATGGTGCCAGATCTATCCGCGGCACGGATGATCTACATGCTCATTGAGGGGTTAGCAGAGCCACTTCGGGGTTTGGTCAGATCCACTAGACCAACCACACTCCATGACGCAGTTGGCAGGACCCGGGATTTACAGGATGCCTTGCCCAGGACCAGGACGCCTTACCCACAGAGACAGGCTTTCCAACCTAAGGGGAAGGACGTAAGGATTCCACCTCCAAAGGGGAATCCGGGTAGAGGACAGTTGGATGATGATGCCAGGAGGGAGTTGAAGAAGAAGAGGCTGTGTTTTACGTTTCAAGAGCCGTGGGCACCAGGACACAGATGCGCTATGGGCAAAGCACACTTTATTGAGGTCTTCTTCGAGAGCAGCGGAGAAGAGGATGAGTATGATGACGGGGAGGCAGGAGGTAGCCATGCAGGGCAGGACCATTTGCCACCTCCACCACCAGGAGCAGGAGGTGCAGCCTTTGCACCCACAGGGGGGACCCTTGCAGCATTGCGGGAAGTACCCAAGTATTTGATGCTGCGTGTCCGAGGGACAGTACGTGGGCAGCGAGTTTCAGTTCTGGTAGACAGTGGGGCAACCCACAACTTCATCGATGCACAGATGGTTGAGCGGAGAGGCATACCGACAAAGAGCTTCAATGGATTTTCAGTGTTGGTCTCAGGAGATCAGACGATGCAGTGTGCCAGATATGTTCCAGAGCTGGCTGTGACGATGGGTACCTACACAGTGACTGACCACTTTTTCGTGGTTAAGATACCGGATACCAATGTGGTATTGGGTGTACAGTGGCTGATTACTCTAGGGAAGGTCACCACAAATTGGGAGGCCTTGGAGATGGAGTGGGATGATAAGAAAACCGGGAAGCATGAGAAGATACGAGGGATGCACACTTACCCACCCCAGACTGTTTCAGCTCATCGGATGGAGTCAGACTTCCGGAAGGGTGACATAGAGTGGGCCATAGAGCTGCGTGCATCAGAGGCAGGGGCTACCGGGCAGACAATTCATCCTGAGATACTAACCATCCTTGATAGGTATGCCGTGGTGTTTGGGGAGATACCGCTGGGACAGCCACTAGATCAGGGATTTGAGCATACTATTGAGCTAGAGCAGGGCATTCAGGCCGTTATTACCACCCCCTATAGGCACCCCAAAGCCTATCGGGACGAGACTGAGCGGGCTATCCGTGAGCTGTTGGCTCTTGGACACATACGGCCTAGCACCAGTCCTTTCGCCTCTTCAGTAGTGTTCGTGAAGAAGAAGGATGGCACATTGCGGATGTGCATTGATTACAGGGCTTTGAACAAGAAAACCATGAAGAACAGGTACCCCATACCATGGATTGATGAGCTGATGGATGAGTTGAGAGGAGCACAGTTCTTCTCAAAGATTGATTTGAGATCCAGGTACCACCAAATTCGCGTGAGGGAACAAGACATTCCCAAGACCGCTTTCAGATGCCATTATGGCCATTTCGAGTTCTTGGTGATGCCCTTCGGGCTAACCAACACACCAGCCACATTCCAGTCGTGCATGAACCATATCTTCCACAGTCACCTGAGGAAGTTTGTGCTGGTTTTCTTTGATGATATATTGATATACAACAGGACATGGGAGGAGCATCTCCAACACATAGAGGCAGTGTTGCATATTTTGGAGGAGCAGCAGTTTTATGCTAAGCTCTCCAAGTGCGAGTTTGGACTAATAGAGATGCTATATTTGGGACACATTATAGGGGTCAACGGAGTGAGGGTCCACGAGGAGAAGATCAGGGCCATCAGAGATTGGCCAGATCCGAGAAACGTGACAGAACTTCGTGGGTTTGTAGGCATCTGCACCTACTACAGGAAGTTCGTCAAGAGTTTCTCTCAGCTTGCTACACCCCTGACAGATTTGACGAAGAAGGGGGCATTCAGTTGGTCAAATACAGCGTAGCGAGCCTTTGACAGGCTCAAGGAGGTGATGAGCAGCTACCCAGTACTTGCTTTGCCAGATTTCTTGCAGCCGTTTGTCCTGGAGTGTGATGCATCGGGAGAGGGGATCGGTGCAGTATTGATGCAGGGAGGTCACCCGATAGCTATTGAGAGCCGGAAGCTCCTTCTGCATGAGCGGTTATATGCCATATATGACAAGGAGATGTTGGCCATCATGCATGCCTTGGCCAAATTCCAACAGTACTTGGTAGGTAACAGGTTCAGGGTGAGCACTGACCACAACAACCTCAGATTATTTTTAGAGCAAAATCAGCTATAGGAGAGGCAGCAGAAGTGGGTTAGCAAGATCCAGGCCTACGACTTTGACATAGAGTATGTCAAAGAAAAGAACAACGTGGTGGCTGATGCACTTTCACGTAGACCAGCCGCGTTGTCTTTGATGAGTCTGGATGCAGATTGAAGGGCTCGACTTTTGGTGGAGTAGTCCAAGGACAGGTTTTCTTGCGAGGTTCTGGATGGACAAGTGACGGATAATAGATATAGGGTGATGGATGAGATCATCTACTACAGGGACAAGATCTTCTTGACTGAGGGCTCTCAGCTCAAGAAGAAGATACTACAGGATTCTCATGATTCACCATTGGCCGGTCACCAGGGGTTTACCAAAACCTACAGGGCCATCAGAGAGAGGTTCTCATGGAAGGGCCTCAAGGAGGACATACTCCAGCATGTCAGGGAGTGCGAAGTTTGTCAGCACAACAAGGGGGAGATGAACCATCCAACAGGGTTGTTGCAGCCTCTTCCCATTCCAGAGGGTAAATGGGAGAGTATTTCGATGGAATTCATCACAGGGTTGCCCACGGTGCAGGGCAAGGACTATATATTTGTCATCGTTGATCGACTGACAAAATATGCACACTTTTTTCCATATCCACGCACTATACAGCAACACAGGTGGCAGAGCTGTTCTTTCGAGATATCTTCAGGTTACATGGTCTCCCCAAGACCATTGCCAGTAACAGGGACAGCCGCTTCATGGGCGGATTTTGGCAGGAGCTTTTCCGGTTGGTGGGGACAGAGTTGACACCGAGCACCAGCTATCACCCACAGACAGATGGGCAGACGAAGATAGTTAACAAGTGGCTGGAGGGCTACTTGCGTAACTACGTCAGTGGGCAGCAGAGAGCATGGCTGAAGTGGCTGCACCTAGGAGAGTACTGCTACAACAACACACATCACATGTCTATCGGTATGTCTCCGTTTTATGCATTATATGGTTATCATGCTTTATCTTTCGTTGATGTGATGTTTGGTGCCAGCAAGGTTCCGAGAGCCAAGGATTGGATCCAAGAGGGTCAGGACATCCTCCGAGCTCTCAAGGATAACATGGCTACCGCGCAAAATCAGCAGAAGCTGTATGTCGACAAGGGTCGGTGGAGAGACAGTTTGAGGTAGGGGACTTGGTCTACCTACGCTTGCAGCCATACCGATAGTCGACTCTGAAGCAGAAGGGGGTTGAAAAGCTCAAGCCCCACTTTTATGGACCATACAGGGTGATACACAGGGTTGGACAGGTTGCCTATGAGTTGGAGCTGCCCCAAGGCAGCAAGATTCATAATATTTTTCATGTATCATGCCTGAAGAAGGCTTTGGGACACTAGGTGACAGTGACGGAGGAGCTTCCGCCTACAGATGATGAGAGGCATTTGGTGCTACAGCCGGAGGCCATCATTGATGTCAGAGAGAGACAGCTGCGGAGCAGGACAGTTCGGGAATTCTTGGTGAGGTGGAAGAATTTGCCGGATGAGGATGCCACTTGGGAGAGTGAGAAGATCTTGTAGCATCCATCACTACAGTGGATTGGGTTCAAGCAACATTTTGCCGGGGGAGACTGTAATATTCCCAATTAGCGATAGCTAATTGGAAATATTAATTTTGATCAATTTTGCCTTCTATAGTTAAAATATAAATAAAGTGAGTAAGAGGGGGATATAACTCACTTTAAAATAAAGTACACTCCCTAGTAGACTCAACATTGTAACTTAAGTGGGCCAAGGGGGGCCAAAAGACCACGTAGAGGGGGACCCGCTTAGACCACGTGGGCATAGACAGCGCAGTTGAGTTGGCAACGTGGGCCAAATGGAGGCTACGTATGAGATGGTGGGGCCTAGGGTTGAGAGAGGCCCATCGTTATAAAAAGGAGGAGAGCCTCCTCATTTTCTCATTCGAGTTTATGCATATTGAGCTGGTCACTTCGACTTTGAGCACGCTAGCTGTTTAGCTTGTCTGCAACACTGTTTAGTGCATTGAGTGTCTCCGTTTGGAGATCTCACCCTCAGCCCCGGGAGACTTCGAGTGCTTGCTTGGGTGAGGCATTTGCAGGAGGATCGAGTTGTGGCATTTGTGGAGGAGCATTGCATCTATAGACTGCGCAGTCTTGAGAGGGAGGACGCAGTCCATATTGAGGGAGCTCCGGAGTGGCATTTTTTCGGAGGATTTTGGTCAGGAGATTGAGCAAGGGACTATCCCTTGCTTATAGGAGACTTTTGGATGAGCGGGAGGCCATCTTTTGGGGGATTTCATCCAGCTTCAGCGTGGCCCTTGGGAGGATAGCGTAGATCCTCAAGGGGGGTGTTTTCGGGGGTCATCCATTCTAGAAATGCTCTCTGGGCTTTTCTGGGTATTGTGAGTAGAGGCTGATTCTAGAGTTTCAGTTGAGTCCGAGTAGGGGAGCAGCCCCAAATACTCGATTAGTTCCAGCAGTAGCAGCAGCACGACAATTTTCCAGCAGCTTGGACGCAGAGCATAGAGCAGTCATTCCTTTGTTATTCTGAGAGTATTCCTACACTTGCCTGGTGCAAGTCGAGGTGCCATCACTCTGATTACCTCTTTTATTCATTTCTATTTCTCAGTATAATAAAATGGCTCAGTATTCTCTCCATTTTATGTGTATCTGCTTCATATTCAGTTTGTAGCATTTCGTATCTTGTTGAATGCTTTGTATTACTGGTTATTTCCCTTTCAGGATATTACATAGTAGCAGTCAGGACTCAAGAGACAAATGCATCATATTGAACACAGTTGATTCAGTATTTAGGATGCTTCTCAGTTGTAGTGGTTGCAATAGTAGCAAAAACAGTTGAGAGGGAGTTGTTGTGCAGATGCAGAGTTGGCATCAGTACAACAGTGTCAGTAGTAGCACAGATGCAACATCAAAGTTGCGCAGTGGTTGGTGGGCAGTATTCAGACATCAACAGCGTGACAGAGGGTGGTACAGAGACAATGTTGTCGCAAAATGTGCAACAGTAGAGAGAACACCTTCCTCGCTGAGAGGGAGTGTTAGTTTCTGTAACATCGGAGGTGTTCTAGTCTCAAAACTTTGTGGAGAGGCTAGAGGAAGCCTTCCAGATCCGGCAAGTACATTTGCAGAGAGGCAAAGATAACCACAGTGAGGCTGGCGCAGGGGCTGCGCAAAAGCCTCTAGAGGTAGTTCAATTCTGATCTTGGATGGAAAGCCACAGTGAGGCTGAGGCAGGGGCTGCGCAGAAGCCTCTAGAGGTAGTTCGATTCTGCTGGGGAAAAATCAAGTTTCAATTCCAAAGGTCGGAAAGCCATTCCAGAGGCCAGGAGAGACATTTTCCCAATCAGCAACAAACTCGATGGCTTGAAGAGGAGCTGATTCTGGATTAGCGTAGAAGGGACTACACTAGAGTGACGCAGGCCTATGCAGAAGTAGTTTGGATGACTCACTTGGAGCTCAGTCAGAGCTTGGATTTGCCTGTGGGGTGAGGAAAATTCTTCACTAGATTTTTGTTAGTATTTGTCTCAGCAGGATAGCCAGATTCGACATCCAGTTATACTCAGAATTTCCCACTACTATATAATAATAAAAACCCTCAGTTGCTGCACCAATTTTCCTAAGTTGGATTTTTTCAGGGACATTTGTCCAAAAATAACTGTGTTAATTTTGATGTGTGTACTAGCATTTCTTAGTTTCGAGCGCTATTATTTTCTGCAGTTTTATTTGTGAAGGTTGCAATGTCAATTATTTGATATTTGTCGTAGTAGATAAATTGCTAAATTAATTAACAATTAGAAAAATAATTTTTAGTTGTTGCAATAGGATTTCAGACTTGAAGTGTGAGTTTATGTGATAATAAACCCTAATTGTGATTTATCCTAAATTGTTTATTGCAAGCATATATTTTATTGGGGGTCATTTTTATTTATCATAGAAAATATAGAATCTAACATCGCATAAATCAGATCCACAATTTAATTAATTCTAGCGCTTTGGCATAATCTTAATCACATCCTAGACTTATCTCTTAATTCACAATTTAGAATCCTTTTTCAAGCTTCATATATCAAATATCTAATTGTAATTTGCCTTAAGCTTTGCATTCAAGATTTACCTTTCACTAAAGGCTATTTTTATTCATTAAAGCAAATCTAAAATTTCCTCTTGCATAATATAAATCAAAGTTGCGATTGTCGATCAAGTCTAGTCACTCACATTCTAGACTTGCCTCTTAAATCATAATTTGAAGTTATTTCAGGTTTTACATATTAAAACCAAATTGTGATTTAACCTAAGTTTGTTCTTCAAGAATTCATCATTTTACTTGGGGGATTGATTATTTACACAAATCTAGAATTTCGTTTTGCATACCATTAATTAGATTTGTAATCCAACTCTTCGACCTTAGTTTCATATCATTGCAAGAGTTTGAGCAAGTGGTTCTCACCCACTAGGCTCAAATATGGAAATTTCCTTCGTTAAGTAACATTTCCTTAATTAAGTAGCATAAACAAGATTTGAGTTTGATCTACATAATTCTTAATTTCTTTATATCTAAGTGGAGATATGTGATGTATGCTTGTTTCGATTTACCCTAAATCAAGTTGTATGAAGCACCACGTCACTGAGCATAGAATCTTTCGACTTTGAAAGTTATATTTTTATTGATTTCAATTCTTTATCATTAGAATAACTCTTTTTGTTTTTGGTTAATCATCTTAAACATTTACTTGCTTGTGCTCTCATAATCAATCACATAATTTAGGGATACCCCCCTTGGCCTTAGAGAACTGGCCCAGAATGAAGAGAAGGTTGTATTGAGGTGACAGTGATACAACTCCTAATAGTTGCCTTAAGGTTGCATCCATGGCTTGGGGTTTTTCCACTTGGTGCAAGATGAAAATTAAGATGGCCTTTTGTTAGACATTAAAAAAGTTATCTTATCTATTAATAGTAGAAACCTAAGTACTTTTTTTTGCAAAAAAAAGAAAAGATCATACATAACCTTTTACAGGCTTCATGATATTGAAATACAACAGTTCCTGGTAACTCACCTTCATACACATGTCTATATCTGTTTCTGGAAGAATGCCAGCTTTTTTTTCTCTTTTTCTTATTTCTGACAGCAAGTCTACATATAGGCCAGAAAATGATTTCTCAGATATTCCATGGAATGAAATTTCATCTCAAATTTATTCATACATGATACAAGCAGCAGGTTAAAAGTATGATAACAAAGATTAAATCAAATGAAAAATCATCTATGGAATATCACACACCATGCCTAGTACCCACTCCTTGGCAACGAACTGCGAAATCAAATGTTTCCCTAACTGTCATCTCTGCAATATGCAGATCATGTTGGCTGATATAAGCTGATGTCTTCTGGGCAACAAACTCGTTGAGTTGAAATCCATTGTATGAGACATGGCCCCTTCTCTATCAGAATATGAGGTTATAAAATTGGTATAAAATTGGTATAAGTCTTCAAATAAAATAAAAAGTTTTTATATTTATGAATATGACCATTAAACATGCTAAAATTTCTAATAGTAGTCTGCAACCAAGACCATCAGCAAAAAGCATGAAAATTTTCAAGTAACAACCTTCAATATAGGGTCTAATTGTCCTGCAAGAGCCAAAAGCAAGGTTGTCTTCCCACACCCAGGTGGTCCCAGCAGAAGAGTAATCCTGCATCATGTCCATGATTCAACATTTGTTATCATAAAATATCTTCTTTTTATAAATTAGTTGGATGTCGAAAACAGCATGAAGTTCAACATAGCCCATATTTTGTCTGTGACAGCTTATATTATGTAACGTTTGTATGAGATCCAAATTTGTATATGATAGAAGAATAAATGGAATAGGAAGTTTAATTAGAATGTGAATACTAGGATGTGTTAGACCTCGAGAGCCACTAACAACAGTGAAATAGTTGAAAGATTTAAATGTTGGCCAGGACAACAACTTGCATTATTTACAATTAAAAGATACTAGTAAATTTTGGAATATTTAACAGCAATTTGAAATTTCCCAATATCTAATATAACTTCTAAAACTTGCAGTATTGACAAGGCTTTAAATTATACATACTAGATTTATTTGAAAGGATAAATTGCCATAACTTTTAAATAAGAGCCTCACCTTAACGTCAAGATATATAGTAAAACAGAGGTTAGGGCACCATACAACACTCACAATAGTATGTCCATAACCAAGATTTAGTCAAAAATAAAATTCCACTGCATTGATTTCAAATATATTGGAAATGGTATTGAAAAGATCAAAATGTCAGTAAGAAGAAAAATGCTAATAAGCAAGCAACGCTACATGATACCCCTTGCATTGCATGAAGATTTACCTTGTGATTTCAACGCACATGACAGATATTAACAAATGACACTTATGGATTACTGACAGATACAAGGGCATTATTATGGATGCACACTTTTTCTCTAGCAATTTCCTTATGGCTTGCTCCAACCATTGACTCAAAGGTGAGTGTGTGGTATCAATAGCAGAGGGGTAGTTCCATAAATAGATATTTTTTCCCTTGGAGCATATCAGAATCCCCATAGATTCATTACTTATGTACCATGGTTGATGATTGAGCACTTTCATGATTATATTTCAACTTCGTAGTGACATGATCGATGTATTTGTGTATAGGGGGGTATTCCACATGTTCCCCCTTTCGTTTGATGTTGCAGTTACTACATGCCTATGGTCTTGACATGTTGTTGGTGTTACTCAGTGGTTTATTGTCCCAGGTCACTAGTTCATTGGAAAATAAAGGTCTATTCTACTACGGATTGCATACTTATATAGTTTATATCATTCACTTGGACAGATCCTACCACCTTGATCCCCTTTCACAAGCTTCAAACAAGTATACTAATCTATTTGAGGTGTTTATATGGTTTCAGACTTCCTAGTGTGAGCACCCTAGGACATTGAGGTGTATTTAACACAAGTTGCACTTTATTATGGTTTAGATGATAATTTGGAGGGATCACCCCTTTTGGCACACATGTTGACATGATTATAGCCCTTTAACAATTATTTTGACCCCCTTCGACACATAGGGAGGTTATTGATGAAGCACCCTTGTTTATTTTGGGTGTGTTCACACTTGATTTGGTTTGATATGAGATAGATCGCCTATTTTCATGGAGTGCTCACTTATAATGCCACACGTGTGAGGCATTTCATCATTTATATCATTATTTTATTGCTAGAGAGGCATCATCCCCTATTCCAAGGTATTTGTTAGCCTCTTGTACATGGATTGATGAGTTGGTGGTTTGACCACTCACACTTGTAACTGTTGCATGCTATTTTAATTTTTTAGAGGGACGTGCCATGTAGTTGGTCTACACGTACCATTAGGAGTTGGATCTTGCACATACTTCGATGAGTTAGTTGTGGAGCAAATTCCTTTGGAGGATATTGAAGACTAAGTGGACCTTTTTGACTTGTTCTCTCTCCTACTTTGAGGGTGAATTCTATGAAAATTTCACTATTGAAATAATATTGCAGCAACTAGAAATTAATTTTCTAAATTTAGCAATTTATTAGCTATGAAAAATACCAAATAATTCACACTGCAACCTTCACAAATAAAGCCACGGAAAACAATAGCGCTGGAAACTGAGAAATATTCTAGTGCACACACAAAAATTAACACAGTTATTTTTGGACAAATGTCCCTTGAAAAACCCAACTTGGGAAAACCGGTGCAGTAGATGAGGGTTTTATTATTAAACAATGGTGAAATTATGAGTACAATCTATGGATGCCCAGCTGGCAATCCAAACATCAAGAAAATCTAGCCAAAATTATCTAAGGGAATTTTCCTTGCTCCACAAGCAACCCCGACATGACTTAGCTTCAAAAACTTGCCCTCTTGGACCCTCTGCGCAGTGCTTGTGCAAACCCTTTGACGTCTAGCTTGGAACCGCCTCTGATCAATTCGCTATGCATGTCTTTGCTAAGGAAAATGATTCTTTGGCCTTCTGGAAGACTTTCCAGACCTCTAGAAGCTTAATCGATTTTTCCTTCAGGTAAATCGAATTGCCCTCTAAAGTTGACTGCATAGTTCTCTGCGCTGCCTCACTAGGAATAACTCAGCCTTTTGTTCCTCCCTCTCCGGATCTGGAAAAATTCCTCCGAATCACTGTCCCTGCCCCTCACTGTCTCTGCTTCCTTCTTTGGCTTTTCGGCAACTGTTGTTTCTCTCTGGAAATCGAACTGCCAAAGGAAATCAAACTCCTCTAGTGTCTCAAGTGTATTCTCCATCTACCCATGGACTTCTCTTATAATCCTCTGTTGGACCTCCAACGGCCAAGATTGAAACTTAATCAAGGGCCAAGATCATATTAGAGTTGATCTCTGTGAGTTTCTAGATGATTCGCACCTTATCTCAATTATTTATGATTAATTAACAAGTTTTCCTAAGTTTAGACTTAGGAAACATTAAAAAATAGGTTAATAATCTAAGTGAGACACTTCTAGGTGGAATTTCCATAAACAATTTATGGGTTATGGAGAACAACTGTGTTTTAGCCTCTCCACAAAGTTTCGAGACTAGAACACCTCTGATTCTACAAAAACTAACAAATCCCACCATTTTGAGCACTCATGCTTGAAAATATGTGAACGTTGCATGGCCACTATTATTTTATATATTTTTTGACTTTTCCTCTCAAATTAGTTGAGGGATAAGAGTTATTTATGCAATCCTAAGATAGATCTAAGGTTAGTATTCTTATTTTATTGAGAAGGTTGTTGACCCTAAAACTCTATATAAGGAGGCACTACTCACTTGTATTGGTTGTTGAAAATTCTTGTAATTTTTGGAGATCATTTTGCTCTAAACTCTTGTTAAATCTTTTTTGGAATAAAATGGTGCCATCTTCCCAATGTGAGGCTAATTCATGTGGCTCAATTGTTAATAAATGGATGTGGATGTTTGCTTGATGAAGCTGGTCTTTGAGGCCAAGAAGGTGCATCTACCATTGGAAGTAAACTAGGTCTGAAAGTTCCCTTTTTTATCTCTAGTTTCATATGTGTTTTGTAACTTTGTTCATGGATGGCTTTCTTCCTTAATGAAACTATCCTCAAATTCATTGGCTTGAAGGTGCATCTCTTAGAGAGTACTCACATGCTAAATTTCTGCATTTATTTTTAGCCATTTTAGGATTTTTATAGAAAGTTTATTTTGCAGCCTTAGTTGTCCTAAAAATATTGTTTAAAATGTGATGTTCCTTTTTTTGGTGTTCATCATAGCATGGTTGGAATGGACATTCAGGGTTGGAGGTAGACAAGTCACAGGAGCAATTTTACTTCATCAAGGGGCCCAGGGGCTTTTGGAGATATTTCATTGGGTTTTGACGAGTTTCTATGGGATTTGATGGCATTCGCTTGGTGTATTCCATCATCTGCACAACTTGCCTTTTGTTTCATTACATTCCGACAAATTTCGAAAAACAGGGTTATTATTGGGCCTAACTCAATTAATTATGCTTAAGGTGGCATTCCGAAAGGAATACTTGTCTGAACACCTTAGTGTAATAGCTCGTTGGAGCCGGAACGAGAAGCTCTACAGGATGGGATGGTTAGAAGTGATTTTCAGTGTCCTGAGGAGGCATGGTGGCCAATTTACCCTTTTCCCACATTAAAAAGAATATTTTAAAAGGAATAAAAGAGGGAAAAGTGCTCAATGATTAAAATAATAATAAAATGGGAGGTTCTAGAGGGGTCCATCAGATCTATAAAAAGAGGAGGAGGAAGACATTAGAGGACATCTTGGATTGTTGATATTTTCTATTGATGAGGTTTGGAGAATCTAGTTCCCAACTTCTCCAGCCCCAGGACGGAAACCCTTGGGTATGTTGTTGAGTGTTGGACGAAAACCCAACTCTCCTTGAGGAGATTTCATCCATGAGTTTCATAGAGCTTCAGGGATTCTTGAGTGAGGATCATTCATGTCCTTAATTGGAGCTTCATCGTCTTTCAGTTGCTTTAGTGGCAGTTGTTGTTGGAGAGAGAGTGCAACCATTGTGGAGTTTCGAGAAATTAGGATCAGCGTAGAAGCAAAATATTTGGATGTCCACTCAGCTATCATCTTTTCTATTTTGTCTCAGATATTTCCAGTTGTACTTACATGCTATATTATAATAAATGAAGCTGAGTCATTCCTTGTGCTACATTCTCTGATGTTATTTGATTTTATGGGTTTACTTATGCAAATTGTCAATGTATTTTCCGTGCTTGTATAATTTATGGGTTTCTATTTACTGGTGCATTTTAGTGTAATTTTGTGGGTTTTTGGCGAAAATGTTGGCATAAAATTTTATAAAGAAATTTCTCAGAAAAATACCACAAAAATTTTGAAAGGGATATTACAATGGTATCAGAGCTAGTCTTCCTGTCAGCCTGAGGGTTTATTGCAAATCAACTTTGGAGAAGCCGGAGACCAAGTTCGTGCAGTAGAATGAGAAGTTATTAAAATGGGCTCGACAAATTTTCCCTAGTAAGTATCTGACATATTTTCTATCAAATTGTCTCTAGTTCAATAACTATTCAACAAATTGACAAATTGAGAAGGAATTAGAAACTGAAGCATAAGACGCATTTTGATTATTTTAGAAGGGGTCGTGAGCAATTTTTATTTTAATTGGAGATTTTTAGCCAAAGTTTCCTTTTAAGGAGCCGAGCTAAAAATTATTTGGAGCTGGAGCCATTCACGTGAGTCAAGTCGAATCGTGTAATTCGGTGGTGGTGACTTCATTTCATAAATAGACGCCAAATTTTAAAAGAACGTTGTCAATGATGGGATGTAGATTCACTATTGTAGCTCCAACAATTTTTTATAGAACCTTCATCAAATTCTTGGCCACAATACTTTATACTTTGAGGGTCAAATCACTTCACCAATATTTAATTGGAGATTGAAATCTTTATTGAAGGGAGCAAATCACTGGATAGAGTTGGAATATCACACTATATCTGTGGGAGTTTCTCAAACCCAAAGGTCTCATTTCGCGTTTGTCATCTCCAAAAGTTGATCTCTAAAGCAGTCAGTGCTAGTTCGAACTTCTTAGATTAGAGAAGATATATCAGAGTTCAGACCCTGAATTTCGATTTTGTGGTTAGTATTATGGCAGATTCATTGTTTTGAAGACAGAGTTATCGTAAAAGGGTTGAACTCATTTGTGTTGATTTTGGGTAGCATCGGATGTGCTCTAAGTCTCAAAATTTGCAGAGAGGCTTAGATAAATGTATTCCAAATAACCCAAAAATCGTTTAGGGAAATTCCACCCAGATTGTATTTTATTAAAATAATTAATTATTCTTAAAGAGACCCTAAGTCTAAACTTAGGAAAATAAAATAATAAAGTGAATTATGATGGAGTTAAAAGAAACAGAAAGAGAATGTGATGGCCACAAAAAAAGAAAGAAAAATCAAAATGCAAAATATGATTGGGGCATTCAAATTAACATCTGGGAAAAAGCCAAGCATGAGCTCTACCTCACTCATATGGCCATCACCTAATTCTTGGGCCAATGTGCCAATCTCATAGAAGACAAGGAACCATTGCATGTCCCAACCCATGGTAAGCAATGAACTACTCTACCACTAAGGGGATAATGACTGCTATACATCATGCAAAGAAAGCTCTCATTCCTTGAGCTACAAGCAGTAATACAAAGAAAAAAATCAAGAAAAAATAAAAAGCATTTAGAGGGGTGGAAAAACAAAGGTTGAGGTAACTCATGCATCCACGATTTCTCCATCCTTACATCTATACACCCAAGATGAGGTACTCAATCATATCCGGTCCCTTTGACTATGGCACTTGGCCATGAAGTCTTTTCCCCTTTGTTCCATCATTATTCACATGACACCTATTGATTGAAGGGTGGACCAAGGACACATCACTTCCCCTTGGGGGTTGAGAACACCTAATAGGATCATCTATCAACCACTCCTACCTAGGGAGGTAACACAATTATGTGACTACGGCCCCAATTTTGAAAGAGAAGCCTTATATGAAGTGCTAATTTTCCCATTTCTTTCAAGCTTGGTTCACTTAGATGCAATAATAATTAAATGTACCTAATGGTGAAAGTTACAGCACTGGATATTGTGTGTAATTGACAGGGGGTTCCATCTATAGGTCTGTGCAACTTAACTGGGGTCCAAGTCCTCTAGAGGGGCATATTGACACTCACAGGTGATGTGTTAAGAGCCATGGGACTCTGGATATTTGTAGAGCATCATTTGTATCCATGGGCACCTTCAGCACCGACAGAGATCCTGCTCTCTACCCTATATCATTTATGGGATGATGCACTAAACCAGCATGCCCCCAACCTACTTAGCAATACTCAAGGTCAAGCAATTGATCCAGGGCCCATATGAGGTTTGTCTAATGCCTTGAGACATGGGAGGGCTAGCACCATCTTCATTGCCCTCAACGTTGGAGCAAAATCAGCCATATTGATCACAGGGAGACCCATGAGACCCATTTTGTGCCCCAAAATCAAAACTGGGGTCCACTGGATGATTTTGACAAAAATCTAGGGTCCAACCCCTAGAAGGTGAATTTAGAGGGCCTCTACAAAAGTCAAGGCACTCAAGGTCCTCAACACAAGGCCTAAGGATACATCCGCTAGCATGAGGTCAGCATTTAGGCTAGCACATAGGGAGATTTACTTTATTTCACAAAGGCTACTAGGCCAACTTGTGACCTAGGCTAGTATGTGCCTATTATTTTATGATTTGGAGGGGCTAGTAAGATAATTAGGCATTCGTATGCCTCCTATAAGTAGAAGAATATGTCATTGTAACTTCTCATCATCACCACTAGAGATATTTCGTCCTCTTCAGCTGAATCCAGACTTGTATCTTTGAGGAGAATTTGGAGTATCTTGATGCACTTTGACATTTGGAGTTGGTTTTTCTATCCTTGTAGTTATTCTTTGGATGAATGGAATGGATTCTTTGCATGTTATCTTGTAAGTGTATTTAGATGTTGAAAATTAATTTCTTAAATGTCTTAATGTATGGAATTTTGTTGATTCTAGTAATTGCAATTGTGCTTAATTTGTTGAATACTTATTGAATGTCAATCTAGATGATCTATTGCATGCATTACTCATAAATTATGTGTAAATGAATGTCCTTAGTGGTGAATTCTTGGTAGCTCTTCCATGATAAATCCATCTTCCATTACATAGGTAATTGTTGGAATTTTGCTTGCTAGGGCATCAAAATTTTGGCCTCCTAAAAATCTCTTTGGCTAATCTAACGCATTGAGGACTCCATACTTCCAAGGAGCAAGGGACTGGTCCATTTGGTTGGTGATCACATCTTAATTTTATCCATTTCCTCTCTCTCCTAATTCAGCCTTTTCAAGGCCAAGCTAGGAAACTAGGGCTTGGTGTGAATCCCTATCCAAGTAGAGGTTTGTTGGTTAGAGAGCCTAAACATAAAGAGGATAGTATTGGCCAAAAATCTATCATTTTCGTGGGCATCCACTTTGATATCATCCATAAACTTTCTTTCCCTAGTTATTTGTATAAGAGGGAAACCCTACTTTTCCTTGTTTCAACTTAAGGGCTTTCTTGAAGGTTTCATGACCTCGACATAGTTGGCATACATTGTAGGAAACATTTTCTCTTTGCCTTGACCTTGGAAACTCCAACACTCATCAAATTTATCAAACCCTAGGTCTTGTGCCTTATTTCTTAGGTCTCATCATAGAAAGCAAATTGTCTCCTAGTGGAACCTTGAACCTAAATTGTGTCGTTCTTGAAGAGCTCCTAGTGAGGTCATCATACATATCAACCTTAGAAACATCTATCATAAGTGACCTCTTTTCTATCGGACTCCTCCCATCGGTAAAATTCTATAAAGAGCAGGAGGTTTTGGCTATGGTGACAATGGGCCACTACTCCATTGTTGTCTCTTGGTCTAGTTTATGCCTTGTAGGGTTTCCCTCTCCAAGGCCTACTAGATTTTTCAGAAACATTTTAGTTTGTTGCCGGGGACAAAGCGAGTCTACTTCATCCCTAACAACAAGATATATCCTTTATGGTGACTCTTCATTAAGATTCAAAGTCAATGCTTATAAGGTGAAGCAAGCATCTTTCAAGGAATTTTAAGTTCACCCTAGCGACTCCATATCTAAATATTACAAAAAATGTTCCTAGAAATAAATGGCTCATTGGAAAGGCCTATTCTATATGTTTCATAATGATGATCCTCAACCAAGTAATCATGATTTCATTAGTGGCCAAGAAGAGCTTGATGCCCCTCTTGATGAATCCCTTGGGAGCCATGAAATTGAGGAATCTCCTCAACACCTTGAAAGGGATTGTGGTTCTTCCCAAGGTATGATGATTGTGCTACGCCTTGCTCTTTCCTTGAGGATCGAGATGATGTGATTGTGGATAAGTTTGAGCCATCTGTCTCTTCATGCCACGAAGAGGATATGCCCAAATTTACTCTTCATCAAAAAGTTTATGAGCTTGATTGTTGAATTCTCCATCTTTTCGTTGCAAGAAAGGATCCAATGGTACAAGTTGGATTCCTCTTTTCCATCCTCATCCATGATCCTTGATGCCTGGTTCTCTTGTTTTTTCGCCTCCCACCCTTTTCATTCATCAAGTCAATTTTGTGAATGAGGAAGTGATTTTTCGCTTCCCTGTCCCATAATGATCTATAGGATCAAGTGTTCTTATATTGATCTAATAATATGTTGGTTACATTGGATACATGATTATACCTAGCTCGTGCATAGTGTGCTAGCATTGCATAGTAGTGTAGGTGCATTGCATATTAATTTGCATAGCTAATATCATCATCTGATGTTCTCGTGCAATATTAGACTGCATGTAGATTAGAATTGCAGTTAGTTTAGATTTACTTTTCTATATGGATTATTTATTTTATGAAAAACATGGGCGATTATAGTACTCCTAGTGCACATGCTCCCAAACAGTTGTATTGTAATGTGCAGGTTACAGATCTGTGGTCCTAGGATATTTTTGTTGACATGAACTCCCCGTTCGAGTACATAGAGCATGCCCTCTATGGTGAGCTCATGTCCTGGTTCAAGCCAGTTTTTACCCACCAAAAGTGGGTGACCCCTAGGAGAAACTTTTCTCCTATTCATCTCTTCCTTCCTGTAGCCAACAACCCTTGATACCCACTAAGTAGTCGATTTGACATGCCATTCATATCTCCACCACCTGCATCAGTCATATGTTTCCTCGCCCATTTTCCAAGAGCACATGTTGGAAGGTGGGCTTCTGATCAAAAGGTACTTTATTCATTTTGAAATTGGGTGCTTATGTTTGCTTGTATTTGGGAATTTTGACATGGATTATGGGTTGACTTGGAAGAAAGAAGGGTCTTGGCCATGATTTTGTTCCTTTACCTTAAATTGGGGGTTAATTTTCAATCCTAGTCGAGTGGGACCTCTGCTAATGGCCCAACTGGCATAGCAGGGGCACTACATGGGAAGCCATGATTGAGATAACATAGCCCCATCTCACCCTATTCCATACTTACCACTTTCCATCTTAAATTACAAACACCTTTTTCACCTCCATTCTTCATAATTCTTCTTGACTCCATATCACCAAAAGGAATTAGGTGTTGATCCATCATAAGGTGATCACCTTAAAACCTTTTTCTTCACCCTCTTCCCATCTTTTCTAGGTCTAGCCACACTGGGCCACCTAGGGAATCATTTTCCTGAAAAAGTAGCCATAGAAAAATTTCAATCTCTTATCCCCTACTATGTTGGCGTGTCATCAAGGTCTCCTCCAAAGCTGGAGAAATTATGACGGTGGGAAATACAAATGAGAATGAGGGCCTGCTTATATACCCTAGGCAGGTGCCCTTTCACGAATGGCTATGTCTCTAAGACATGCCTCTTCATCACTAACTAACTAATCATTAGTTAATGACTTATTATTTATTATTACATTTACATTTATATTTATTATTATTTTATTATGAATTATATTCATAACAGTGGTCTCATTTCTTATCAAAGACAATTCATCAAGGACAACTCGGGAATCCAAGTTTTATAGGTTTAGGGATTGGGAAACTCCTTCACAAGTCACATTCCCTTAACCTAGCCCTCAGATCCTCACCTCATTCCCCTAGATATCCGTGTAGCTTGCTTAAAGAGCAAGAAAGCCCCATTCTTAATCTTCTTCTAGGGAAAGGAACATTGAGGTCACTTCACATCCATTTGTTGATCCATCCTTCATAAGTGACTTCCTATATATCGGGTCTCCTCCCATCGGTGAAAGTCTATAAAGAGTAGGGAGTCTTAACTGCGGTGACAGTGGGCTAAGTCTCCATTGTTTCCCTTGACCTAGTAGTTGTCCTTTTAGGTCCCCTGCTAGTTTGAGTGGTAACATAACCAACTAGCAAATCTATATGATTAGCACATAAAAATATGCTAGGATCCTCCACTTCTTGCTATGGTCAAATTTCCCTCTCCCATCTAACATTCCTTGAAGGAATGTGGGTCATCCATTGGCAGGTACTTTAACCATTTTGTAATCTTATGCTTTCACTTTATGTTTTGGGCATTCTAATATGGACCAAGTGGTAAATTGGATGATTGTCCAATCTTGATTGTATTCTTGTTCACTCACTTCACCTAGGAGGTTATTCTTTGACTTTAGCTCCTTTGAGGCCTTAGGGTTTCAGGAAAGGCACTACTGGGGGGTTTGTGAATGAAGTAGCATGTCCATGATATTCCATACTTACCAATTTCCATCTTTCCCATTATTTCATTTTCATTCTTCAAGTTGGTGTTCATTGTCATCACGATTGGCACCCTTTCATTCTCATACACGAGTCTAGGCCGGGAAACTTTGCCTTGGAGGTTGATGCAACTAAAAGAAAAGTAAAAGCATAAGAAATCCACAATGAAAAAAATTGATAAAATGCAAAAGATGGCTAGGATATTTGATTAGTGCATGGGAAAAAGCCTAGCATGAGCTCTATCCCCTTTATTATCCATCACCTAGCTCCTCAAGTACATGATGTTCCATCTATAAAAGGAACTCTTTTATTGTACCAACCCTAATGAATGATAAACTGACTCGTCATTAAGAGGTGTTAAATGCTAAATCTCAAAAAGAAGCTTGGGCTCCTAAGTTATGCACTCAAATCAAAGCAAATCATAAAGAAGTAAAAGGTGCACCAAAGGGGTAGAAAAATTAGGTTGAGGAAAGGGGTAAATAATGCCTCCACGATTACTCCCTCCTCACATTTATACACTCAAGATGTTGGACCTCGATTAGCTAGTCACTTGGCTATGTCACCTTGCCTTGAAGTCATTCCCACTCTATTGCCACCATTTTCATACACCCCTGTGGATTGATGGGCTAACTTAAGACATGTCGCTCCCCCCTAGAGGTTGGAAATACCTAATAGGGTTATCCACCTAACCATACCTAACATAAGGAATTAACCAATTTACGAGACTTAATCTAGTTAGAAATTTGAAGGTGAGTTTTGTGTGGAGTATTAAGGCCCCAACATTAGGTATGCTCCACTATGATACATCTATGGTTATTGTAGCTAACTTGATGTTGAGATGGTTTTTGTCAGGTGGTTTCATCATAGTAGTAGAGGCCTCATGAGAGATGATTTCCCTCCTTTGTCAACAACATTGCAGAGGTTGTTTACCCATTCCAAAGAGAGGATGTGACCTTGATGACGCAACATTGCCTATCCAGAGAAAATCGTTGGGCTACTTGATGACCCCACATGATGCTTGACACTCCAACGTACCCCCAGATGCTAAAATGTTGAGTTGATGAAGCATGGTGTTGGAGATATTAATGAAGTTCCTAGTGAACCCAAGAGATCCCTAGGTTGGTCTTCATACCATTTGATGGACATTGCTTGTTTTGGAGCCCGAATGATGATGGTTATCATTGTTATGACAAGAGATGGCTTGCCCAACACTTTAGTAGGAGAGTGCCATGTCCCCCCTCTTACCCTTTGAAGGGTGATGTTTGGCACCATGGAGATGGCATCTTGGTATGGAGGCACTTTGGAGGCATGCCCATGATCTTAGCACTACATTTTGGAGTATGGAGCACTCATTAGCCCACATGACACTCACTTGTCACATTTAGAGCTCATTTGGAGGATGACATCATAGTGGAGGAGGGTTTTCTCCCACACATGTGGGCATTTATGGCATCTTTTGTTATGTTTTTGAGATATGAGATTGCTTGTAACCTTTATCTTGTGGAACACTCAAAGTAAACTTGTAATTAGAGCTTTACTTATATTTTTTGTAAAAATGAGTAAGTTATGTCTGATATAAATAGAGACTCCTCCACTCATTCCATTTCATCATCACACATTACATTATTTTTCTCTCTAAAAGAGTGTGAGCTAGTCTTTTTTGCTAATGTAATATTCCTAAAGGGAAATTAACAACAAATACCGAGCAATGAACTAGGAGCAGGAAAATGAATCAAGCCACAAACACAAATTAAAACAAACAATGAATCCAGTATTATAAACTGAGCGATTTTATTAAATTTCCATGGAAAGAGTAAATATAATGAGATGAAATGATAAAACCTGGGCTTCCTATGCAAGCTGAGAAAAACCCAGAAACGATAGCTCGAACCCAAGTGTGAAGTGTCCCTGAATTGATATATGCACTACACAGAAATAATTTGTTGTTGCCTGTTGGCTTGAATGTTGATCTCAGGGCTGAATATGTGAAAATTTCACCACTGAAATTCTATTGCAACAACTGGAATTAATTCTTCTAACTATTAATTAATTTAGCATTTTATTGCTACAGTGACAACGAATTAATCACACTGCAATATTCACAAATTAAAAAAAACTATGGAAGATAAACTGGAAACTGACAAAATACTGGCATACACATACAAAATAATAACACCGTTATTTTGGACTAAAGTCCCTGGGAAAACCCCACTTGGGAAAACCAGTGCAGCAGTGAGAAATTCTAAGTACAACTGGATGCCAAAATATGGCAATCCTACAGAGAAAAAATACTGACAAAAATATTGTGAGGAATTTTCATCACCCCCACAAGAAATCCTAGCTAAATCAAGCCATTCAAACTGGCTCTCCAACTACCTCTATGTAGGCAGTCAACTATTCATAGGACTAAAAGTCGTTGGCTTGGAACTACCTCGAATCAGCTTCTGACTAACTGTCATTGGTCTGGAAGCCTCTGGCTTGGCCCTCTTGAAATTATTTTGGCCACTAGCACCTGAAACGACCCTTCCTCCAGCTGAATTAAGTTTCCCTCTAGAGACTTATGTGAAGCCCTTACGTTAGCCTCTCTGTGGCTATCTCTACCTCTTTGCAAGCTACTCTCCGGAACTAGAAGACTTCCTCTGAACTCACTGTCTTTGCCCCTCTCCGTCTCTGCTTCCCTTCTTTGGTTCAAACTTTTCCGGAAAAATGTTCTTGTTCTCTGGAAAATCGAATTGCCCAAGGAAATTGATCTCAAGTGTGTTCCTCCATATACCCATTGACTTCTTCTTATAATCTCACTGTGGGACTCCAACGGCTAAGATTAAATCTTAATCAATGGTTGAGATTATTTCGTAGTTGATCTGTGTGAGTTTCTAGAGAAATCTCACCTTCCTCAATTAATTCATGTTAATTAATCATTTTCCCTACGTTAGACTTAGGAAAATTTTAATTACTGATTAATTAACTTAATTAAGGCATCTCTAGGTGGATTTTCTTGAAACCTTTTCTAGGTTATGGAGTCCTAGTGTTTCTTAATCTCTTTGACAACTACCGAGACTAGAACACCATATGATGCTACAAAAACTAACAAAATACTGCTCGAAATTCTCTAAAATTTTAGCCACGAGCTCCTCTCACCAAACCCATAAAAACCCATAAATGGTTTGGCTTAAATCCGAGCCAAGATCAAGTCCACCAAGTGATGTGATTTATCTAGCTGACCAGTAAAACACATTGCTAAAGGAATGTGAATTTTCAGCCCGACTACTACCCGGATTAATCTGAACTTTGGCTCCGATCTTCTCTCCCAAAACCCACAAAAACCCAGAAAGGTTTTAAGCTAATTTTGGCCCAAGAAATTAACCTCTAAGTGGTGCGAGTCGCTCTCTGGTTGGCTACACACACTATTGGGATATGCTGCCACTAATCTCCCAAAAATCACCACTAGAAAATTCCTCACGCTCCTCTACAAATTAATCTTCAGAAACCCAACCTTTTCCCAACCCCTTGCTCCAAGAATCAGGTCTCTCTCAATGTATGCGCAGGCTTTGTCTAGGAACCTCTACGCACTGCCAGAATTGACAAAACCGGCCCACAAATAATCCCCAACACCAACACTACAAAATGTCACCAAACTCGGACCTCAAAATGAGAATTTCACCTGCAAATTATCCAGCTCAATCAACCCTCTGTTGTTGCACCAAATGATGGCCCACGAACTACCTTTGCGCTCAGGAAGTGCGCAGAGCTAGTTTACTCCTGCAAATAAAGCTCTGTTGAAGCCCAGAAATGGAATCCCCAACTTCCTCACTAGAAAGACACTCGAAGTTCTCCAAAATGAGGGTGGAATTTCGCCTGAAACTCCTATGCTAAACAACAGTTCTCTTCTTGTATTAAACAACTCCAAGAGAAGATGAAATGTGAAGTGTAATAGTCAAAAGATGATCAACAAATGAATCCATCCTCCCTTTTATAATTTCTCCCCATGCTTCTTGACTCCCATTTTGATATTATTTTATTGGTGGGGACCATTTTCCACTAAGTGACTTTTTCCTTCATTCTAATAAAATAATATTTGTTTTCATTCTCCAATAAAATAATATTTGCCATTTCCTCCAATAAAATAATATTTTCCCCTTTATAATTAATATTACTAAAATTGGGAAAAATTCCTTAGTGATTCCTATGCTCACAAAATTGGGGATAGTATAACTACTATGGGCAAGATGTGATCTTTTGGTGTTGCAATTTTCTTGTGGAGTCGATTTTTGCATGGAGACGTTATTCTAGGATTAAAATTTCTTTTTATGGAGAAATTTGTAAGTTTAATGTTTTATCATTAGTTTTTTGCGTGTTGAATTTATGAAGTAGGGTTTCTATTTTATGCCACGACTAAATTCTTAATTGTTGTTGGAATCTTGTTACATTATTGCATGTAAAATTGTTCTCTTAAATGCCTATAAGGAAACTCTAAATGTGCAGCCCCTATATTTAACTTCTCCCCTCTCAAGAATAATAGTTGGGGTTTTGAAAGTGGGTGCCCTAGCCATCCCCACTTACTCCATCAAGGTCTTCCCCTTGAAGTTTAGCCCTAAAAGACTCCATTAAACCTTAGTAGGATAAGGCACTAATTGTTGGTGTGTTGATCATCCATAAATTTTACAAAATTTCATCTTCCTTCTCTCTCTCCTAGATGTCTAGGGTAGCCGCTAGGGTTTCTACTATCTAGGGCATATTTATGCATAAAAGTGAAATTTGTGTGGATGTTTGTAGCTCATAAATTAGGATTTACATCTATAATTGTGCAAAGTAAATATCTAGCATATTGCATGGTTGATACCTACTACTTAGGGAAGACATCACCTTCTTTTTGTTGTTTATGCACGCCTAACAGTCATAGAAATAAATTCCCTAGCATAATCCTAGTCTCTATTAGAAGATTTTGATCTGTTGTTGTTGAAGATCATTTGAATATCTTTTCTTAGGCTACTATATGACATTGTTGTAATTACCCATCTTGAATAAAGCAGAAGGTGATTAATAACATGATAGCTACATATGCATGCATCATATGCATTGCACTAATATATATATATATATATATATATATATATATATATATATGCTAAGTGGCTATGATGACTATTTAAATATAGATAAATGACTTAATTATTAAAAGTACTAAGTAAATACCTAACTCAGCAAGATATAAAATACATATAATGAACGTGGTACTTAATATGGTTACTGCTATCATAATACAAAATTATATTCTACAAAATAAACAAGTAAATACAATATATATATATATATATATATATCATACAAGATAAAATGTAAGCATAATAGCTATTAAAATATAAATATAAATATCCATATAATACATTATGCAATATGACATTTATGTGGATATTTAAATAGGGATTATCAAATGAAGGAGCGACAACCCTGAAGAAAATAAAAGGAAAATCACATTTATGATTACCAATAGCGACCACTTAAGTTAAACGACACACGTCTCTGATCGCATTAGATGGCAAGCAAAGAGGCAGTATGAATTTATTATCCCTAAGATATTTATGCAGAGGCAGTGATTGCTTCATGGCAGGGGAAGAAACTCTTGGATATAGGGGGGCAGGTGGGGGGGGAAAGCTGCAGGAGATGGGGGGAATGGAGTTGGAGGGATGAGCCTGGGGCTCAATTTTGAACTGAAAATTGGGAAATTTGAGTTGTTCTTGGAGTTTTGGGCACAGGGGCCAGTGGACTTCCATCTCGAAGTCCTCTGGATCTGGGAACCATAGAGGTTGATCCCAGATAGGCAGGGAGGAATCGATTGGTTTGGTAATGTAAGCAGAAGACTCGGAGCAACATGGATCGACACCGGACGGAAGAATCAGGTACGCAATTGCATTTAATTTGATATAATTTACAGGAAATTTGTTCATCTGGTTGAACATTAATAACAGTCACTACAATTGTACACCTTGTCATTGCATATCTATCAAACCCTAACTTATAACAACCTTGTCTTTGGTCTAACCATAGAGTATCTAAACCCTATTATGGAGCATTTGGGCCATTGTGGGCTCTGCCGATACTATATCTAATATTTATACCTCTCATTCATCACCTTGGGCCATAGCATTAGAATTATCCTTCAGGTGGTCTAGGGAATCCTCTCTTGTGGTTAATTACCACTAAAGAGTAAGAGAAATGTTGTTGAGGTGACAGTAGCAACCCTTCTTTTGTTGCCATATTGTCTAGCCCTACCTAGTAAGGCTTTGCACTAGACCTTCTAGATTTTGTGGCTATAGGGCCTAGATTTCATTGAAGAATTCAAGGAAAATTCCAGCAATGGTCTCCAATGGATTCTTACTACAAATTACTTCACCCAGTGGGTTGAAGCCATTCCAAGAAAAGGTGGCCACTGATAAAGCTGTCATGGAAGTTTTAGAAGAAAGGAATAACACAAGATTCGGCATGGCAACAAAGATTACAAAAGACAATGCCAAAGCATTCAGTTCAAAATATTTGTCAAAAAATTGTTTTGATTAAGGCATTGTCCTATCCCACTCTTCAAACTACTACCCACAAGGAAATGGCTTGGACGAATCTAGCAACAAGAATCTAATGAACACCTTCAATAAGATAGTTGAAGACAATAAGAAGAGTTGAGATAACAAAATTAAGTACACCCTTTGGGTTGACAGAATAACAAAGAAAGATTCTATGAGAAAATTCCCATTTGAGCTAGTCTACGAGATGTAAGTAACAATTCCATTTCACTTGAAGATCCCAGTTTAGAAATTCGTACAACAATTTTCTTTAAGTTCAAACTTCCTGCAAAATAGAATCGATCAATTAGTCGAACTTGATGAAAGTAAAAGGTTTTCTTATGATCACTGGTGGTAGAGTCAAGAAAGAACAAAGAAAAAAATTGACAAGAAAGCAATCCAACAAAACTTCCAAAAAGGAGATCTTGTTCTACTTTGAAACAAAAGAAGTGAAAGATAAGGAATCATGGTAATTTTGAAAGTTTATGGTTAGGCCCTTAACTGATTAATGAAGTTGCAGGTAACAATTATTTTCATCTTAGCCATTTGGATGGAGAAAGACTACCCTAGAAATTAAATGGACAAGCTTTAAAGGTATACTTCCAAGGTAATATCTAATGCCTAAAGGGCATCCTTGTAATATAGTAAGTTTCTCCTAGCTTGCTTTGTGTGATTTCATTTGATTGTGTGATGAATTTTCTTTTATATTTTAGATTAGAGGTCACTTTCCTTTCATTCATGATTTATTAGTCATGTCAAGAATGGATAAGGCATTTGTGCCCCAACCCTCCCTAGTATTTGATGTTTGTTTTGTGAGATTGATGTAGGTCACAGGTTAATGGAGATTTTGGGGTTCTCAAGCACTCTTCAGAAGAACACATGTCCCATAAGTGGATCTATGTGTTATCCATCTTACAGCAGGGGTACCCCAAAATAATCTTGAGAGGGCCACACCATTTGTAAGCCCAAATATGTGCAATCTATGGCCGTATAGGCCATGTGGGATGAAACATAAAAGTGTATCCTAGTTCCCCCTAGTTGGACGGTCATGACTGGCCTTCTTTGTTCATCTTAATGGTGCATGGTTTTATGACTTTGTTAATTGCCCACTAGTGGGTGGTAACTCCCTACCTTGATGGACATTCTTATGCACTAGGTTGGTATTCAAACATCATGGTAGTGGTCTATTAGGACACATGGCTTAAAGAAGCACTTGTTGTATCAACCCTGTAAAGGTGATCCCACTATGTAAGGGTGGAAACACCCATCTTATTATTATACTAGTGCACCTATCCTTATTCCCCACATGGACCATTTCTCTAATGTATGCACACCTCTTTGGCCATGCCCATCATTCTTCATGGCAGTCTCAATATTCATAATGATTTTGCACGTCATGAAATATCACTTCATGCTCTCCAAGCTAGGAAAGTCCATTGCACTCTCCAAGGCAAGCCAAGTCACCTATAAGTCAGAGCGCTCAAAATGCCCTTCTCAAAGTACATTTTCAAGCATGTTTTCATCACTAAAGGGGGGTCGATTTCTCTTGGTGCAACTGTGAGGGTTAAACGAGGCAACGTGGCACCCATGTTGAGCAAAGTAAAAATCACATCAAGTAAATATCACTCCAGTGGACCAAATCAATAAAGCAAGCAATTCAAGTCTTAAATCACTAAAACAGGAAAGCATTGGACCAAAAGCAAGAAGTCGTCCACATTTTCCTAGTTGTTGGGAGGTCAAAGGTCAAATTAAGGGAATGTTTTCAGGAGAACATTGATTCTTCCTTGCCTTCCTAACTTTACTCCAATTCAATTCAATCAAGTTTTGAGGGGAATGTTGGAATTTCTAAGCAAATCGGCCTCCTTTATAAGAAATCAAGCCTCTTTCAAGGGGATATCACCTCTTTAGGAGGGTTTTACGATATGTAAATTCAATTTTTGTAATCATCTAGTCTCCAAGGTAATTGTGGATGACAAGTCAAGTCTTTTTTGAGCTTTCTTAGACTTTTTCTAAGGATAAAAAGGAAAGATGTTGAGAGACTCATCTATAAATAGAGAGTTCACTCTCCTCCCAAATCATTGTGAATTATTGAGATCATTTTTGCCATAATGTAATTACTTTCATAAGTTTTGGTGTCAACTTTGAATTGTCTTTTTTCTTGACTATTCTATATATTTTTAAAGCCAAATTTGTGTTAATTCAAGACTACTACAAGGCTATCAAGATCGATCCATTTGAAGGGCAACTTTGTCACTTGGAGGGAGTTGTCTAGGGAAAAACTCTCACTTCTCCTTTGTTGGTGTGAGGTAAGCATTTGTTCTCCTTTGGGCCATAACTAGAGGTTCCTCAACAAGGATTTTGATTTTATTACATTTCATAATTGATCTTATGGTTGAAGGCTTTCCCCTCAGAGGCATCCCTTCTAGTAGGGCTTGGTTTCATAACTTGTCTTAACGACACAAAGAAGTAAATTAACTTATAGGGTTCGACCTCTTGCCCTAGTCCACAAACATTGAATAACCAACTTAAGAGGGGCATTCATCTTGACCCCAATCACCCCAGTGGAAATAAGGCACCTAGTTCCTAATCCAAGATGGGTGCACGAGCGTCTTGGAGTGGATCTACTAAGATGTGTAACATAGCTAACCCCAAGTTTTTTTCACTTTACCCTTATGTAAAAGTGTTGTTCATATATTGTAAAGGTTGGTGTGCATAGCAAGCACACTTATTTTATGCCTGAGCATGGATCTTCTTATGTATTAGTCACACTTTGGCCTAGGTGATCATGTCCCTAGTACTTTGGAGAGTCATGAAATGTATATATCATTTTATGTCACTCTACATATTTTCATGTAGAGACACATTCCTTGAGGCACTTTCACAACTCTTGACGCAGTTTAGAACAACTTAGGAAGCTTCACAACTCCTGAGGCACTAGTCACAATGCCTAGGCACTCAAACTACCCATGCCATGGCACTCATGAATCTTAGAGTGCTCAGCATTTTCACACATTTGGAGGCACATGTCACATAGTTTGATGAAGCGTCCACCTTCGATGATGCATTACTTAGTCATTAGGGTATCTATTTGACATGTGTGGACCTTGTTGGGCCTCCTTTGAATTGAGGATGTTGTTGAAAATTTGAAATGATTTTAGGAGGAGATTGTGCATTAGAGACCTTTGATATGACTGTTGGAGTTGATTTTAACATTTAAGTGAGCCTTCCATGTCCCATACGTGGGTCTTCCTCATCTGCAACATAGTCATTGGCATATTTGGTGGATCTATCTTCATGGGATGTTGGGTATGTGTTATATTCTTTCCACGATTGGCCCCACGCGCTGTATGTTGCGTCGGGCGTAGTTGGGGGGTCACGAGGGGCGAAGCAGTCCCCACCGTTGGGGTCCGGGGCAGCGCCCCGGCCAAAATTTGTTTTTTGTGCGGACCCACTCATAGGCGGATCCGCCCATGGTTTTGTGCATGGTTTTGCACATGGTTTTGGGGTTCAATGGTTTTCGGCCCCTGGTATTTTTGTAGATCCGGTCAAGGGAACTACGGTTATGTTCTAATCCAGGGTTAATGGATTGGGGTTTTATGTATGCTCCGGCATGTATATATATGTGTTGTAACACTAAAAGGAATATAATGAAAAATCAAGCTGGTCGTCCCGATTTGGGATCCAGGGGAAATCTCTGTGTTTATCTGTTTTATGTTTTATGCTCTTGCTATTGTTTATTTTCTGTTATAAGAATCGTGTGTAGATATTTCTGTTCAGGGTTAAAACCTACATTTGGTATCGGAGCTATTTCGGCTTCAAGGGGACGCCTTTGTTGTTGAGGGTTTTTTGCTCGGGCCTGTGGTAGACCCTGTGCAGTGGGAGATCTGCAGGATCGATTCTTGCGGTGAAAGAATATGGTGAGCGGCGGAAAGATAGAGATCGAGAAATTTAATGGTCAGAGTTTTGAGTTGTGGAAGCTCAAGATGGAGGATCTGCTGGTGGATAAAGATCAGTGGATCGCGGTAGATCCAGGTACTAAACCAACAGCAATGTCAGATGAAGACTGGAAGAAACTGGATCAGAAGGCCAAGAGCACAATACGGTTGTGTGTGTCAGATTCAGTATTGTTGAATGTATCTGGGGAAGCTACAACGAAGAATTTGTGGGAAAAACTTGGGACTTTGTACCAATCTAAGTCTCTGGTGAATAAGTTGTTCCTGCGGAAAAAGCTGTATAACCCGAGGATGAAGGATGGAGACTCGGTGACAGAGCATCTGAACGCCTTCAATACTATGGTAAGTCAGCTGTCATCTGTTGATATTAAAATCTCAGATGAAGATAAGTGCATCAGTTTGTTGTGTTCTCTACCAGACTCGTGGGACAGTCTAGTTATTGCAATAGGTAGCAATACAACTACCTTGAATTTTGATGACATTGTCTCAGCTTTGCTGTCGGAGGAAATGAGACGGAGAAATATGGAGGGTCAAAATGGAGATGCCTTATCTGTACGAGGAAGGTCCCAAAACAGAAACAAGAATAAGGTTTCGAGTGGGAGATCTAAATCTCCTGGAAAGTTTGTAAAGGTGTGCTGGAAATGTGGAAAGGAAGGACACTACAAAAAGGAATGCATATCTAAAGCTCCTGAGAAAGGAAAGGGATCTGATGATGCTCCTTCTGCAGAGGCAAAAACCACCTCGGATGAAGGTGGGGATGTGTATTTGGCTTCTTCTTCAAATACACATGTAGATCATGAGTCATGGTTGATTGACCCAGGTGCATCCTTTCACTTCACTCCCCATAGGGAGTGGTTCTGCGAGTATGAGAAATATGATGGTGGTGATGTCTTCCTAGGGGATGATAGGAAGGCCAGAATCGTCGGACGTGGAAAGGTCAAGCTGAAGCCGCAAGGTGGAAGGATTAGAACACTTCGGTGTTCTGCATATTCGCATTGCCGTAAATCTGATTTCTAAAGGAAGATGGATGATGTGTGTAAAAACAACACCTCGAGAAAGATGCTCCGGTAAGATGGTTCAGAGCACCGTACACGGGAGTCTTGACCGAACTTTCGTATTGGGTGCCACAAGGTAGCAATCGTTATTGAACGCGGTACGTCTGGTGGGTTCCCAAAAGTGGGACTCGAAAGCCTAGCTGTCTCTGCAGAAAATACCATGCTATGGCATCAAAGGCTTGGACATATTGGAGAGAAGGGCCTTCGGATATTGCATAGAAATGGTATGGTAGAAGGTATGTCTAATTGCTCTCTGGATGAAGGTATGTCTAATTGTTTTCTGGATTTCGATTTCTGTGAACATTGTGTATATGGGAAGCAGAATCGGGTGAGTTTTCCTTCTGGTGCTAAGAGGGCAAACAAGATATTAGAACTTGTGCACAGTGATGTGTTTGGGCCTGTGTCAGCTCCATCACTGGGAAAGTCTGTGTACTATGTTTCATTCATAGATGACTTCTCAAGGAATACATGGATATATTTCTTGAGGAAGAAATCTGAAGTCTTTGACAAATTTAAAGAGTTTAAGGCTCTGGTGGAAAACCAGACAGAGAAGAAGATAAAGGCATTGAGGACAGATAATGGTGGGGAGTTCTGCAAGAAGGAATTTGAAGAGTTCTGTAAGAAGTGTGGTATAGCACGGCAGAAGACTACTCCATACACACCTCAGCAAAATGGAGTTGCAGAAAGAATGAACATAACGTTGATGGAAAAGGCAAGAAGCATGCTCAGTGGTACCGGGTTAGGACAAGAATTTTGGGCAGAGGCAGTGGAGACTGCATGTTACTTAGTTAACAAATCACCTTCATCAGCGTTGGAGGATAAGACCCCACATGAGGTATGGACTGGAAAGAAACCTTCTCTTTCACATCTAAGGGTATTTGGATGTGATGCATATGTACATGTTCCAAAAGAGAAAAGGACCAAGTTGGATAATAAATCTGAAAGGTGCATCTTTATTGGGTATAAGGATGGTTTAAAGGGTTACAAGCTTTGGAACCCAGAAACAAGGAAGGTTGTGTATAGCCGAGATGTGGTGTTTAGAGAAGTGAAAGATGTTGTTAAACATCAAGTCCTACCAAAGGAACCCGAGAAGATAGAGTTTGAGCTAAAGGAGGATGAATCAGACTCTACAACAGAAGAAGACTCAGAAGATGAAGAGCCACAAACTCCAGCTTTGAGAAGATCAGTTCGGGAAAGAAGGCAACCAGAAAGGTATAGTCCATCTACTTTCTGTTTAGGTTTTGCCTTAACTATAACCGATGATGAACCCAGAACTTTCAGGGAGGCAGTAGATTCAGAGGATGGAAAACTCTGGAAGGAGGCCATGGTTGATGAAATGGCATCCTTGCACAAAAATGATGCATGGGATCTGGTGGAGTTGCCGGCTCGAAGGAAGCCCATTGGGAGCAAATGGGTGTTTAAGAAGAAGATGAATGTAGAAGGCAAGGTGGAGAAATACAAAGCTCGGTTGGTAGCGAAAGGTTATTCCCAGGTGCCGGGAATTGATTTTGGTGATATTTTTTCTCCTGTTGCCAAAGTTACTTCTATTAGATTACTTTTATCTGTTGTTGCTGCATTTGATTTTGAGATAGAACAGATGGATGTGAAGACAGCATTTCTTCACGGGGATCTAGAAGAAGAGATCTACATGAAGCAACCTGAAGGCTTTATGGTGAAGGGTAAGAAAGAAATGGTATGCAGGTTGAAGAAGTCTCTGTATGGGTTAAAACAGTCACCAAGGATGTGGTATCAGAAATTTGATACCTATATACGGGGACTTGGCTTCACCAGAAGCAAGGAGGATCACCGTGTTTATTTTAAATTAATTGGTGACCGTGTTATTTATTTGGTCTTGTATGTGGATTATATGTTGTTGATTGGAAATGACAAAGAAATTATCCAAGATTTGAAGACCCAACTGTTCTCCAAATTCGACATGAAGGATCTGGGTGCTGCAAACTATATTTTGGGCATGGAAATTAAGAGAGATCGTGCAAAGAGGAAGCTCTGGTTAAACCAGAGGAAGTATGTCGAGACTATATTGCAGAGGTTCAATATGCAAGATAGTAAACCGGTGAATGTTCCTATTCCTGTAGGTGTAAAGCTGTCTGCTGAACAGTGTCCCAAGACACAAGAAGAAGAGGATTATATGTCCCGTGTTCCATATGCAAGTGCAGTGGGTAGCCTGATGTATGCAATGGTCTGTACTAGACCAGACATTGCACATGCAGTGGGAGTATTGAGCAGGTTTATGTCAAACCCAGGGAAGGAGCATTGGACAGCAGTGAAGCGGGTTTTCAGATATTTACGTGGCACTAGTGATTATGGCTTGTGCTACCAGGGAAGACCAGGATTGGAAAGAATGTTGGACATTCGTGGTTTTGTTGATGCAGACTCGGCTGGAGATCTGGACCAAAGAATATCTACAAGTGGGTATGTGTTTAGCCTATTTGGAGGCGCAGTCAGTTGGATGAGTAAAAGACAGTCTGTAGTGGCTCTTTCAACTACAGAGGCAGAATACATAGCAGCCACTCATGCAAGCAAGGAAGCAGTTTGGTTGAAAAGATTGTGTTCAAGTATGGGGTTGGTACAGCAAGCTATAAGGATAGATTGTGATAGCCAAAGTGCAATTTTCTTGGCTAAGAACCCTGCTTATCATTCAAAGACAAAGCACATTGATGTTCAATATCACTTTGTTAGAGATATGGTTGAGGCTAAAAGGGTGTTGCCGGTAAAGGTGGACACTTTGAAGAATGTTGCAGATGCATTGACGAAGTCTGTGAGCACTCAGAAGTTCTCTTGGTGTAGAGAAACAATGGGTGTTGAAGAATTGGGCCAATGACTAAGCTCTCCTGTGGCCCCCTGTGGAAAGAAAAAAACAAGTGGGAGAATGTTGGGTATGTGTTATATTCTTTCCACGATTGGCCCCACGCGCTGTATGTTGCGTCGGGCGTAGCTGGGGGGTCACGAGGGGCGAAGCAGTCCCCACCGTTGGGGTCCGGGGCAGCGCCCCGGCCAAAATTTGTTTTTTGTGCGAACCCACTCATAGGCGGATCTGCCCATGGTTTTGTGCATGGTTTTGCACATGGTTTTGGGGTTCGATGGTTTTCGGCCCCTGGTATTTTTGTAGATCCGGTCAAGGGAACTACGGTTATGTTCTAATCCGGGGTTAATGGATTGGGGTTTATGTATGCTCCGGCATGTATATATATGTGTTGTAACACTAAAAGGAATATAATGAAAAATCAAGCTGGTCGTCCCGATGTGGGATCCAGGGGAAAATCTCTGTGTTTATCTGTTTTATGTTTTATGCTCTTGCTATTGTTTATTTTCTGTTATAAGAATCGTGTGTAGATATTTCTGTTTAGGGTTAAAACCTACATGGGAGACATATCTTGAGGAGGTTTCCTTGCATTATGGAGGGAAGTTGGGCTCTTTAACTTCACATTGACCATTTTGGTGAGATGTCTATCTCCCTTGGGTGAATATTGTACATGTGGGACATCTACCATTATATTTTATGTATTATTTAACTTTGTCTTCATAATTAGTAAGAAGACAAGTATATTGTGAGAACTCCTAGGGTATATCTAAGGAGATGAAAATATTGTTGTAATAAGAGTATTGTCGAAGCCTCCTCTATAAAAGAGGCTCCTCTCCCCTCACATTTCTAGTTGTTGTTGGCTATTTTGAATACAATTTTGTTGAATATCTACCCATTGAAGAATTTTGTATAAATTCTTCAAGTTATTCTATCTTGGTTATTATCGTTGATTTTTGTAGCATTGGATGTGCTCTAGCCTCAAGATTTTTAGGGAGACTAAGACACATGCATTCTCCAAGACCCAGAAATCGTTTGGGAAAATTCCACCCGAAGATGATTTGATTAAAATAATTAATAATTTTTAATGTATTCCTAAGTCCAAACTTACGAAATGTGATTAATTAAGTTGTATTAATTAAATCTGGTGAGAATCTTCTAGATGAAGACGAATATTGAGTCCAAGTTAATCTTACCCATCAATTATGTTTTAATCTTGGTCGTTGATATCTCAACGAGAGATTATAAGAAGGAACTCGATGAGAACTTGGAGAATACACAAGTGCAGGTACTCAGTTGCCCAAGCAAGATCGATTTTCTCAGTGGCTAAAGTTCGGCAAGAGAAAATTGAATCAGAGGGAGAGTTGCAGTTGGGAGATAGAAAGGGATCAACAGTAATCCGAGAGTTTAGGGAAATTCTAGAAGGAGCAATGCAAAGGAGGGACGCAGATCACCAGCGCAGAGGCAGTAACGTGGGCACTACGCAATCACTGCGCAGAAGGTGACATAGTGAGGCCAGCGTAAGAAGAGAAGGTCCTAGTCGGTGTCAGAAAAACGCTGTGAAGAGTGAGAATTTGTTCAATAAAATTTTCTCAGTGTCTCTTCTTCTATTTTTCTATCTGGAATGTTTGTACATGAATTATTGTTGAAGAAGAATAAAGAAACCCTCATCTGCTACACCGGTTTTCCCACATTGCATTTTTTCAGAGGACGATTGATCCTAATTTATGTAGGAACGCAACAGAATATGCATATAACCATAAGCACAAAGATGTAGCGGAAATAATGCTTCATTTTATTAATAAAAGAATGACTGAAATAAGCTTACAAACATAATGGAAACAAGCTAGGGCGCTGGTAGCGTATCTCTGAGAAGAGATGTGGTGTACGTAGGCCTCTGAACTGTGTTACATTGAGGCTCGAAGGCCTATTACAGACATAATGGAAATAGATGAACTAGGGTATTGGCAGCGTATCCCTGAGAAGAGATGTGATGGCTACCAGCCCCTGAACTGTGTTACAACGAGACTCGAAGGCCTATTTATTGTTGAGAAACAATGTAAAACCCGAAACATGCAAAAACCTAACCCTAGGAGATGAAGCACCAAAACTGTGGGTCTCGTTTGGGTAAGTTGGTGTTTCAACTTCCCGGGGACGTAACTTTGGCATCCGATCTCTGTTTGATGCGCTCAATAGCTCGTTAGAAAGATCTGTCCGAGGACAACAACTTTTGGTGTGAGCAACGGCTTCGGAAGTTCAGGACCCGAAAAATGCTAAAAATAGTAAGTTGTGTTGAAACTTAAAAAAGGAAAGAACTGATTGCGGGGGTTCAAATGGAATAGGTGGGTGGCCACCAATATCCACCTGGATCACTAATGCCCCAAAATGGCTCCGAGCGTGCAGGACCCGAAAACCTGCTAAAAATAGTAAGCTGCAAGAATTAATGTTGCGGGTCCAAATGGAATAGGTGGGTGGCCACCGATATCGACCTAGATCATTCCTCCCTCCTTAGGAAGCAATGGTCTCCATTGCGTGAAGTTCCTCCATGGGGGGGGGGGGGCGGGGCGGGGGGGGAATTCTGCTGAACTTGGTATTGGATTTGTCCAGGATGTCGCGGACCTGTTGGCGGATGTGCTGGATGTAGATGCGCTGCCGGTGGGCAGTCGTTGAAGGATCTGTTGCGTTCCTCTATTTCTCGAGGGCCTCCTCGAACAAGATTTTGATAAGATCTTTTGCTCCCTCGTCTTTCTTTCCTTCCACCATGGGGGGTCGTCGGGGTTTGCGAGGCTGATCTTGGAAGGGTGCAACCGGATCGAGCCCGAATTCCTTATACCTTGACCGCGTTAGGGACATGCAAAGAAAAACAGAGAAAGAGAAAACCCGCTCTGATACCACTAATCTGGATTTATGCAGGAACGCAACAGAATACACATATAACCATAAGCACAGAGATGCAGTAGAAATAATGCTTCATTTTATTAATAAAAGAATGACTGAAATAAGCTTACAAACATAATGGAAACAAGCTAGGGCGCTGGTAGTGTATCTCTGAGAAGAGATGCAGCGTACGCAGGCCTATGAACTGTGTTACATTGAAGCTCGAAGGCCTATTACAGACATAATGGAAATAGATGAGGTAGGGTACTGGCAGCGTATCCCTGAGAAGAGATGTGATGGCTACCAACCCCTAAACTGTGTGTTACAATGAGGCTCGAAGGCCTATTTATAGTTGAGAAACAATGTAAAACCTGAAACGTCCAAAAACCTAACCCTACGAGATGAAGCACCAAAACTGTGGGCCCCGTTTGGGTAAGTTGGCGTTTCAACTTCCTAGGGACGTAACTTTGGCATCTGATCTCCATTTGACGTGCTCAATAGCTCGTTAGAAATATTTTTCCGAGGACTACAACTTTTGGTATGGGCAACATCGGTCCATTGTTACACAGTATTTTGTCACCGTCCCTGTAATCCCTCATCCCGCACATTGGAGGGCTATTCCCGTGACCTGTGAGCAGTAACATGTCCTGAAAACACCTTCATAACATCCTCCTGCCTAAGGATAAAAATTCTCCTGAAGAACATTTCCTCTAGAAAACCCTAAAAACAGGTGTTTTAGCCTTGGCGCGACTAGTCAATTCATCCCTCACACCAATGGGGGAATTCCACACTAGAGGGCGCACCAATTGGCGCACTATCCCTGTGTCTCACTCGTGCCAAGCCCATTAAGGAATGTTTTTTAAAAATAAATGGCAGAAGTTTGGTTCTAACAAACTCCAAAATGAATTATCAGAAGAAGTTGAGTGGTTTGGCTCTGGATCTCCATGTATAGGAAGTGGTTTTCCACCTCTCATGGAACCTTCCTAAGAGATAGGGCCTATCCCATGATTATAGGGATCCCAACTTCCCTTCCTCCATCTATAAAAGCTTGCCCTCTCCATTAGCAAGGTAGATGAACTTGTAGGAGGAAAACTATCGCCGGGCAACTATTGAAGCAGAGTCGAGAAGACCCCCGTAAGAGAGATTTTTGTCCACATTCCCGACAGGCTTCATTGAGACGCACTCCGCTGCAAGCCCCGCCGAAGGAAGATCATAGCGTCAAAGCATTTGATTGTAATCTTCCTTTTGTCATTTATAATATAAGCGACTCTGATTTTGGTTCCATTCATGTGTTCATTTCTTTATGTAATGCAATGAATTATATCCTCTCTGACTGATATATAGTTACGTGCTTTAGATGTTATGTTGTATGTCATCGTTTCCTTGCATGTGTACAGGTGTTCGAACGTGTCAAACGGAAGGATTGTGATCTGTCAAGCGAGGGACAGGAAACATCATCTCTTCTCCAACGACAACGGCATGGGATTTGAGGTAGGCTACTTATCGCGATCTTTGTCTTTTTTGTAACTAGGAACCAACGTCATTGCGTGATTTGATTGTTGCTAGACCCGATCTGGGCTAGTGGGATCGCCTCTGTCCTCAACATCCATGGACCCATGTTGCTCTTGGTTTTCCCAAAAAACGTCGTTTAGGGCCTCAACACGGCTTCGGAAGTTCAGGCCCCGAAAAACTGCTAAAAATAGTAAGTTGTGTTGAAACTTAAAAAATGGAAAGAACTGATGGTGAGGGTTCAAATGGAATAGGTGGGTGGCCACCAATATCCACCTGGATCACTAATGCCCCAAAATGGCTCTAGGCATGCAGGACCCGAAAACCTGCTAAAAATATTAAGCTGCTGGAAGTGAAAAGCTGCAAGAATTGATGTTGCGGGTCCAAATGAAATAGGTGGGTGGCCACCGATAGCCACCTGGATCAACAATTGTCCAAAAATAATTGTCATTGTGGTTATGCTTGTGCTAGTATTTTTCCTTGCATTTACTTTCTGCAGTATTTTAATTGTGAAGGCTGCAATAGAATTTTTTTCGATATTTACTGTGTAACACTCTAAATAACTTGATTCAGAATTAATAAGTAGAATAAATAATATTAGTTGATGCAGTAGGGATTTGATCTAGGAATTTTCACATGGTATCAGAGCACACAGGTGAAGCAGGAACAACCCAACGCTGAGCAGAAGAGGGAGTTTGAAAAGCCTGCGTAAGCAGCAAATCAAAATCCCAGAGGGGTTACGCAGTCCATAGTCGAGAGGACAAAATTTCATGAAAAAATTCCTTCTATGAGTGAGTCGACAGAGAAGAAGATTTTTTATCGAGATTTTCCAAAGGCATGGAGAGCAACACAACAACTTCAGCGCAGAACAGATTTTCTGTCGGGACGTAGTTTTTTGCAGCAATTGTTGGGCAAAAAATCATCAACGATAGAAAGGAAAAATAGCACAGATAAGTATGGAAAGTCAAGAAGCCTCAGAACTGTCTTCCAGATTGGAAGACAAGTTTGTGTGTCTATCGAGTTCGGCATCAGCTCGTATCTGGTATATTGATAGAGGAGCTTCATCTCACATGACTGGAGTAAGAGAATATTTCTCTAGCTATCAAGAAGAACACTTCCAGATCACTATGGGCAACAAAACCAAGTGTACTCTAGTAGGGAGAGACACCATAAAATTTCATACGGAAGCAGGAACCAGTACTAGTGCCACTGATGTACTGCATGTATCAGGATTGGGTATGAACCTGATTTCAGTGTCCCAGTTGCAAGACAAAGGGTATGATGTATACTTTATGAAGAATAAGGTATATGTCAAACATCCTAGTTGGAAGAGGGTGAGACAGATTGGAGTTAGAAGCAACAGGTTATATAGGTTGCAGATCAATTCTCCAATGGCACTGATAGGCAATAATAGTAACAGTGAGAAGGAGCTGAACAAACTTTGGCATAGGAGGATGGGACACTTACACCATGGATCACTTAGGATGCTCAGAGACACTGTGACAGGAGTTCTTGTCCTCAATACTGAACATGATGACGTATGCAGAGGATGCGTACTAGGAAAGTATGCAAAGGCAGCATTTCCCAGAAGTGATAATAGAGCAAATGGAATGTTGGGGTTCATACATTTAGATATTTATGGTCCAATGTCCACCAGAGCTCTCAGCAGTGGCGAGTATTCCGTCGCTTTTATTGATGATCACTCCAAGAAAACCTGGATCTCTTTCCTAAAGACCAAGGATGAGGTCTTTGATCCTTTCAAAGAGTTCAAATCTCTTGTAGAGAACATGACAAGGAAATGGATCAAGGTATTGCATTCAGATAATGGTGGAGAGTATACAAATAAAGACTTCACAGACTTTTTCACAAGGGAGGGCATCAAGAGAGAGTGGACAACTCCATATAATCCATAACAAAATGGAGTAGCGGAGCGTAAGAACAGAACAATAGTCGGGGAAGTAAAGGCTATGTTGTATGACTGGGACTTGCCTAGATTTTTATGGGCAGAGGCATGCAACACAGCGGTGTACATCCAGAACTGAACTCGTCACAAAGCATTGGGGAAGAAAACGCCAGAAGAAATCTTCACAGGGAAGAAGCCAAAAGTAAGTCATCTAAAGATTTTCGGGAGTGTGGCGTATTGCCACATTCCGGACGAGAAGTGCAGTAAGTTGGATCAGACTGCAGATAAGGGGTACCTCGTTGGATATAGCGAGAACTCAAAGGCATACAGGATCTACGTTCCTAGCAATAGGAAGATTGTAGTAAGGCGAGATGCAAAGTTCATGGGCTCAAGCAGGCACCCAGAGCATGGTATGGTTGGATTGATAGTTACTTGCAGTAGTTGGGATTCAGCAAGAGTGATGTTGATCCCAACCTCTACTATCTGATGGTGGAGAATAAGCCTCTTATTTCAGTATTATATGTAGATGACTTGTTTTTAACAGGGTCATCAAGGATCAAAAAGGATTACAAGAAGAACCTTGAAGCAGAATCCGACATGAAGGATATGGGGTTGATGCATTATTTTCTAGGGTTGGAAGTTTGGTAGAAGAATGGGGAGATATTCCTTGGGCAAGGAAGATATGCTACAGAGATTCTAAAGAGATTCAGAATGCAGGATTTCTGACCCATGGAAATTCCTATGATCACCAACTGGAAGAAAATAGATGCATCAGGAGACAAGGAAGTGGACCCCACGTTGTACAGACATCTCATTAGGTCGCTTATGTATCTGGTCAACACCAGGCCAGACATTTGTTTCACTGTCAACACCCTTAGTCAATTCATGGTGGAACCAAAAAGGGTACAATTGGGCAGCAGCAAGACACATTCTTAGATATGTGCATGGAATAGTCAGATATGGGTTGAAATATACCCAAGTAGATGACGTCAAATTAAGCGGATTCATAGATGCAGATTGGGCAGGTAGTTCAGTAGACCGGAAAAGTACCTTCGGGTACTGCTTCAGAGTTGGATCAGGGATGATCTCTTGGTGCAGCAGGAAGCAAAAGTCAGTTACTCTGAGCTCAGCGAAAGCAGAATATATGGCAGCCAACACAGTAACATACAAAGCTATATGGCTTAAAAAGTTGCTTGTGAGTTTGTTTAGAAAGAGGATGGAAGCAACCACTGTATACCATAGTATTAAAAACCAGCCGGATTGAACCGGAACCGGTCAAACCGACCGGTTCATTAGCCAACCGGGTCAAACTAGTAGAAAAAACGGGTTTGACCCTCCTCTTTGCCAAAAAACCCGTCCAACCGGTGCTAGCCGGCCCTTTTATGATGGAACCGGTCAGTTTATGGTCAAACCGGCCAGTTCATTGCTAGGCCAACTATGGACCCCACATAATGCATTTTTGTGAGTTTTGGAGCTTTTTTTAGGGAAATTTAAGGTTGTTTTCCTCCAAAAACATCCCCTCAAAGAAAAGCATGCTTACCCTCTCATTTTCCTGACACATCCCTAGCAATGTTGGCAATTAATGGTAATGTTAAATTCTTAAAGTAAAACTGACATTTCCTTTATTTTTCATTTTCGTCCTTTTACTTAAATTTTTAACATTACCATGAAATGGCTCAGGATGTTTGAGAGTGGTTTCAACCTCATTGGATTTCATATGGAGAAACTAGAATTTTAGATTTCACTCAAAATTCAACAGACTTAATGGTTTTCAGGGTTTCATGGTTTGGGTGTTTGCAATGTTTCCATTTGATTCTATCATGTGTAAGGGTATGAGATTGGCATTTGATCAAGAGCATGAAGCCCTTTAAGAACCTTGATGTTGGTGGTATTGATTGTTGAATTTTGTTGATGTTGGTGGTATTGATTGTTGAACTCCCCTACCGTGGCCTTAACAAGAATGTACCCTTCACTCAAAGGAAAACAACTGGTTAGGCATGCTAATCTTTTCTACCGCATTTTAAGGTTGAGGAGATGAACCCTTCACTCAAACCAAAATCATTGGTTAGGCATGTTAACATTTTCAATTTCTATCATGTTATAAGGTTGAGCAATCCAAGTCTGAAGACTTTGAGCTAGATGATGTTTATGTATCTCTTGTTGATGATCCCATTTCTAGTAGCAATGAATCAATGATGAGTTTCATAAGAGACCATGTTTCTCAGTGATTTGTAGTTTTGATGTCTATTTTTGCTACTACTACTACTAAAGTTGTAGAGGAGTTTTAGAAGTCCTCAAACTCTGAGCCATATTAATTATGTAGCTCATGTTGATGATCCCTTGTCTAGTAGTGGTGATGATTTTGATCATGATGAGGAGTGATCATGTTGTTGATCACTAATATGTAGTCTTGTAGTAGGCCAATGGCCTCATAGCTTGTAGCATTGTTTTTGGACTTTATAGGCCATTTGGAGCCTCATTGCTTATGTATTTTTTCGATGATATGTCGTGCGCTTGGTGCCATTTTGATATATTCACCTTTACGTGGTATATACATGAGCAAACTTTACATATTTTGTCTTTATTGGCATGGAATCATGGTTACAAAGCTTACAAATAGTTTTTTGTATTAAAAATTAATTATTTAATGTATATTTTTAAAAACCGGTTCATTTAGACTTGACCAGTACCAGTTAGACCGGTTCTAGTTTTTAATACTATGTTGTATACTATGATAATCAGAGTTGTATCAAACTCTCTGAGAATCTACTATTGCATGATAGGTCGAAACACATTGATATCAAATGCCACTTTATCAATGACTGTGTTCAGCGTGGGGCAGTACAGCTGCAGTATGTCCCCACAAGAGATCACGTAGCAGACGTACTCACAAAGGCTCTAGATAGAGCTAAGTTCATCCAATTCAGGGCACAGATGGGTATGGTAGAGAACTCGTTTCAGTAGCAGAAACAAATGGATTCTATGTTGTAGCAGCAGCAAATGAGAGGGAGTTGCAATGCAGATGCAACAGTTGGCAGCAGTATGCAGGGTCAGTAGCAACATAGATGCAGCACAGAGAGAGCTACGCAGTAGTTTGTGGGCAACAACAGTCAGACATCAATAGTGCAACCAGGATGGTGCAATAGTCAGAGTGATGCTTTAGGAGGTTGCAACACTTGAACACATTCCTCGCTAAGAGGGAGTGTTGATTTTTGTAGCATCAGATGTGCTCTAGCCTCAAGATTTTGCAGGGAGGCTAATACACATGCATTCTCCAAAACCCAGAAATTGTTTGGGAAAATTCCACCCGGAGATGATTTAATTAAAATAATTAATCATTTTTAATGTATTCCTAAGTCCAAACTTAGTAAATTGTATTAATTAAATCTGGTGAGAATATTTTAGATGAAGATGAAAATCGAGTCCAAGTTAATATTAGCCATCGATTATGTTTTAATCTTGGCCATTGATATATCAACGTGAGATTATAAGAAGGAACTCAATGGGCACTTGGAGAATACACCAGTGCAGGTACTCAGTTACCCAAGCAAGATTGATTTTCTCAGTGGCTAAAGTTCGGCAAGAGAAAATCGAATCAAAGGGAGAGTTGCAGGTCGGAGAGAGAGAGAGGGATCAACAATAATCCGAGAGTGTAGGGAAATTAAGGAAGGAACAACACAAAGGAGGGACGCAGATCACCAGCGCAGAGGCAGTGACGCAGGCACTACGCAGAGGTAGTGACGCAAGCATTGCGCAAAGGGTGATGCAATGAGGCCAGTGTAAAGACAGGAGGTCCTCTTTGGGGTCAGAAAAACGCTGTGAAGAGTGAGAATTTGTTCAGTAAAATTATCTCAGTGTCTCTTCTTCTAGTTTGCTATCTGGAATCTTTGTACATGAATTATTGCTGAAGAATAATAAAGAAACCCTCATCTACTACACCGGTTTTCCCACATTGGGTTTTTTCTGGGGACGATTATCCAAAAATAATTGTCATTGTGGTTATACTTGTGCTAATATTTTTCCTTGCATTTACTTTCCGCAGTATTTTAATTGTGAAGGTTGCAGTAGAATTTATTTCGATATTCACTGTGTAACACCGTAAATAACTTGATTCATAATTAATAAGTAGAAGAAATAATATCAGTTGTTGCAGTAGAGATTCCAATCTAGGAATTTTCACAACTATTTGGTGGATAAAGATTGATTGTGACTGCTCGAGTGTCCGAAAAGCTCACAAGGTTGATCCATTGAAGGTTAAAGTATACCACTTAGAAAAAAGATTTTTTCAAGTAACTCCTCTCCTTCTTTCTTTGTTAGTTTCAAAAGTATTTGATTCCTTGCTTTGCCTATCCATTGCTAGAAAAGGTATTGATTACATTTATCAAGCTATAGTTGATCTTGTTGGTGAAGGTGCTCCCATGAGCACCCTTTCTTATATGGTTTTGGTATTTATTCTTTATCTTGAATAGATAGGAGACCATGTGTCCTTTGGCCCTAGTCTCGTCATCCTAATCCTTAGATAAAATATACCACCTTAAAAGAGGGGTTTTCTCCTTGACCCCATAAGCCCTAGTTGGATAAGGCATTTTTCCTCTCCCATCAACCATCAAAATTACAAAATACTAAAATCCTTTTTATTTTCGTTCGTAAAGAAATCAAAGGAAAATATTCAAAGTCTTAAATCAGATATCTTTCCTAGTCTAGCATCAAGTTAATTGTTTATTTTATTTTCTAGACTAGCTTGAGTTAGGGTTTGATCTTAATTTTTCTATCTGAAAACCCTAAGAGGTAAATTGGCCCGAGGACTATGCATCTAAAGTCCATTTACCTTTCTTTGGGCTGATTTCATTTCTTATATAGATCTGTAAATTGCATAAAAGGATAAAAAACAAAATTCCACAAACCCTAAGTCTAGGTTTAATGCATCTAAAGAACATTTAGCACTAGACTTGGAACTAATTTAATATACAAGAATGTTTTTGTTAAGCTTTATCTTATTTTCTAGTTGTGGAATCATCTTTGAGTTGGTGTTACTTTCATATTTCACTCTTAAAGATATTTTTAGTAAATTCTAAGCTATTAGTGATAAACCCTATGGAAAATTTACCTTGTGATTCAAGTTCTTGTTATTTTACATTGGTTTACTTATTGTGGAATTGATTCGAAGCAATCTGGGTTGTTATTTTGTTGGATATCATAAAAGTTAAAACCCTAGCTCATAATCCAAGATGTATTGCTTTAAGGTTGATAATCTATCTCTTGGGTTGATATTTATCTAAATCTCAAATATGAAATTTTGCATATAATCACTCATAAAACAGATCTGGTGATTAAAGGCAATCCAAGCTTCTCTTTCCACTTGTCCTCAACTAAGCACATAATTGGTTTTCTCTTAAAATCACATCATATATAAGGTCAATTTGTGTTGAACAATTATCTCTTGTGGTTTCATCTAGCTTAGAGTTGTTTGTTTTACCAGTTTACTTCTTGTAAGTAATTATTATCTTGAGATGGTAATCAAACCATCCCAAATCTGAATTCTCTTTCTTGCATACTTTATGAATCAGATTTGGTACAAATCCGTTAATTTTTAACTCATAAAATATCTAAGTGGATTAATGTGATTTATGCTTTTTATCTTGAAGTCTTATCTTAAAGCATTGAATCACTTATTTCTTGAAATCCTTATCTTTGCTATATATTTTGTGGGATTCATATATTGAATTAAATATTTGCTCTCATTGATTAAATCACTAATTAAATATTTACATAATCTCTATTATAAATAGACTAAGGATTCCCCTTGGCCTTTGGGAGCCAACTAAAAGTGAAAGGTAAATTGCGTTGAAGTGACAGTGACACAATCCCCATCTAATTACCCCAATGTGCATCCGTGGTTAGGCTTTTCACTTGGATACCAATTTAGACATCAACAAGATCATTACACTTGTCATTATCAACATTACTTGGTAAAATGATTAATAAGTTCTCCTAACTTCAAATATTGGCATGGTCATCATCTTTGTAATTATTGAGTGAAGGCTACTCTATGGAACTATCTTATAAATTTTGTTTAGGGATGTCTTCTTACCATAGATCAGTTATATTCATGCTTGACTATTTTTTTATAGTGTATGTTGTTGAATGGCCTTTCCCTCGTTTGATGTTTTGGTGTGCACTAACATTTAGATATAGAAAGATTGGAGTTTAGTTCCCTTTAGATCCTCCAGCATGTCTATGTCTTGAAAGCTAACTTCCTTGTGGAATATGCATGCTTATTCAATGGAATCTAATGGTGCCTCGCTAAAGCCCTTGGTTCACATTTTTATGTTACAAAGATTATGGTTCTTTGTTAGTAATTAAAGGACAATTCATGATAACATCCACGCTGTTCATAAAGGGTATATTTAGGGGAATGTAATTGCTTCACTAAAGACCCCATTTTTGTATTATGGTGTGGACTTGCATTGTCAAGTACAAAGATTAAGGTTCTTTGTTGGTAGTTAATGGACCATGTTCATAATACTGAAATTAGGCATTCAAAAAATCCAATCAATGGACCTGGTCTTGAAGCACTACAATGCAAAAAAAACAGTTAATGGACCTACTCCTGAAGCACAAATTCCACCCTACTCAATTAGAACATAGTATTTCATATTAGTGAAATGAAAACTAGTGAATCATGAGATAGACCTAGGCACTGACTGAGATGTAGAGAATTCCATACACACATACACATAAGCAACTGAGACACAAATTTGCAAAGTTTTAGGTCCAATATAATTGTAAAGTTATTTTTCTTCTTTTTCAAGTCAAACACCCTCTGTTTAGATGGAGGGAATATGAAACTTTGTTTCATGTCAAATGGTCACAAATCAAGTAAAACAACTGCATAAGCCCGGTCCCTTTTGGTTGCTATAACCCAGCCTATTATTGGGGAGTGCATGCCAATTGGGATCTAAACTTGTGTAATGGCAGTGGTAAGTGCCCTCACTTACAACTAGACAACAACCCAATGGACAAAGTATAAGTGTAAGTTTTTGAAGCTTCACATCATGCAAACTTTTCCATAAGGAAATTTTGGTGCCACTTAGCAGATAGCACAGCAATGCCTAATGAAATCTAAGTTTTTGAAGCTTCACATCATGCAAACTCTTCCATAAGGACATTCTGGTGCCACTTAGCAGATAGCACAGCAACGCCTAATGGAATCTCATCATTCAAGATATAAATTAATATAATCGAACCCGATTAAGTAGGGCATGTTTTTTATTGGAAACATTCATATCAGTTGAATATAGAGAATAAGCAGAGCTCGCAAAAAAATGAAACCAGTTGGGCATATGGCGATTTGGTGCTCAAACCTCCTGACCAAGAGGTATACAACATGATAGATAAACTACAGAAGTGGAAGCTGGAAATTTTAAAGATCGAGGAGCTCACCTGGAAGCTAAAGAGCAGAATACAGTGGCTAAAGGAGGGAGACTCAAACACTAAATTTTTCCATAAATGTGCCAATGTAAGGAAAAACAAAAACTCCATTTGGCATATACAAAGGGCTGATGGAAGTAGGGCCATTACTACGGCTGAAATTCAGGAGGAGGCTTTCTCACATTTTTCGGCTTTTTACCAAGCGGATCAATCCATAGACCATTGCAGTCAGGCATGGGTACTTGAACATATTCCAAGAATGTTTAATGCAGAGGCAATCCAAGCCTTGGACAAGGAAATAACTAAGGAGGAAGTTGGAAATGTACTAAAATCATTTGGCCATGATAAATGCCCGGGACCGGATGGTTGGCCAGTAGAATTTTAAATCCATTTCTTTGAATTGATGGCCGAGGAGATTAAAGCAGTGGTGGAATAGGCCCGGATTTTGGGACACATTCTTGCAAACATGAATTCCACCTTCTTGACACTTATTCCTAAAACATCTGCTCCCAAAGAATTCTCGGATTTCAGACCTATTGCATTATGCAATATTATATATATAAGATCTCATCAAAAATCATTGTTAACAAGATTAGGGAGATATTGTCAAAGAATATATCTATAGAACAATATGGGTTCCTACAGGGCCAATCTATTCACGATGCCATTGCGATTGCTCAGGAGGCAATGCACTCTATTCACGTGGGAAAAAAGGAAGCCCTCATCATGAAGATCGATCTACTCAAGGCTTATGATAGAGTGGACAGGTCGTTTATTCGACTTGTACTGATGAAGATTGGGTTGACAATGGGTTGCATTAGATGGATCATGGCCTATATATCGACGGTAAGATATGTAGTGATTATTAATGGAACTCCAACTAAATTTTTTAGTGCTAGGCGAGGTTTAAGGCAGGGATGCGCATTGTCCCCCCTCATCTTTATTCTCATCATGGATGGGTTTAGAAATCTCATGAAAATGGCTAAATAGGCGGGATATATATCAGAGTTCTCCTTCTCTCCTACTGTAAGTATTACTCACTCCCTATTTGTCGATGATCTTCTTATATTTGGCTAGCTCATCAGGAACCATTGGTTTTACATACACTATATGCTAAATCGCTTTAGTGCAGCCTCTGGGCTTTGCATCAACAAAGAGAAGTCTTTCCTACTTTATGAATATGGAGATGCAAACGAGATAAATTTTATAGCAAGTTTTCTAGGAATCCAGATAAAGCAAGCGACGGAGGGTCTCATATATCTTGGCTACAAATTAAAACCTTGTGGATACAAGGTGACAGATTGGAAATGGTTGGTGGAAAAGTTCAAGTTCAAAATTTCAAAATGGACTCATAGGTGGCTGACTCTAGGAGGCAGACTCATTATGATTAAAACGGTCCTCTCCCAATTCATCGTATACTGGGGACATCTCTTCTATATTCCTGAACAAACAGTACACCAAATCAATGAAATTATAACTCAGTTCTTATGGGCAGGCGCATCTATGGTTAAGAGGTATCATTTATGTAAGTTAGATTATCTATATACTCCTAAAAAATATGGAGGATGGGGCATTTTAAATACCAGGACTTTCAACTCTGCGCTTCTCATCAAATCCCTATGGAAGGCTATCAGAGGACATGGATTATGGTCCGATATCATTAGATGTAAATACTTGTCGGGGGATCCATTACACAATATATATAGTGCCCAGCTATCCTTCCCAAGAGCGATCTCTGTGATTTGGCAAGGCTTCAAGAAAATTATGCCACTGTTTGCAGATAGGTTGTCGTGGATGTTTGGGAATGGTTAGAGAATCCTTTTATGTTGTGACAGAATTTATGGTGTAGCCGGGGCTCCACTCATGGAGGTTCAAATGGCGCATAGGCTTGCTCATCGGGGAATTATTTATCTTTCACAAATCATTCATTACTGGGCTCATGGTGCGCCCATCTGGAAGAATGCTACTCAAATTGGCCTCTAGGGCACGGACGCGATTGATTGGAATACATTTGTTGGCAAAATGCAGGTGGCTGGATTGTGTCTAAAGGATGGAGGAGACAGGATCACATGGGAGGGGGCCATGGCGGGGGAATCTCTGGTTGTTAAGGACATCTATTCCTATATTTCCTTACAATCTCTACAAGAAAAAACTTCGTCTGATTTCTGGCACTTTTGGCACAGGCATATCCCCACCAAGATTCTCCTATTCGGCTGGTTAGTATGGCGGCAGAAGATACTAACCTAGGATTCACTCATTAAAAGGGGGCTCTCTAGGCTGGGTCGATGCGCCCTCTGCAAAACCCACGATGAAACAGTTGACCATCTTTTTTTCTCCTGCCCCTTCGTGCTTCAAATATAGACGTTGTTCAGTGTTTATTTAATGGATCCCTTGTGGAGGCCGACGGATTATATGGACACTTTTCATACATGAGACAAGCTCCCTGGTATATTCCAATTGTTTCCTTTTTTCCTTATATGGGAAGTGTGGCTAGCAAGGAACATGAATGTTTTCGAAGGTAAGGAATCCTCCATCCCCCATATTTATGCTGCTATTATGAACTAGATCGATGACAAGGTACCTTCTATGCCCAATGTTACTGATTTATCTCACCGTATTCGTCCTCGTCCTATCTCTCTACCGGCGATCTTTTTGATGGGGCATGTCTTGAAGGGATGACGGGCTGTGGGGCTTGGATTAAAATTTCTGAAGCAGAGAGATTTCTCATATGTTGGAATGGGGGGAAGGGAACCAATAATAAGGTGAAGTTGATGGCATTATGGAGTGGCCTGATGGCTGCTTACAACCTGTGTCTGGATGAGGTCCATATCTATGGGGATTCTAAAATCATCATAGAAGCAATATCTGGGTGAGCCAACTTCATCTCACCGGGTTGTCAAGGGTGGTATGCGAGAACCAAACATTTGTGGATCAAGATGAAGGAACCCCCTCTGACTCACATTTACAGAGAAAACAATACCAGAGCAGATGGGCTCTCTAAAAGGGGATTAAGTCTTACCTTTGGCAATATGCAGGTTTCACATTATAAAGACGGACATCCTAATAGGACCTTTGATGTCCCCATTCCTTGAGAATTTTACTTTATGTTTTATTTGCAGCTTCAAGCTAGCCGGATCAAGCGAGCCTGTATCTCCATGTTTATGATGAACCCTCTCCTGTATATATGGCGCTCCCTCATTAGTTTCTTATCTTTTTGCAAGCGAGCCTGGACCATATGATGGACTATCATGAATGCCTGAAAGCGGTCTACTACAAGATATATAGTCTTTTCTTTTGGTGCTGTGTCCTTCTCAAACGAGCCTGTACATCACTTTTAGCATGATCAGGGATGTTCGTATGAGCTGGGGTTTACATCTACCTCACTGACTCAGCAGTTGATTATTGTTTATGTCATTACTACTTACTGGTGGCAATATGGCCGGTCATTTTCATGGATGGACTGCTTGATTTCAATTTTTAATGTCTTTTATGTTTTGAACCTTTGATTATGTATTAAGAACACCATTGATGGACTCTGTTTCAGTTTTGAACACTGACAGCTATTTTTGAGACAGTTCTATCCGTCTTTCGGATGGAAAAAAGTAATTAGATGATGTTGTAACCATCCACTCTTGTGGAAACTATTCCGAGCTTGAATATGATGATGGATATGTATGGATATGTACTGTTTATTATAATAGACAACATTTTTTTCCTTCTGAAAAAAAAAATCTCTCTGTATAAACAACATCATATATGATTGCATTCCCTACTAGTAAATGCTGTAGACCCCACTACCTGACTTGCGTAATTACCGCCCTGAATTCCATGAAGCTTTACGCGTAAATTCTCTGTTAGGATGTCCGAAGAGATGCCGAAAAGGGCATGTGGGTAACGACAAATCTCCTGCATCACTTCGGATATTTTCGGAATACTGATTGAATATGGGAGACTTATTCGGAATCAATAATTTTTTATTCATCTCCCAAATATTATTGATTATATATCCAGAGTTTCATTAGTTATAATCAAATTTAGTTTTACTCTGCATGCCCATTGTTAATCTTATCCTTGAGTTAAATTTCGATTAAGCCAGTGCCTTGGCAGCAGTGTTTTCCTGTTCTCAAAATTACTAAAAAAAAAAAATTAGTGCGAATTCATTTAAAAAGGTTTTGAAAATAAATCTACATTTAATAATTTATAGTTAAACAAATTTTTTATATTGAAAATAATAAAGTGCATTTGCAATTCAATAGAACAAATTATTGTTATGCATTTAAAAACTAAATAAATTACGTATTGCATTATTATAAAATTAAATGAAATAAATAAAAAACAAATTATGACATACACACTATGTATATTAAGTAATGGAAAAATTTTAATAGCAAAGTTGCGATCATTGATGAGATAAATAGTTTATATTTTAACAAAATCCACATCTCTTAGGATAATTCGATCTTTTTCTTTTACCAATTTTTAATCAAGTAAAAACACTTTTAAATCATATTTTACAATCTATATATATATATATCTAAAAAAATTAAGATTATTATTATAAATGTGCAAGGTTATAAATATTTTCATGCATAAAAATTAGTATTATATTATTTAAAATTATTTATTTATTATTAATTAAATTTATTTATTATTAATTTGAAAGTATTATAATTGTTCTGTGTTTTAGGTGTGTAAAGAAATACTAGTTATTATTAATTTGTTTAAATTCTTTTAATCAAAATTCAATTTTTTTAAAATAATATATTATATAAAATTTAAGAAAAAACTTCACATTAAAAGGAATCTTTTATTAATATACATTAAATACTAAATATTACTTGTTTCCAACGCACTCACTATTATTTAATTTGTGATTATTTAGATATATTATAAAATGAGGATAATGGTGGTTAACATTTAGAAAGACTAAATGTGATTGTAACTAATCAACAATTTCTTTTTATATATATAAAACATTTAGAGAATCATTTCTAAATCATTGAAGAATTTAATTATTATAAAAATAAAAAATAACATTATAACTTCGAAAAATCTCATCAAAATTTATATTTTATAATATATAAACATAATCTTCAAATCAAACAGAGATAGGAAATACTGAATGCTTTCATTTTGCTGACATTTCTTTTGATTAAAAACTCTTACCTTGAAGGCTTGATTATACCATTCACATCTTTCAATATGCTAAACTCAGCTTTTTTGGATGGAGATATGTGCAGAGCCTCCAGCACACCCTGCAATTCAGAATTCAAACTATAATTACCAGTACACAGTGGCATGAGTAAGGAAATCAAAATCAATGGAGAGAAGTACATTATTAAAATGCTATGTTTCACAAATACAGGGTTACTTAGAAACTTAACAGATCAGAAATATACATGAAATCTAGTTCAGTAAAATCCCCAGAAAAATATACAAATCAGCCACCATACCTTGAAAATATTTCTTGCAACATTCCAAAGTGTTGGGAGAGCTCTGCCACCAGTGTGGCACTGTGCATCCACATTCAAGTTTTGAAATCTCACTTGCACAGTTGGCAACTCTATGCCCACCCTGTAAATAATGCAACAACACCCCCAAATTATGCAAAAAAACAAACAGGAATGAACCATGAGATTTATCATTTTACATGTCTATAATCTTTCTTTTCAAAATAGAATATTCAGTTTCCATCATCTGTGTTATAAACAAAATAAAGTAGGATTCTAAGCAAGCAGACAGCTCATTTCAACATTCTTCCATTCTCAGTTTAAAGATCTGAAAATTCTCATTTCAATGATTAGCTAAGTTAGTTACCTGTGAATTCTGTCCCTGAGCTTTCTGAGAAACTTATCTTTGTCCTGCTCTGTGTCTGAGATCAGCTTATCAATCAGCATATGCCTCTCCGGAGGCCTCAGGTGGCACACATCCCCAACACGCCTGTTTATTACCTTGCCACCATCTTCATCATACTCATAATCCTGGAATAGCGAAGCTCCCATTGTCTTGGGAAATTTTTCTATGGCCGCCCATTGCAGGGCCTCTTGATCATCATCATTTGCATTCACCTCTTCTTCTTCTCCTCCAAACTGAGACGATGCAGGGCAGAGCATATCAGTGATATCATTCCCCATGCTGCTTCTTAAGCCTGGGCTCATATTTCCCATGCTGGTGATATCATTCCCCATGCTGCTCCTTAAGCCTAGGCTCATATTTCCCATGCTGCTCCCCACTTCAGCTATTTCTTCTCTGAATAACTCTGTACCTTCTGTAGCTACCCCCTGAGCCATTTTGATCTGTATGGATGTGTATCACACTGTTTATACTTTGTGCATACACAGGATTTGTGCCTCCAGTACAAATAGTAAATGCATCAATGGTGTTGGGACTCCATATTTATATAATAACAGGTTGTGGTTGTGCATGGGATCCTTCTGATTTTCTTAAAAAAAAAGTGTGGTTGTTGGGAATTATTAATTAGAAAGAAAATTAGAATTAAATCATTTTTTGTTTTTAAAACTTTACTCATCCTCATTCTAAAATTTTAACCAATAAATTTCTTCCACAGCCCAATTAGCAATTACCAGACTCGAATCAAAGCTTTAGCATGCGATTTTAGCGTGATCTCGTGAAACGCGTGAATCGAAATTCAAAGCAAAGACCGCGCGAGTCAAAAGGAGACGCCATTAATTCTCTTACTCGTTGGCCTGTGGCTGACTTTTTAGGTTTTACACAAATATTACGGAATTTTCGGTTACAGTAATAATAACTTTCCTCGTAGCAATGGCCGATTCTTCCACATGTATGATTACTTCATATTGATATCGTCATCCTTGTTTCGTCACCAGCCATGAAAGCAGCTAACCACGTTAGAGCAACAGTGAAAGCGTGGGAAGGCATAGGAAAATGGGAGGAAGACTGAAAACGCGGGATACGAGGCATTCAATAGACTATATTTTTGACAGGTTTTGATATATATATATTTTGAGTAAAACTAGGTGTTTTGAGATGGCACCATAATTTGTTTTTATATCTATTTTAATTTGTTTTTCTAATTTAATTATAGGAGACAACCTACTTTAATAAACTAGTATTTGCATGGCGCGGCGGTGCAAAGGGAACACCGAAGGCGTGGCTTGTCGACTCCCGCCGCCAAAACCGCAGCGACTTCCGGTGTGTCGTCTCGAGTGATTGGACAGCAGCAAGGACAGAGTTGAGAGCAGCAGGGTGGAATGGATGGTTGCCAAGTGTCAATTTTTGACAGGGCAAAAGGGCGATAGGTGGAGCACGGAGATTGACTGGGATGAACAATGTTTCCCAATCAATCTCATAAAAGGGACACCTTCGGTGTAATTATCAATTTATTATAATTAAAAATAAAAACTTTTCACATCCACTTATTTTTATAGGTGGAGAATCAATAATTGTTTTAATTCTTTTTCCATATGTATAGGACAAATTGTTTCCATGTGTATAGTACAATTTGTGGAATTTTATTAGTGTTTTTTCTAAATGAATGGTATAATTTGTGGAATGTGAAGGCTCTTGATTGTCAATTTTAGTGTTGATAAGTGTTTATCAATGTGGTCCATTTAAAAGAAAAAGAGAAACTTTATTAGTGTTTTTTTCTATATGAATGGGATAATTTGTGGAACAATCAATTTTAGTGTGGATAAGTGTTTATCAATGTGGTCCATTTAAAAGAAAAAGAGATAGTTAAATGAATAGTAAGATCTCTTAAATGTGAATGAATTGTTAATTTTATTAGTGTTTATCAATGTGGTCCATGTAAAAGAGGTAAGAAGTAGTTTTAAAGCTTTATTAGTGTTGGTAAATGTGGTCCATATTTTTATACAAAAAGTAGTTAATGTTATTAGTGTTTGTTAAAATGGTTCATATTTTTAATATAAAAAGTAGTTTAATTGTTTATATCTTTTTCATAAAAATCTGAAAAAAATATAATTTTTCATTTATTTAATTTGTATTTTTCTACATGTAAATGGATTCAAAATCTTTAAATTTTTTAAAGATATTTAGATGGCACAAAAATTACAAATCAAATTTATAGTTATTACAAATACCTATTAAATATTATCAATATATATATATTAAAAAAAAACTTAATATGTATAAATGATATATTTAAATATTTATGAAAGGTGGTTGGGAAATCTTGTATACCCAATTTGATGGTAATTAATAATATATTAATATTTTAATATTTATATTTGAAAAAATAAATACTTTTATTTTATTGTAATGATATTTGAAATTTAATTAGCATTATTTAAAAATTGAAAATTTATTGGTAAATTAATTCATTATAATTTATGGTAATTCTTGTTTTTATTATTTATAGGGATTAAGATTTATATTTAATAATATATAGATATTTTGAAAATAAATTATATATGATATAATTTTTTTAGAAATAAATTATGTATGATATATTGAATGATAAAATGATGAATAAAGTTGAAAAATAATAATTAAAAAAATAAATTCTCTTAAGGTACTCTTTGATGTGAAGTTATTAGTTCTTGATGTGAAGTCATTGGTTCAATTCCCCATCCCAATAGGGTTGATATATATTGGACATGATAAAAATGTAGTTCTGCCAAGCTTTAAAAAAATATCATATGATGGAATCAATTTTTTGTGAATTATAGTTCAAAATCAGAAAGTCGTTTTAAAAAATAATAGAAGTTTACTAATTTAAAATTTTAAATATAAAGGAAGACATACAGTAAAATTGATCACCTTCATTTCACAAATTTCACAAATTTATAAAGTTGGTTTTAAAATTGGTCCATTATACCTTCATTTATAAAGTTCGTTTTAAAATTGTGAAAATTCAAGTTATTGTTTCATAGTAAGGTGGGGAGAGGTATTTTTTAATTGAAAGGGAAGAGAAGGGGTGTGCACAAGGTGGGGAGAGTTAATAGGTATTTTGAATTTGTTATAGCTATTAGGTGATTATTTGTTGGGAAAGAAATTAAAGCACAATCAACGATGGTGAAACTTTTAGGAAAGTAGAAATTGATAGTGACATTATACCTTCACCCCTTATTGAGATTATCCAAATCCTTCATATGGAAAACAAGATTGAGAATTGTATCCCTCGTATCGTGTATCTTTGTATGTTATTGAGAGTCGCAACCCTTGTGTTATATATCTATGTATGTGATTGAGAGTTGCAACCCTTGTGTTGCGTCAATGGTTCTTAGCCCGAGAGGTTAAAATGGTGGTTTGTCATCCCATCCACTTGGATGCAAGTCTATAGTGACATGGCCCATCATAATAAGGCTGAAAGGATAGACATCTTGTTGGAGTCTGGGATCCCGACTCTAGTTTCCACTCGGGCTACAAACCATTGAGGCAACACAAGGGTTGCGAATCTCAATCACATACAAAGATATACGATACAAGGGATGCAATTCTCAATCTTGTTTTCCACATAAAGGGTTTGGATAATCTCAATAAGGGGTGAAGGTATAACGTCACTATCAATTTCTACTTTCCCAAATGTTTCACCATCGTTGATTGTGCATTAATTTCTTTCCCAACAAATATTTTTATTTTATTGTAATGATATTAATTTAAAAAAATTGGGTATATGATATTAATTTATGGTAATTCTTGTTCTTATTATTTATATTGGTTAAGATTTATATTTAATAATATTTATATTTTTTGAAAATAAATTATATATGATATAAAAAATTTAGAAATAAATTATGTATGACACATTGAATGATAAAAGGATGAATAAATTTACTTTGGTGTGATTTTCACCGAAATATTTTACTCATAATTTATGGATCAAAGAAGCCAAGTTTCTAAGGATGAATAAAGTTGATAAAAAAAAATCCATCGAGTTTTTGATAGAGGTGATCGGTTAAGGCACTCCTTGATGTGAAGTCACTGGTTCTTGATGTGAAGTCACGGGTTCAATTCTCCACCCCGATTGAGGTGATATATATTGAACATGATAAATATGTAGTTCTGCCAAGCTTAAAAAAAATTAATCATATGATGAAATCAAATTTATAATATTAAAAATAAAGGAATTGTAAATTATAGTTCAAAATCAGAAAGTTGTTTTAAAAAATAACAAAAGTTTACTAATTTAAAAATTAAAATATAAAGGAAGACATGAAGTAAAATTGATATGTTAAAAAAAGTATATTTTAAAAGAAAGGAAGGTCTAAGTAGAAAAAAGAATGTATAAGGTTAAGGAGGGATTAAATTGGATGAGAAGCATAGAAGGAAAATAAAAATAAAAATAATTAATAAATAAAAGGAGTTAATGAATAAGAAGATGAATAGTAGACTTCCAAGATTCGCTAAGTCTATAACTATCTTCCAAATATATGAGTTTCACATGTTGACTAGTATCCTATCACGTGTTGTCCATTATCTTATCACCTTCATTTATAAAGTTGGTTTTAAAATAGTGAGAATTCAAGTTATTGTTTCATAGTAAGGTGGGGAGAGGTATTTTTTAATTGAAAGGGAAGAGAAGGGGTGTGCACAAGGTGGGGAGAGTTAATGGGTATTTTGAAGTTGTTATAGCTATTAGGTGATTATTTGTTGGGAAAGAAATTAATGCACAATCAACGATGGTGAAACTTTTGGGAAAGTAGAAATTGATAGTGACATTCATTAGGAGAATTTTGAGGTCTAAAATGGACCTCCTAAGGAAAATGTACAATCAAAATTCACTTTATGAGAAGCAATCACATTTCAGAGGATGACAACATCCCTAATGGTTGAGGTGACATTACTTGAGTTAAAGGTACCTACTTGTCACATTCTCAATGGTGGATAAAAACTCATAGTTAACAATGGTAGTGCTCTAAATACTTTTAAAGTCAAAGTGAAATACTCATAATAAATTTCATTTCATACTTTTTGAATAAAAATATATTATTTTAATTTCATATTTCTTGAAAGAAACAATGCATATCCCTATACATTTATTATATTATATTATATTATTTTTATATAGTATATTAATTACATGTTATTATACAATTTAAATAATATAAATTTTAATTAATAGCATATAATATAATATAATTAAAAATTTATAAATTTATATTTATATTTTATTTTAAGTTATTTAAGTACAAAGGACAAATGCATTAGTTGTTTAATGATAATAATTTTTTCTTGAAAAGATAATTCTTATTTATAGTCACATCAATACAATTTTTATATTAATTTTATTTTGGTACAATTTTTTAATTGAATTTAACTATGGTTACATGGATTTTGGTGCAAAAAGTGAATTGCAAATTCATAAATATTATTTTTTTGGTTTAGCTATTATTTTATTATTTCCTTAGGAGGCCCATTTTAGACCTCAAAATTCCCCTAATGATACCTTCACCCCTTATTGAGATTATCCAAATCCTTCATTTGGAAAACAAGATTAAGAATTGCATCCCTTGTATCGTATACCTTTGTATGTGATTGAGAGTCGCAACCCTTGTGTTCTGTCAATGGCACTTAGCTCGAGTGGTTAAGATGGTGGTTTGTCATCCCATCCACCTGGATTCAAGTCTATAGTGACATGGCCCATCATAATAAGGCTGAAAGGATAAACATCTTGTTAGATTCTGGGATCCCGGCTCTAGTTTCCAGTGATCTCTAGATCTCTCGGTGCTAGGCTAAACTATGAGTTTATGAGATATGTGGCTTGTGGCTTGTTGCATATATATGGGGAGGTTGTTATTTCCACATCTTTAAAAAAAATGATAGCCAACCCTCCTTTTATGTGTATTTATGCATGTAAGGTTTTATCTTTATTTTTTTATGGTTTAATTTATTCTAGTCAGATTTATGCATTCATTAATTTTCATATTTAAGGACAAGGTTGTCTGCTAGTTCAAGGGGCTCCCTTTCAAACACTGATTTTTCATTATCTGTAACTCTCTTTGAGTGTGTAACCACCCCTCCCACATTTACCTAGTTTCATCGCCATGTCAAGGTAAACATGAGAGGAAGAGCTATTGTGACTTGACCTAACCTCCTAAATCTAATTAAGAAAGTGGGGCCGACTATTGATGACAAACTGACAACTCACAACAACCTACAGGAGCTACAGGTCACTCAGAGGCTGAACCACCACCCTGGGTGGCCAAAGCCTGAGCTAGACCTACATTTATCTGCCCTGAGCCCACAACCGCACCCACAACAAGGCCTCCATGCGGTTGGAAGCCTCCGAGTGCATGCTCAACACTACATCCATGTGGTTGCAACCCAAATTCTCTAGTTCAGAGGTTGCGGTCCCGAATTCTTAGCCACCATTTTAGGCTAGCATCTAGACCACTTCCCAGAACTCAGTGAGACTTTCTAGAATGATAAATAACATTAGGAAAAAGTTATTCATACCAAACTTGATCAAATAATTGACCTAACCGGGCCTAACCATGACAGTCATTTCGTCAAATTACTATAAGTAAAAGACCCTCTAGCGGATGTTTTTTAGGAACCCCTCATAAAAATATCCCAGACATCTGTTTGTAGTGGAGGATACTAGAGGAGTTTGGCGGGTGGAGGTTTTTGCAACTACAAGGAAAAGACCCTCTAGCGGATGTTTTTGAGGAACCCCTTATAAAATTATCCCAGGCATCTGTTTCTAGTGGAGGTTCCTAGAGGAGTTTGGCGAGCGGAGGTTTTTGCGGATGTATTTCGTCCGGTGCTCTTATCACCGTAAAATGCACCGATGCGTTCAACACGAGAAAGCACCGATGCAGTTAAAAAATTGGCACACCAGATACCGTGCGCTCCATACACACCCGCCCAGTGTGTTGTATTTCTGTAGAGCACCGGTACTTTACATAACTTGCGCACCGACGCCTCATAAAAAATGCGTGGAAACTGAAACTGCCCGGGTCGCCCTTAAATGCACTGAGCCGCCCTGAAATCCTGCACACCGTCACAGGGTTAAATAAATAAAAAATTACGGCCAAAAAACCACACAAACAATAGGCACACCGAGAACCGTGCGCTCCTAACACACCCACCCGGTGCGTCATATTCTTGTACAACACCGGTTCCTTACATCTCTACCGCACCGGTGCTTCTGAAAACGTGCGCGAAAACAGATACCACCCGATGTGAAATAAATCAAACGCACCAGGGCGCCCATAAACCCTGTGCACCGACAGATGGTTAAATAAAAAAATTACGGCCAAAAAACCGCACAAAAAATTGGCACACCGGAAACCGTGCGCTTTGTACACACCTGCCCAGTGCCTTTAATTAAGGAACAACATCGGTGCGTGTCAACTTGTCAGAACTGGTGCCTCATAAAAAGCGCGTGGAACAGAAACCGCCCAGGGCGGAATGACGGAAACGCATCGGGGTCCCCATAAAGGCCACGCACCAGAAAAGGGTTAAATAAAAAAAAAATTGTGACCGAAAAACCGCACAGATCATTGGCTCACCGGACACCATGCCCGATGCGTCATATTACTGTAGAGCACTGGTGCATTGCAGATACGCTGCCTCGGTGCCTCATAAAAGCGCGCGAAAACAGAAACTGCCGAGGGCAGCATACTGCAAATGCAACGGTATGCTAGTAAAAACCCCGCGCACCGGAATAGGGTTAAATAAAAAAAATTATGGCCAAAAAAACGCATTTTTCACTTTTGTCAGTGCTACAGAGCTCTCAAGAACTAGTGCAATTTATCCTTGTTTGAGATGCCCTGACATCCATGCTCCCATTTCAATTATTGCACACACTGTTGCTGTGCATTGCCACCAATCTCCAGCTTGAATTTTATAAAATATTGGAAAAATTTTCTTTTGCAAATTCTACAGCCCATATATGCCTCCTCGACGGGTAAATGTACAGGTATTTTTCTTGTTTTTCCAATTAAACCTTTTAGCAGATTAGAATTTCAAAAAACCTTAAAATTAACCATTTAAAAAAAAAAATTGTCACGTGGTGCGCTCGAGCTGTTTGGCTCGTACCGATTTGCAGTGTTGCTTGTAAATTTACAAGCTGCACTGCAACTGGTGCTAACGTTATCCGCACCGGTTCTGAGGCTATACCACGAGGTGCACCGTGTTATTTTAAAAAATGTTAAAAAATGCGGTGCGGTCGTTTACCAGGCCGCACCGTTGACAATGTGGTATTGCGACAACTGAGTGCGTTGACAAAATTATCCACCCCGGGGCGTGTAATGTGGTCAGTGCACCGCATACCGCAATTCGACATTGTCAACGGTTTGGCCTGGTAAACCGGTGCTAAGGGTATCCGCACCAGTTCCGGGGCAGTACCAAAGGCGCATCGTGTTATTTTAAATTTCTTTATAAAGAGCGGTGCAGTTGGTTACTTGGTCGCACCGTTGACCTAGTTGAATAGTGGTGATGCGGTGCGTTGACTGAAATACTTGCCCTGGGACGACTATTTTTGTCAGCACACGACTTACCATATTTGGCCTGCGTCAACAGTGTGGCCTTTTAAAATACCGCATCGACGACTATGTATGGTGGCAGGAGGGTGGTGCGCTGACATAGATATACGCCCCGGGGCATATAGTGTAGTCAGCGCATCGCCCTCCTGACACCGCACGTACTGAACAGTGTGCTAAAATCATTTTTTGTAGCACCGCCCCCAGTGCACTGCATATAATTAGGTGCACTATATCCAATGCAATCTGTTGAAAGATGCACCAGGACCAGTGCGTGACTGTGCTTTTTGCACACCAACTATTGTTTTATTTATTTTTCAAAAAATATTTATATACGTATATTTCTAAATACATGTGTCATTTAATAAAAAAATTGTGTTTAATATGTCAATCATTCAGAGATGTGAAAGGAGAGAAGAGGGGCAAAAACAACAACAACAGGTAGAACAATATAACATGGTTTTCCTGTGGGAGGCAAGAGAGAGGGAGAGAGATGCATACCCTCGCCCTCTTACAGTAGTGACGCAGGGGCTCCTAAGGCAGGTAGGCCTCATCAAGTTCTATGAGGAGGCTACTTCCCTAAAGTCCCATAGTTTGTTTTTGAGAAATCTTATCCGAAGGTGGAATACCCAGCGACAGGCTTTCGAGGTTGGTATCAACCAGTGGTACACGCCCACTGAGGAGGATGTATATTTTATTATAGGGCTATCAAGGAGAGGGGTGGATTTTCCCTTGATCCCTGAGGTTCCAGCTGGCTGTGTGGCAGGGAGTCAGTTAGTTTACTCCCAGAGATACATTGGAACACATTTAATATCTCCAGTAGATTTTCAGGTTACTAGAGGGCAGTTACCTATTGGTGCATTTGTTCGTGAGGAGGTCCAGTGTCTCTCACTTATCATTTCAACCATTTCGGCCAACACTAGTGATGAGCAACGCATTAGTTGCTCGCTTTTATATTATGTTAATTCTTTACTATAACAGCCACGACTTGTTAGGTGGTCTGCCATTTTTTTGCGGCAGTTCTGTACAGCATTAGATAGATGTCGTGCTCATGCACAAGGGAGGGTCAACTTCCCTTTTGCTTCAGAGCTTTTTTGCTTATTTTTTGAGAGGTTTCCAGAGACGAGACCTAGTTTTCTTCGGCAACCTCGTAGGCCAGTTACTAAGGCACGTATGCACATGTGGGGGCAAATAAGGCCCAAGAGGGAGGAGACTCTTTTTCCAGCGAGGATATCAGATGACGCACTAGAGTTGCTAGCCAATGTTGATGAGCATCCCTTCATTATGGTCCCCTGTCCTTATGCGGGGTTGGATTGGCGAGGGTGTGCCAACATCCTCTTCATAGCTGATGAGCTGTCAGATGATAGAGGTAATATTACTGTTTTATTAAATTTATTCTAACATGTTCTTTAAATTGTTTTTATTAAATTGTGTAATGAAATTGTCTAATTATTGTTGTGTACTTGTATATGTTTTAAAAACATTGGCTTTTTTGAAATTTTGTACTTGTATTATATTTAAAATTTATATAAGGGCAGCACTTTATGGGAACTTACCTCTAAAGTTTCGAGAAACATGCATTTGACAAGCCAAACTTTGCTTTCAAGTTGTACAGTAACATCATTTTCCCCAACTGGGTAAAATTTGACTAACTGCCAAGTCTAAAGAGAGGGGTGGTGGAAGCAAATTTAAGGCTTTCGAAAAAGGTGCTAGCGATAGGAACATCATCCCCTAGATTATCATCATTTTGGAATGCATCTAACAACATTGTCTCCATGGAAGTCGTATCCCTTAAGTAATCATCCATACCAACCTCTATTTGATTTCCTCCATTGCCAGCTTGTGAAGAACTACTATTGCTGTAGTCATTCCTAATTGGTGAATCTGGACGCAGCAGGAATTGAATCGGTGGTTGATTCAACCATTCTTGGTGTCGTTCCTCTCAGATTTTTTTCTCTTAATTCAGTCTTCTCTTGATTTGACATTGTTGTGGGGTGCAACGGAAGATGGTAGGTAGGTGGTTCATCATCACTAGAATCCTAATAATTAAAAAAAAAAAAAATTGAACATGATTAGTACAAAATATATGATATCAATTAGTAACCACATTGACAATATTGCATGATTATAAATTGGTTTGACGTTGAAATAATTACATATTAATCAATATATATATAACAAATAATTATAATTATAATTACCATCATTGTCTTGAGATTGTGGCTAGAAGATGCAATATTGTTACAATTGGCAGGGTCAAGCAGTTGTCCATTTTCATCTACCAAATGCGCCTTGCGGTATGCAGCTCCTGATAGGAACTTCCGACGTTTTGGAACAGTTTGAATATTTTGTGTGTCTGAACTCGATGCTGAATCTACATGAACCTGCAAATTTGTATATGTTATAAATTTAATTAAGTTGTGCATGATTGACTGCATGGATAAAAAACATAAATTCAATTAGATAGTGAAAAAATAAAACAAATCTGAAGTAAATATTACGTTTCCAGATGGCTAGGGAGAACTCCGCAATGAAATTTGAGAAATATTATGGAACGAGCTCGATTTTGAAGAATTGTCCATTCCATATAATATATGATATTTTCTCCTTGCATTCGAGAAAAAAATAATAAATTTTGGTGCACAAACCTAAATGTAATTTCGGTGCATAATGTACAGATAACCGCACCGGTGTGTTTTTGGTATTGTGCACCGGTGCCATTTTATAACCAGACGCACCAGTGCGGGTCGATTAAAGGACGCAGAGGTAAACGAATAATCGTAAATAAAAAAAGTGCAACCCTATTTTCTTTAAGTGAAAAAAAAAGCGGTAAATTGAAAAATGGGCAGCAAAATATTTTCGAAAATCTAATTTCATAAAAAATTTCTTTAAATACTAAACACTTTTCATTATTTCACTATTTTTGCAAAAAATTTCAGCTAGAGATTTGCAGGATACATACCTGGAGCAAACAGAGCACGAGAACACTGTGGAGCAGGGAAATACGTTCGAAAAGAAGTATTTAGACAATCAGAATTCCAAACCTCTGGTGATTCAAATGTTGTACCATAGAATTTCAAACGATGTGAGTAAAGTTTATTGTTTTTTTGTACTTTTTTCTGTAGTTTTTTTTATGCAGTAAAAGAAAATATCAAAGTCTATTGTTTTTTTTTAACTTTTTCTGTAGTTTTTTTTATGAAGTAAAACAACAAAATCAAAGTTTATTGTTTTTTTTACTTTTTTCTGCAGGTTTGTTTACCTTTTCTGCAGTTTTCAGAAACAAAATAAAAAAGAAATCCATTTTTAGAGACAAAACCATAGATTCTTTTTGTTTCTGCCCTTTCTTCTCCCTCTTTTTGTAATTTCAGAATTAGGGCTTTTCAATTTAGATTTATAGGGTTTGTATAGTCATAAGACATCCAACTGATGCAGGGGCATTAGGCTTAAGAAAATCATTTGTATTTTAATAGACATAGGGGGTCTTGTGTTTTCAAAATATATTGATTTCTTATGTAATTATTAATGTTTTGAGTGATTTTAATAAGAGATATTAATATTGTGAGAAATTTGTAAATGTTCCTGAATGATTGGAGAACATGATAGAATTAGAATAGTTTACATTTCATAGGGAATGAGAGATTGTGAATTGATTGTAAATCTTAAGTTAGAGTCAGTTTCATGATTTTTGGGATTAAAGAGGATCCTTAGGGATAAAAGATAGACTTGAGGATTTTGAGGAATTTGTTGAGGATCTGAACCTAAATTAGTTCAGATTATTCTGTATAAAAATAACAAGCCTCAAAGGCAGAAAGACAGTAGACAGAGAGAGTAGAGGAATAGAGCTTGGATTGTAAGCCTTCGTGCAAGTTAGAGGAAGAAGGCCACTGATTGAATATCAGGCTAGAGAGGAGAATTTCCTAAGTAATTACTGTGTGTTAATACAAAAAACTCATTTCTGAGTTCATGTTTCGTCTCTGAGTTATATGGTGTGCAGATGAAATTGGGATTGTATGAGTTTGAGTGTGAAATATTGAATTGCAATGGTGAAATTGGGCGTATCGATCATAGAATGGATCGATGTCACAATATTGATGTCAAATTTGGACAACATAGAGGCAAGTAGGTTGATTTCGTCTAAGGGGGTGATTACACATTCTGTGGTGTAGTTACAATACAGTGAGAACATGCTTTGAAGTTATAATTGAGGGTTACTGTGGATTTGAACCACATAAATTGGATATAAAAGTTAAACCACACATTGTTCGTATGCCGGAGAATATTTCATGTGGAAGTGTCATATTGAGAAGAGTAAGCAGAAGGAGCTTTGGTCGACAAAGTATTGCGAAACTGTACAATTAGAACAGCAAAGGCAGAAGCGAATGAACAAAAAAGGCGGAGGCGAAGGAATTAAAAAGCAACTGATTTACATTTGCGTGGGTTATAACGAAACCATTCAACATGGAACCATAGTTCCATTCAAACCTGAGTTAATGATGGCGCAAAGATGGTTTTCCAAAAACCATAAATGGATTTCGCATAGCTCTGGAGTGGTAAGCAGTTTTGTTTAAATTGAACGCGATACACCTCTGAGAATGACACGTGGCATTGGTGGTATTTAAAAACCATCTATTTTGCGTGGATGTGGAGTGATAAACTTCGGGGGTTAAATGAATGCGATATCTGTTGGATATGCGCACAATTCAGTTTTGGAGGTGATGAAATATTGACCATCGGATCTATCCGAAGGTTAACGAAAGGAGAGTTGTAATATGGTGGGACCCGGACATAATTTTATGTCAGAATTCGGTGTTATAACCCAAAGGTAAGGACTTAGGTTATATAATATATGCTGGTGTTTGATTTTAACCAAAGTCAAAGATTTATGAAATGTTCCGTGAGCGTATTGAATAAAAGTCATTTATATGATAATTGGTATGCTATGGGCCATATTATACATTTGGGTTTTATTATAAAGTCGGATGTATACATTCGAATTTCATATAAATTGAGAGCCAAAGATTTGCTTGGGGTTTATTCCAAAGTTTGAAGTATTGATTCGAAATTTCATGAAGTAGGTTTTGACTATGGTTTATAACCATAAAGTACGAGGCAAGGAACAATCCCATAGATGAAGATTGTAAAGGGGTTTTATTATATGGTTTTAACCATAGGGTGTAAAAGAAAAGCTTTTGCTTTAAATTTTTCCCAAGTTTGGGAATAAATTCGATTGTTTGGGTTGACATGCATTTTTATATGCATCCATAGTGAAGAATGTGGGTATTGGCAGCTTAGGCTGCTATCACCAACCCACGGGACAACTTGCATAGTCGGATCCCATTCCATGTTGGCACTTGCGTCAATCTAAAAAAAATAAACAGATTTTTTTCGTCGGTGCACCCTGCGTAACATAGCACACCGGTGCACTCTGTTATACAAGCCCACTGCGAAAGTAGAGTGATAAAAAATAAAAAAAAACAAAATATGTTTTTATCAGTGCGCCATATGTAACATATGGCATCAGTGCACTATTTCATTATGGCACACTACAAACGTGTTGTTTTAAAAAAAAAACCATTTTAAAAACAAACCCTACATTTTTTATTTTTATTTTTATTTTTTATTTTTTTTTCTGCCCTTTCTTCTCCCTCTTTCTGTGATTTCAGAGTTAGGACTTTTCAATTTATATTTATAGGGTTTATATTGCTAAATATAAGCCTAAGATATCCAACCCATAGGAGGACCTGCATAGTCGGATCCAAATCCATGTCGGCCCTTGCGTAATTTTTTTTTTAAAAATTGCGATGCGCCCTGTGTACCGGAGCGTACCAGTGTGCTCTATTATCCCAGTGCACCGTGAACGTTCTGTTTTGAAAAGAAAGAAAAAAAAAACTTTAAAAAAATACAAACCTTACATTCTTTTTGTTTCTGCCCTTTCTTCTCACTCTTTCTGTGATTTCAGAATTAGGGCTTTTAAATTTAGATTTATTGTATTGCTAAATATAGACCTAAGACATCCAACCGACGGGACGATTAACATAGTCCGATCCCAATCCATGTGGGCCCTTGCATGAATTAAAAAAAAACAGATTTTTTTTATCGGTGCGCCTGGCGTAACATAGCGCATCGATGCTCTGTATTGTACAAACACACCACATAAGTAATTTGATAAAAAAATAATAAACAATTTTTTTTTTAATCAGTGCACCATGTGTAAAATATGGCACTGGTTTATGCTACAAAAATTAACACTGGATGATTTTTATTATCTTATCATGGTTAACCGGTGCGGTGATTGAATTGTAATGCACCGGTGTGCCTCATTGACATAGAGCACCGTTTGGTCTATTATACTGTTTGTGCGGTGCGTTTGGAAGACATCCACGCACCGGCATCGGTGCATACACTATGAATGGCACACCAGTTTCTTGAGATTTTTTTTTTACTTGAAAAGTTGACAATTTATTTATAAATATATTAATGAATGATATGGTACAGGTTTGAGATTGATAAAGAAATGACTGAAAAGAGATCAAGTAACAAAAATACTAATAACACATCAAGAAAAACAAAAAAGGCAAGTTCTTTGTAAATTTTTTACAAAAAATATGTTTTTTGAATTATATGTAAGTTTAACTAATATGTATTGTTTACTGTGTATCATGTAGAGCCACAAAATGACGAAGCTTGATAAGATTATTTCTGATCCAGGACCATAAGAGCGGAAAATATTGATGAAAAAATTGCAAAAGGATGAATCAGGTGAATGAAAAAATACTATCGATCCAATATGAGTTTCTCTTTTTAGTTTTCATTAATAATATAATTAAAATTATTAGATAACATGTGTGAAACAGTCTATTAATTCACATCTGTTGTTCTACAGGGACCAACAACTCAGAAAAGGAATGTTGTTCTAAGAAAAGAAAAAAAATAGAACATATAAATGAAAATGAATTTCTCCTTAGCTCATCTGGAGTGGTGTTGGAGGTTAACGAAAGGGGGAAAAACTTTTACAAAAGTTTGAGGGATCTAGTGGAATGAATGTATAGACACTCTTTCCACTTACAATACAAAAACCAATCTAATGATTCCAAGAACCAAATTTTATCTAAACTACAGGAAGAGTTTCCAGAGAATTGGTCAATGAGACATGTCAGACTTTTAATAGCAAAAACATACAACAACCAAAAAGAAGGAATGAAAAAGTAATATTCCTTTAAATGTTTGTCTAGAATTATTTATAAATATCACTTTTGTTATACTTACTTTTCATGTATCAATTTAAAAATTAAATAGTTTATTGTCATGTTATATTTTCAGGAAGATTATGAAAATCTCAAAAGATGAACGAGCTGATATCAGAAATATGCCAGTAGGAATGTCCAAAAAGGTGTACAAGGAGATGGTCAAAGAAATGGACAAAATTGCATCGCGGGAGGATCCATCTCAACAACAACGTGCTTCAAATGTAATATGTAATCATTGAAATTTTCGATCATTAGGTACAATAAATAAAAAATTTAGCATTAAATATTAATTTTCAAATATTTTCTTGCAGAAAAGAAAAGAAAATGGAACCCATTCAGCACATAAAACAGGACGATAAGGAAGAAAATGATTGATATCTAAGTTTGTGAGTAATTGTTACTTCCTTATAACAACTTAACTAGATTTCATTTTTGTATTTTTTAAGTTGTTTTACAAAAATCATCATTGAATGACTTCAAACAGGTGCTAACATACAAAGAGGAACCAACAGAGGAATTGATTGAAATTGGGTTAAATATGGGTTGTGAGTATATGTTGGCATATCAGAACTTAATTGTGGAATTTGTAAGCATCTATCGATCTTGTTTTACTTAGCTCAGTCTATAATTAATAGAAAAAATAAGTCTTTTATATTAAATATATGATTTGTTATGGGGTATAAAACTTGCAGGAAACAAAGTATGGCACTGTGCCAATAGATCAAATCTCGAAAGATGGCATGTTACATGGTTTTAAGAGAATGTGTATAGTTTATGAGTCAATTGTTGCATTGGTACGTCATTTCTTTTCGATTTACATTGATGTATATTATTTAATATTGAAATTTTCATTATTCTCACCAATGTATATACACTCATTACAGTTTATTTTTATGTTTGTAGATGGAAGGTGAAGAAGAAGAAAACAATCAACATCGTGAACAAAACATTCCTGAAAATAACCCAAGTCATGGAAGTAGCTCTAGCAGTGACAACAATTTAAGCGAAGAATGATGATCACTATGTTTGGATATCAAAGCAAGGCATTGTATTTTTTGAAAAATGTCCGTGAAATCAGACTTTTTCTTTAATGTAATGGACATAGTGTCCCAATTGAAAGATAAAGGGATAGCAATAATTGTCCCATTTTGTATGACAAAGAATGTCTTATTCATATATATATATATATATATATATATATATAATAAATGTTTTAATTTATTCTATTGTGTTCTCTATTGTCGCTATTGAGTTCTCCATTGTCGTTCTCAAATATTGTTATAAGATATATATCTGTCAACTTTTTATGAATAATGAATTTTAAAAAACCAGAATAATTATGATATGATATAACAAATTAATCTAAGCGTCACATTCAAATACATTAATAAAAATTTAATTAATATGAATATTGTTATAAGATGTGTCGATTTTTGATGAATAATGAATTTAAAACAATCACAATAATTACACTGTCACATGTTGATGTTTCTAAAAAATACAAAATGAAAACCAGTGCGTGTATTCTTATACTGGTGCGCTTGTATTCTTAAGTGCACCAGTGTGTTTTTACGACCTATGGGCACCACACAAATACCAAAACCAGTTAAAAATATTGAGGCGTTTGTGCGGTACGGCGCTTCGGTGCGTTTATGTCTATATATGCACCGATGTCGTTTTACGACCTATTAGCACTGCACGAATACCGATACCAATTATAAATCTCGGTGCGTTTGCGTGATACTATGCACCGGGGCGTTTTTGTGTCTATATGCACCAGTGCATTTGGATGACCTATAGGCATTGCACGAATACCGATACCAATTATAAATCTCGGTGCATTTATGTGATACTGCGCACCGGGGCGTTTATGTGTCTATACACATCGGTGTATTTGTATGACATATTTTCACCGCACGAATACTGATAGCAATTATAAATCTCGATGCACTTGTGTGAAAAGGGGCACCGGTGCATTTCTATAAGTCTACGCATCAGCGTGTTGATATGACCTATGGGCACCACTCAAATCCCAAGACCAATTAGAACGGCCTCGTGCATTGTACCACCAACACTACGCCCGGTGTTGTTTTAAACCTTAATGACTCGGTGTATTCTCCTTCGACCGCCCCGGGGCTCCGGCTACAGGTACGCATCGGTGCGTTAAATCCTAATTAGCGCACCGATGAAAAAAACATCTGTAATAACCTTTGGCTGCCCATATTTTTTTAGTTGTGTTGAATTTCCATTAAAAGCTCCGCTAAAACCTCCGTAACCATAAACAGATGTGGTAGCATATGTTTTTTTGACAATTTTGGCCAATTTTATAGCACTAAAAACCTCCTTTATAACCTTCGTTAGAGGGTATTTTCCTTGTAGTGTGCGGATGTTTTTTTTCTGGTGCGTTTCTCATCCTAAACCACACTGGTGCATTCCATTAGATAAAGCATTGGTGCGTACTACAAATTGGCACATTGGGACACCGTGCGCTCGGTACAAACTCTTCCAGTGTGTCTAATTACTGTAGCGCACCGGTGCTCTACACATATTCGGCCTCGGTGTGTCATAAAAACCTACGCCAAAACTGAAAAAACCCGGTGCGGTTGTAAGAAACCACCCGGTGCGCCTAAAAAAACCATACACCGAAATAGTGTTGAATACAAACAAAAATTACGGCCAAAAATCTGCATTTTTCACTTTTCAGTGCTCCAGAGTTGTCAAGCATCGGTGCAACTTTACCTTGTCTGAGGCACCCTGCCATCGATGCTCCCATTGCACACATTGCTATTGTCCATTGCCCACCATCTCCATTTCGAATTTTACAAAATGGTGGGCAAATTTACTTTTGCAAATTCTACAACAAATATGTCTCCTCGATGCCCAAATGTATAGGTATTTTACTTGTTTTTCCATAATTAAATCTTTTAGTAGATTAGTTTTGTAAAATATCTTAAAGTTCACCTTCTTTATTAAAAAAAAAAAAAAAAAATCCCGCGCGGTGCACTAAGGTCGTTAGACTCGGACCAGTTCGCGGTGCTGCTTGTAAATTTATAGGCTGCACCGCAACCAGTGCTAAAGGTATTCGCACAGGTTCTGGGGCAGTATCGAAACGACACACCATGTCTTTTTTTAATTTACAGAAATTGTGGTGCGATCGGTTATCCTGCCACACCGTTGACCATCTCCAAGTGCGGGGGGCGGTGCGTTGACTGAAATATGCGCCCCGGGGCAGATATTTTGGTTAGTTTATCGCCCTCCCAAACTTTGACATATTCAACGGTGCGGTCATGTGAACAACCGCACCGTTGACTATGTAGTGATGTGAGGAGGGCAGTGTGCTACCTAAACTATACACCCCGGGGCTCATATTTTGGTCAGCGCACTGCCCTCCCGATACTGGTACATAGTAAACGGTGTGGTTGGTTATACCACCGCACCGTTGAACGTGTAGTGATGCAAGGAGGGCGGTGCATTGATGAAACTATCCACCCTAGGGCGAGTAGTTTGGTCAGCGCACTGCCCTCCCGAATTTTTTCATAGCCAATAATGCAATCGGTTAAACGACCACACCGTTGACCATTAGATGATGTTTGGCAGTGCGTTGATCGAATTATTTTCCCCAGGCTGGATAATTTAGTCAACGCACCGCTTGAGAAAATATAGGTCAGTATACGATGTCTTTGAAAATTTCAGCAGAGCCATGGCTAGGTGTGTGATAAAACTAAATGCACAATCTGCGTGCGTGATTGTTTTGGGCGCCTGTTGTTTGCCAATATATATATATATATATATATATATATATATATATATATATATATACACACACACACACACACACATGTCTCATTTAATAAAATAAATTTATTTAATATGTCAATCATTTAGTGATGTCAAAGGAGAGAAGAGAGGGAACAACATCAAAATATGGCAGACCAATATAACGTGGTTCACCCGTGGGAGGCACGAGAGAGGGAGAGAGATATGTACCCTCGCCCTATTACAGCAGCCACCCACGCGCTCCTAAGGAAGGTAGGCCTCCTCAAGTTCTATAAGGAGGCCACATCCCTTAAGGGTCATGGTGGATTATTGCGACAACTTATCTTCAGGTGGAATGCCCACCAACAGGCTTTCTGGGTTGGTCCTAACTAGTGGTACACACCCACTGAGGAGGACATCTATTTTATTACTGGCCTATCGAGGAGAGGGCGGGATTTTCCCTCGTTCCTAGATGTCCCCATCGGATATGCAACGGGGAGTTAGTTGGTGTACTCCCAGAGATACATTAGTGTCGATATACTGCCTCTTGTAGATTTTCCAGTCTCTGGTGATCAGTTACAGATTACTTCATTTGGTAGAGAGGAGGTGAAATGCCTCTTACTACCGATTTCGACCATTTCACACCATACCAGTGACGGGAAACGCATTAGTTGCCCGCTTTTATTTCATGTCGATTCTTTATTATAGGCACCACGACTTGTGAGGTGGTTTGCCATTTTTTTGCGGTAGTTCTATGCAGGTTTAGATAGATGTCGTGCTTAGGCACAAGGGAGAGTGAACTTCCCTTTTTCTTCAGAGCTATTTTGTTTATTTTTTGAGAGTTTTCCAGAGACGACGCCTGATTTTTTTTGGAAGCCTTGTAGGATGATGTTGCATGTACGGATGCAGATGTGGGGACAGATGATACCCAAGAGAGGCGAGTCGGTATTTTCAGCGAGGATATCACATGATGCACTGGAGTTGCTAGCCAGTGTTGATGATCATGCCTTTGTTTTGGCCCCTATTCGTATGCTAGTTTGGATTGGCGAGGGTGTGCCAACATCCTCTTCACAGATGATGAGCCGCCAGATGATAGAGGTAATATTAGTGTTTTCTTTAAATTTATTCTAACATGTTCTTTATCTTGTTTGTTTTTAATTGTTTAATTATTATTGTGTACTTATATATATTTTGCAAACATTGGGTCATTTGATGTTGATGAGATGCCACCGCCACCAAATGATCCAGGTGTAGATGCTGATGACGATAAGGAGATGGCAGATGCCGAGGATCAAGCTGGTGCAGACAGACCTAGTCCTCATGTTGCGCAGGTACCGACTGGTATGAGACGTAGGCCTGGCACTAGATTTAGGATGGATTTGGGCGACCAACTCTGTGGACTACTTGTGGAGGAGGGAGTCTGGTTAGCCACTATGAGAGAGATATAGGCTGATGATGGGTTGATAGCGATGTGGAGAGGCATGCCATGTGACATGTTGACTTTGATGCGACATGTCATAGGAGCTACCATCTTAGTGGCACGGTTGAGGAGGGCCCTTCGACGTTGGCGTGGTCGAGACTTAGTACGTTGACATTCGAGCAACGATGCATAATTTGATGATCACGATCAGGGGACTGATCATCATTCACCTCTTGCCACAGATGAGCAGCCTGAAGCATCGACCAGCAGTCATGATCATGAGCAAGCTGGACCATCCACGTCGAGTCAGCCTTCTCAGCCTGCAACATCCAACATTCATGATCATGAGTAGGCTGGACCATCCATGTCATCATGATCAACAGCTTGCATCATCTAGCAGTACTCATGATCATGAGCAAGCTGGACCATCCATGTCGAGTCATCATGAGTAGCCGACAGTTGATCCTGATCAACATGAGGCACCACCAGATCAGTAGGCACGTGATGATCAACATCTATCTGAGCTTGTCGAGGCTGCACCATTGACTGAGCAAGCCTCGACTAGTACTACTATTAATGATGTACCACCAATTGATATTTGACATTTATATTACAGTTGTATATTTTTTACATTATATATATATATATATATATATATATATATATATATATATATATATATATATATAGTCCATGTGTTTTATGTTCATGTTGCACTTGTACTTAATTTACATGTTGGTGATCATCATGATGTGTATATTGTTAGGTCATGTTAGATATGTTCATTTAATGTGCAACTTGTAGATAGATGTGTATGTGATAGCAGTTATGTGACATGAGATGTATATTTGATGTTTGTATTGTGGTGATGTTATACAATGCTTGTGTTTTGTTAGATGATTATGGTCATGATGATTAGATGATGTTAGCGAATTTTAATGTGTTTTTTAGTCGAATATGATATTTGTACGATGGTTATCATGATCGTGATGTTTATTTTTAATATTAAATCATGATCTTTATTAAATATTATGTCGTGATTATAATTGAAATTTTAATTTTAATTGTATGTAAAATTGTAAAATTGTAATTGTATGTAAAATATTTGTAAAAATTTAATTGTAATTGTAATATTTAATTTATTGTGAAATGATTGTAATTGTATATATGTAAAATTCTAAAATTGTAATTGTATTTGAAATTGTAAAATTGTAATTGTATTAATGTGAAATGATTGTAATTGTAATTGTATGTAAAATTCTAAAATTGTAATTTTAATTTTAATTGTTATTGTATGTGAAATTGTGAAATTGTAAAATTGTAATTGTAATTGTATTTCTAATTTTAATTGTAATTGTATGCAAAATATTTGTAAAATTTTAATTGTATTAATGTGAGATGATTGTAATTGTAATTATATATATGTAAAATTGTAATTGTAATTGTAAATTTTATGTAAAATTCTAAAATTGTAATTGTAATTTTAATTGTATGTGAAATTGTAAAATTGTAATTCTAATTCTAATTCTAATTTTAATTGTTATATATAAAATATTTGTAAAATTTTAATTGTATTAATGTGAAATGATTGTAATTGTAATTGTAATTGTATATAAAATTCTAAAATTATAATTGTAAATATTGTAATTTTAATTGTATGTGAAATTGTAAATGTAATTGTAATTGTATGTAAAATATTTGTAAAATTTTAATTATATTAATGTGAAAATTTAATTGTATTAATGTGAAATGATTTTATTAAAATTTTTAAATTTGTAAATTTGTAAATTTGTAAATAATTGTAAAATCATAAATCTAGAATAATATGAATTTTTGTAACATAATAAAATTTAGAAAATAATGTAAATAAATTCATGTACTTTAGCATTATCATTATTTTATTATGATCTTACATACCAAAAAAATAACTTTATACAGTACGCCATTTTTTTCGAGATCAACATAATTGCAAATTATCAAGTGAAATGATTTTAACATTAACACAATGAAAATTACCAATTAATTCAAAATAAATATTATAATGTTTCAAAAAAAAGAGTCTTAGTTATAAGGTAATTAAGACCTCTTCTTTATAAAAATCCATCTTAAAAACTATAAATGATGAAATAACACATGTACCATATCACTCACGGTTCTCATGACCACCCTCATTATCTTCCATCTCGCTTGGCATAATAACACTATTGTTCTCAAAAATATGTTTTGATCTAGGGTCATGTCTCAATACGAACCACAAATCCCTATCCAACACATCTGGGTAAAAAACACCTGGTTCAGTGTTTGGGGAAAACATAAGGTTCCTTAGCTTCATCCCACATCTTTCTAGAGTTGATACATATCAGCCTACTATCGCGATCTTCCTTTACGTTATTCCGATCAAAGGTGTCCCACCACTTGCACCTAAAAATAAAACATTGGAAAGAAGAGAAATCCACTTCAATGATCTCTTGTATCTTTCCAACGTAACCTAACGTCCCTCGTATTGGGTTTTGATCACGGTGGCTAGATCGACTAGATTGATCGAACTCGACTTTCACTACACAGTCTTGTGTCATGTGTCCATCATCGACATTTTCTATGCGAAAATGGTGTCCATATTCCCACACAGATTGGAACAAATGCACCTATGAAAAAGTTAAAAAATCATAGTGTCGTGTGTCTTATAATAACCCAACAATTAAAATATGAAATATAGATGTAATTACATTTGAAAGGTGCATTATTAAGTTTCAAATGTACATAATTAAAAATATTATTACCGAGTGGGTACACCCAATCCCTATGTTTAGTGCATCCTCTTCAGCATGCGGGTAATGACCGGTTTCACATTATTCCTCCCTGACTTAGTCAGCAACCCAACTGTTGGGGCATATTTTTGGCATATTTTCTTTTAAATGATCGGGATAAGGCACACTTCTACCATTCAACCATTTGAATTATTTTCTATCACTATCCCATTTCATCCTCTTTTGTTCGTATAATGCGACCCACGGTTGTGTCGCTTCGAAATTGTAAAGAACAAATTTATTGATTGCTTCAATTTTTGCATTCGCTGATGAAATCAAAATGACATATAGTACATATGAGACCAAAATATACATTATATTGAAGTTCAACATGAATATTACTTTGTGTAAATTTCAAAAATTATAAGTCACTTACTCTTTATGAAGCTCCATTTTCCATTCATCTGGAGCAGCTCCCCTTCTCTTTTATCTTCATCCCTTTCATCATCCCAAATCACCTCACCTGGTCTGTTGTCGATCTGCTTGATGTAATCACTGGCATAATAGAAATACTCATGCGATATGTACCCCTCTGCCATAGACCCCTTGGGTTTTTCTCTTTGTAAAAAAAAACATTTCAATTTCTTCATGTACCTCTATAAGAAGAACATCCAATGACAAGAAACCACTCCAACTAATTCAACCTCATCTACTAGATGGATTAGAATATGAACCTACAAGTCCATGAAACTCTTCGACAGTTCCTTCTCAAACATACAAACATTCCCAACTATCTCTCGACACCATTGTGGAATGCTAGTCACGTGAATCTCCTTTGACGTGATCCAATGTATATGGCACATCCTAGGTCTTGGGGGAATTCATGTTTCACACACCCATGCACAAACAAAGGATAATGACACTACAAAGTTATAAACACATGCAATAATATAAAAAATTAGTTATATTTTATGATCCCTGCATGGAATAAAATTTACTAATATAACAAATAATAAAATCATGCTTTTGACAATATACGTACTAATAGAAGATTCAAATGGTCATGTGATTTCAACCCCGACAAATGGTCATCCACGGTGAAGTAGTGTTGTAGTGAAGACCCACATGAAGATGGCACCCTCACACCCATTATAACTTCATTTGCCAAAGAAAGACCATCTTTTTTTAAAATCCAAGGGACATCACCTTCTTTGAAATACCATGAATTAGAGGGACCAACGCCTGCCTCTGATCCTGTACTTTCTAATTGTCTTGGCCAATGTTTATTTTTTGTTTTTGAAGTAATAAGATCTTTCCTAACAGCCAATGTGTCACTTTGGTTCGATGATATGTGCTTCCATAAAGAAGATGAAACATTTTAAATATATGCATGGGATCTAATAAGTGGGTAATCTTAAGATGCTCCCAATATGGGAGGCTATAAAATATAGATTTCCGTTTCATCCCAATGGGAAATTTCTCAACATAGGTGTCGAAGAATTCTGGATCATCAAACATAGGCTCTCCATTTGAATCAGACATTTCTATGAACTCCTTATCCTTCTCTCTCTCATATGCTCTAAGTCATTCAGCTGGTGTCGTTATTGGAGGCCTTTGGGTTCTCTTTCGTTTACCATTGAAAGCAGATGCTGCTCTTTTGTAAGGGTGTTCTTCTGGGAGAAATACCCTGGAATAGTCATACACTGCCTTTCGTAGGTCATTGGACCATCTAGCTTTTAGAGAAGTTCCACAACATTTACATCCAAAATACCCTTTTGTTACAAGACCTGCGAGTTTATTTTATATAATTTATATGCATGGCATGCTAAATAATATCATGAAAATCAGAACAATTACAATGAATTAAATAACTAACATGTGAAAGAATATTATTACGTATATAAACAAATCAATAAACAGGTAATTTACCAGAGAAAACTCCTAAGCCTGGATAATTATGTGTCGTGTAAGCACATATGTTATACAATGTAAAAATCCTCTATGTTGCTATGGGTCTTGATACATCGTATACATTTATCCCATCCCATAATTCCTTCAATTCATCTACCAGTGGTTATAAGTAGACATCCATATTCGTCACTTGTCTTCTACCAAGGACTATGAGAGCCAACATAAGATGTTCATTCTTCACGGACAACCATGGGGGGATATTGTTATTGATCACAACTACAGGCAAAACATATTAGTTGGTGTTCTAGAGGAAATATGGGTTGACACCATCCATGGCTATGCTAAGTCGTAGACTTCGTACTTCATCCTTGAATTTTTCGGGCCATGTATCCTCTATATGCTTCATGGCTATTGAATCTGTTGAGATTCACATAACTCCCAACTCACTTCTGTGTAAGGCATGCCATCCTTGCAACATAGCTAATTCTTTGCAACGAAAGAGCCTTTGAATCATTGGGATTATATGCATGTGCCTCAATATCTTAAAAGGAGGACCACTTGATTTACCCTTCTTTTTTTATTTATCATACGTGTCATGCCCACATTTCGGACATATCTATTTGTCTACATATTCTCCTCTATATAGAATACAATCATTTGGACATTCATGATATGATATGTACTCAACGCCCAACATTTTCAACATTTTCTTTGCCTCTTTGTAGCTACGGGGAAATACATTATCACTCGGAAGAACCTTATCTTTGAATAACCTGTAGTTGGTGATCATGGACAATATTAAATGTACATTAATGTCGATATAATTATTAATGTTCATAAAATTGACCATTTGTAATGTTCATTGTGTGATTATATTTCTCAAAATATAAGGGAGGACTTTATGGTAATTATAACTTACCTCAACATTTCCAAGAAACATGCATTCGAAAAGACAAACTTTGCTTTCAATTTGTATAGTAACATCGTTGTCCCCAACTAGGTAGATTTTGACTGACCGCCAGGTCCAAAGAGAGGGGTGATGGAAGCAAATTTAAGGCTTTTGAAAAAGGTATCAGTGATATGAGCATCATCCCCTAGCTGATCATCATTCTAGAATGCATCTAACAACATTGTCTCCATGGCAGTCGTATCCATTAAGTAATCATCCATACCAACCTCTATTTGATTGCCTCTATTTCCAGCTTGTGAAGAACTATTATTACTGTAGTCATTCCTAATTGGTGAATCTGGACGTAGTGGGAATTTAATAGGTGGTTGATTCAACCATTCTTGGTATCGTTCCTCCCCTATTTTTTCTCTTAATTCAACCTTCTCTCGATTTTAATTTTTCGTGGGGTGCAACGGAGGATGGTAGGTAGGTCGCTCATCATCACAAGAATCATAATAATTTAAAAAAATATATTTGAACATGATTAGTACAAAATCTATGATATCAATTAGTAAGCACGTTGACAATGCATGATTAATTGGTTTGACATTGAAAAAATTACATTAATATACCAAAAAATTATTAGTACCATTATTGTCCCAGGATTGTGGCTAGAAGATGCATTATTGTTACAATTGGTAGGGTGGAGCGGTTGTCCATTTTCATATACCAAATGCGCCTTGCGGTATGCTGCTCCTGATAAGAGCTTCCGATGTTTTGGAGTTATTTGAATATTTTGTGCATCTGAACTCGATTCTGAATTATCTGCATGAACCTGCATATTTGTATACATTAATTATAAATTTTATTAAGCTGATTAACATGGATAAAAAACATAAATTCAGTTAGATAATGAAAATATAAATAAAATATGAAGTAAATATTACATCTCGAGATGGATAGGGAGAACTTCGCGATGTACTTTGAGAAATATTATGGAATGAGTTGGATTTTGAAGAATTTTCCATTTGATATAATTATGATATTTTCTCCCTGCATTTGAGCAAAATCAGCAATAAATTTTGGTGTACACAACTAAAAGTAATTTCAATGCCTTAAAAATGGACTTATTGTTATTGGTGTTAATGTACAAATAACCACATCGGTGTGTTTTAGTTACTATGCACCGGTGCAGTGTTATTAATTGACACACTAGAGCCAAATAACCGCAAATAAAAAGAATGTAACTATAATTTTTAAAGTGAAAAAAAGGCAGTAAATTGAAAAATGGGCGGAAAAATATTTTCGAAAATCTAATTTCGTAAAACAATTATTTAAATAGTAAGCACTTTTCATTATTTCACTATTTTTGCAAAAATTTTCAGGGAGAGATTTGCACGAGACATACCTAGAGGAACAAGAGAGCATTGTGGAGCAGCAAAATACTTTCAAACAGAAACCCCTCTAGCATATAATTTCAAACGAGGTGATTAAATTTTATTGTTTTTTTTACATTTTATGCAGTAAGTAAAAAATTTAAATTTACTTTTAATTTAAAAAAAAAGACAAAAATAACAAAAATAAACAAAAATAAAATCCATTTTACACTATTTACCCTTGATTCTTTTTGTTTCTGCCCTTTCTTCTTCTTGTTTCTATGATTTCAGAATTAGGGTTTTTTTGTTTTTGTTTCTGCCCTTGCTTCTTCTTGTTTCCGTGATTTCAGAATTAAGGATTTTCATTTTAGATTTATAAGGTTTGTATTGCTCTATATATTGGCCTATGACATCTAACCCATGGGACGACTTGCATAGTCGGATCCCAATCCATGTCGGCCCTTGCATGAACTTTTAAAAAAATGATTTTTTTTAATTGATGCGCTCTGTGTAAACTAGTGCACCAATGCGTTGTCTTATCACATTGCACCGAGTATGTACTGTTTGATAAATAAAATTAAAAACAATTTTCTTTTAATACATGCGCCATTTGTAAAATAGGGCACCGGTGCGCTATTTCGTTATAGCGCATCACGCACGTATTGTTTGGAAACAATAATTTTTTTATTTTATTTGTTAATTGGTGCACTGTTTAACATATAACACATTGGTCTCCTTGTTGACAGAGAGCACCGTACGGTAGTCCCCTGTTTTCGTGGTTCATTTATAAGAATAGATCGCACCGCTCCCTCCACGACACCATATGCTACAAAAACTAACAATATTGGATTTTTATTAATTTTTCCGTGTTAATCAGTGCATTGGTTAACATGTAACACACCGATGCTCCTTGTTAACATAGAGCACCATACGGTGTTTTATACTATTTTAGCGATGCATTTATAAGAACATGATGCACCGACATCGGTGCATACAACATTAAAAGCGCACTGGTTTCTTGATATTTATTTTTTTTACCTGAAAATTTTATGATTTATTTATAAAATATATTAATGAATGATATGGTATAGGTTTCATATTGATAAATAAATGGCTGACAAGAGATCAAGTAACAAAAATACTGATAGCACATCAAGAAAAGCAAGAAAGGAAAGTTCTTTGTAAATTATTTACAAATAATATTATTTTTGAACTATGTGTAAGTTTAACTAATATGTATTGTTTACTGTGTATCATGTAGAGCCACGAAATGATGAAGCTCGATAAGATTATTTCTGATCTAGGACCAGAAGAGCGTAAAAGCTTGATGGAAAAATTGCAAAAGGATGAATCAGGTGAATGAAAAAATACTATCGATCCAATATGAGTTTCTTTTTTTATTTTTCATTAATAATATATTTAAAATTATTAGATAACATGTTTCAAACAATCTATTAATTCAAATATGTTTAATGTTCTACAGGGACCAACAACTCAGAAAATGAATGTTGTTCTAAAAAAAGAAAGAAAATAGAACATGCAAATGAAAATGACTTGCTCTTTAGCTCATTTGGTGTGGTGTAGGACGTTAACGAAAGGGGGGGATTTTTTTACAAAAGTTTGATGGATCTAGTAGAATGAATGTATAGATGTTCTTTCCACTTATAATACAAAAATCAATGCAATTATTCGAAGAACCAAATTTTATCTAAACTACAGGAAGATTTTCCAAAGAATTGGTGAATGAGACATGTCAGACTTTTAATAGCAAAAACGTACAACAACAAAAAAGAAGGAATGAAAAAATAATATACCTTTAAATGTTTTTCTAGAATTATCTGTATATATTACTAGAAAGAAATCATTTATAAATATCACTTTTTTTATATTTACTTTTCATATATCAATATAAAAATTAAATAGTTTATTTTCATGTTACATTTTCAGGAAGATTATGAAAATCTCAAAAGATGAATGAACTGACATCAGAAATATGCCAGTAGGAATGTACAAAAAGGTCTACAAGGAGATGGTCAAAGAAATGGACATAATTTCATTGCATGAGGAACCATCTCAACAACAACATGCTTCAAATGTAATATGTAATCATTGAATTTTTCGATTAGGTACAATAAATAAACAATTTAGCATTGAATATTAATTTTAAAGTATTTTCTTGCAGAAAAGAAAAGGAAATGGAACCCATTCAACACATAAAACAAGACAACAAGGAATAAAAGGGTTGATATCTAAGTTTGTGAGTAATTGTTACTTCCTTATAACAACTTACCTAGATTAAATTTTTGTATATTTTAAGTTGTTTTACAACAATCATCATTGAATGTCTTCAAATAGGTGCTAACATACAAAGAAGAATCATCAGGCGAATTGATTGACATTGGGTTAAATATGGGTTGTCAGTATATGTTGGCATATCAGAAATTAATTGTGGAATTTGCAAGAATTTATCGATCTTGTTTTACTTAGCTCCGTCTATAATGAATAGAACAAAAAAATCTTTTACATTAAATATATTATTTGTTATGGGGTATAAAACTTGCAGGAAACAAAGTATGGAACTGCGCCAACAGATGGAATCTTGAAATATGGCATGAAATTTGGTTTTGAAAGAATTTGTATAGTTCATGATTCAATTGTTGCTATGGTACGTCATTTCTTTTTTATTTACATTGATGTATATTATTTAATATTGCAATTTTCATTATTCTCACCAATGTATATACACTCATTACAATTTATTTTTATGTTTGTAGATTGAAGGTGAAGAAGAAGAAAACAATCAACATCGTGAACAAAACATTCCTCAAAACAACCCAAGTCATGGAAGTAGCTCGAGTAGTGACAATAGTTCAAGCGAAGAACGATGATCATTATGTTTGGATATCAATGGAAGGCGTTGTATTTTTTGAAATATTTGTGGGTGAAATCATACATTTTGTTTAACGTAATGGACATAGTGTCCCAATTAAAAGACAAAGGAAAACCAATAATTGTCCCATTTTATATGACAAAGAGTGTCTTATTCATATATATATATATATATATATATATATATATATATATAATATGTTTTAATTTATTCTATTTTGTTCTCCATTGTCGCTGTGAAATGTAACACCATTGATTAAATAAATGAATGATTAAATATTATAATGATGAGATGTGAAATATGATTATATGATATAACAAATTAATGCAAACATCACATTCAAGTGCACTAATAAAAATTTAATTGACATGAATATTGTTATAAGATATATGTCATCTTTTGATGAATAATGAATTTTAAAAAGTCACAATAATTATGATATGATATAACAAATTAATCCAAACATCACATTCAAATGCACTAATAAAAATTTAATTGATATGAATATTGTTATAAGATATGTGTTGACTTTTGATGAATAATGAATTTTAAAAAATCACAATAATTTCACTATCACGGGTCGATGTTTCTGAAAAATACAAAATGAACACTGGTGCGTGTCAGTTAATCTACACCGATGCATTTGTATGATAAAGTGCACTGGTGTGTTTCTACGACCTATGGTCACCACAAAAATACCAATACCAATTATAACTCTTGGTGCGTTTGTGCAATACTGCACACCGGTGCATTTATGTGAGACTGCTCATTGGTGTGTTTCTACGACCTATCGGCACCACACAAATACCAATATGAATTAGAAATTTTGGTGTGTTTGATTGATATTGCACACCAGTGCATTTCTATAATACTATGAATCGGTGCGTTGATACTAATTATGGGTATTGCACAAATCCCAATATCAATTAGAACGACCTAGTGCGTTGTATCACCTACAGTGCGGCCGGTGCGATTTTGGACCTTTACGGCTCGGTGGATGCACCTTCGACTGCACTGGGGTGACCGTCTAGATGACACGCACCGGGACGTTGCTAAACGTCCCAGGGTGTCCTTTATTTGTTTTATGTTTTGGTGCTTTGTAGGTTTGCATGACCGATGTGTTTACCCTAAAACGCACCAATGCATTGACACCTGAATAGAGCACCGATGAGAAAAACATCCATAATAACCTCCAGCCACCCATTTTTTTTAGGTGTGTTGAAATTCCGTTAGAAGCTCTGCCAAAACCTCCGTTACTGAAAACAGATGTTGTAGCAAATGTTTTTTTGACAATTTTGGACAATTTATAACATTAAAAACCTCCATTATAACCTCCGCTAAAGGGTCTTTCCTTGTAGTGAATATATTGTGAACATGTAATCTACAGGTCATGAATGCATATTTTAACATAGGGGTTTGTTACTTATCTAAGAATCATCAAGAAGGTCTAATGCCCTGTCATAATAGTTGCAATAACATCTATTATCTCGTGCATACATTGACCATTCATCCACAAAACAAAACATGTCAAGAGCCATAGCTCGAACATGTTATGGACCCATACTTATAACCAACATTTAACCATAATAATAATCATGATAGAAAAACCATCAAAGCTACATAATAGAAAGTACAAGTACTCATATAATAAAATAGGAAAATAACTCTTATTAACATATGCAAAATCCAACCAAGTCAAGGACTTCCACGTACCACTGGACCATAGATTGGGTTGAACCAAATCTCTCTTTCAACCAATCATCACCCGCGCCATATTTCAAGCGTGAATGTGGGATCTCATGGAATAAACCAAACAAAAACAAATCAGGGCTTCCAGAGGCCAAACCACCTCAATCCTCAACTAATGATTCCACCTCAGGGTCGGACGTCACTACACCAACCAGATCAGTATCTACCCAACTATCTAGGGCTCTAGGATCTAGTAACTCAACTCATAGCCTTCCAGGGTTCCATATCGTTTGTCCAACTTGGGTCCAGGATTAGTAGCTAAGCCCACCAAGGGATCTAGAGAATTTTTCCAGCCTAGTCTCCAGGACTAATAACTCAACCCAAGTTGTTCCAGGGCTTTCAAAGCATTTTTTCTAACACACAACCATAGGGAATTATGAGCACCAACCAGAAAACAATCAAATGGAAAACGAACAACACCATGGTTATCTAGGAAATGGAAAGGCAAGGCTAAAAGAGTTTTCAATCTAGGAAATCCTCCATGTTAATGAAATAACATAACTAGAAAACCACATTCATCTACCATGGATCAAGGAAATCATATATGCAACCTTTTACCTGGAAATCAATCTAGTTGTAGTTGTTGATCCAATTGTTCCCTTGCGCTTTCCTGCTTTCCTTTTCCTTCTTGCTCCAAATCCAAGGTGTGCCAAAGTGCTCCAGATGTGCTCCAAAAAAAATCTAAGTGTGAAAGAGTATGAGAGAATGGGAGAATAGAGAGAGAGCTCCAAAATTGAGCTGACAAAAGGTTGTGAACTGATCCTCAAAAGCTTTTTTATCATTGAGGCCTCTATTTTCTACATTTTCCTTCAATTTTCCTCACATGAAAATCTGTGACCTTTTATCTCCCTTTTATCCTATTTTCATTTATTTCATAAATAAAATGCCAATTATTGCCACTTTTCCTTTGCCAATTTCCATAGCCATTCATTAATTACTAGTGATCCCCATCACTATGTTTTTTCCCAATATTCATCTTGGAATACATGTCCCATGACCTTGGTTATTATTTTTATTTACATAGGAAATCAACTAGGGGTTGTTACAAACCCCTCCCTCTTGGGGGGGAACCGTCCTTAGTGTTCAATGACACTTATAAACCAAAAAAACACATGTTTCCCACAGAGCTTTATAGCACAGCTCGATACAACATTTACATCATATCATATCGCTGAAGGCATAACCAACATATCATGAACACCATACCGCTTATTGGAGCTTTATAACACGGCTCGATCCGGTATTTACATTTATATGCATATATATAGACATAACCAAAGCACATCATCAAAACATATATCAAAATGCATCCACTCATCTAGGGAATAGAGAAGGATACATAACTTGAATCTGATCAGTCATCTCCCATGTAGCTTCATCGAGCCCAAAGTTCTTCCATTGCACTTTAACTTTATCAATTCCGGAGCATGAGCATCTTTCACTGCAAAATGCACTAAGATTCCAGTTGGAAGTCTCCTTTTGGCTCCACCTGCAATACAGACCAGTCAATCACATGATCGACATCTTTGACATACTTCTTAAGCAATGACACATAGAAAAAATCATGTACTTTCACTGTTGGAGACATTGCAAGTTGGTATATGTTACACCATTTTTTGGTCATCTAACCTATTATCATTAGATGGACCCAAGTACATCATGTAAGACCAATTTTACTCCAAGTAAAATTTATTTCAATATGAAAATAACTTAGTAAATCACCTTTATTAAGTTGTTTATGATCTAAACAGGAAATCCCATAAGGAAATATTAAATAAATATACATTTGTTTGATTTTCCTCAAGAAATAATTAATTAAACAGTAGTTTAATTAATATTTTTGGTTATATTTAACCCAAAACAAGGAAATTAATTAGATAAATCATTATTTATCTTATTATTTTCTAAGAATAATTGTTTAAATCTTATTTAAATAATATTCTTTGTTAAATATAACTAATTCACCCTTAAATAATTAAATAAATCATTATTTATTTGATTATTATCCACCACTATCCTTAAAATGATAAATAAATCATTTATTTATTTATTATTACTTAATCCACATCACTTAAAATGATAAATAATCATTTATTTATTTATTATTTACAAATAAAGTTTGACCGAGTCAAATTCCTTTTCCCTCAACAAATATAATAAAATATTCCATAAATTTTGGATCTAGATTTGGTTAATAATAACAATTATGCAGTCAATTTGAGCCAACTCAATATTTTATTATAAATAGAGTTTTCCCATTCATTTGTCACCTGGCACTTCATATCACTTTGGATCTCAAAACTTGGTCTGGCTATTGATCCACAATCATAGCCATACTTTTCCATCTTTGTCTGGGTTTTCTACACCATCAAGAGAGAGAAGTTCTAAATCTGAAGTGTTGAGGACTCATAAGAACCCATCCCATTGAGGAGAACAGGGAACACCCTCTTGTGTTTTCCTCCCAAGTGCCATTAATAAAATTATTCATTGGATATATTCTTGTCTTGTCTATTGGATCTATGGAGTAAATCTTATTTTTCTACTGTTTAATGTCTTCTAATGCATAGATCTAGATTTTTTGCAGCATTTGTCTTGATCATCTTATTGCAGATCTGAAGATATTAGCAGTCATTTCTGCTGTTAGGGCTATAAGTTATGCGTAGCTAAAGTGGTCTTTTTTCGTACACTTCGAATAAAGATTCATACTAACAGTAGACCACTGGTTCAATCCTCTCAAGAATATCGAAAGACTCACAATACCGAGATGCCATCTTGGAACGTGATCCAATCCTCAAGGATCTCTTCTTGGGATTGATGCACAAGTACACATTTTTCTACCCTATGTTAATTCGCGTAATGCTTTTGCCTGTCCTATGCTACCTTTAGATTCCTCTTGATAACCTACATTTCTTGTTCCATCTCTACCAACATATCTTGTCTAATCAGTACCCTGTTCATTGGATCGCTCCAACTGATGGGAGTATTGCAACTCCACCCGTAAAGTGCCTCAAAGGGACTCATCCTCAGTGACTTATGATACCCATTGTTATATACAAACTCTAATAGTGGAATATACTCTTCCCACTTCCTCTATTGATGCATAACATACATTGTCAAAATGTCCTCAAGAATCATGTTGAACCTCTCTGTTTGTGGATGATAAGTTGCACTGAAGGCCAACTCTATACCCAAACTGTAAAAAACTCTTTCCAAAACCTGGAAGTGAACTAGCCATATTTTTCTGACACAATCCTCCTAAGAATACCATGTAACCTCACTATATCCATGATGAAGGCTTCGGCTACCTCACTAGTTGAATTTGTAGACTTCACTATAAGAATTAAGTGAGCTACCTTAGTGAACCTGTCCACCACAACCATAATAGAATCATGTTGTCCAGATGTCCTTGGAAAACCTATAATGAATTCCATGGAAATGACCTCCCATTTCCACTATGGAATCAGAATTGGTTGTAATAAACCACTTGGATGCTTACACTATGCTTTTACATGTTGACAATCCAAACACCTTGCAACAAACTCTTCCACCTCTTTCTTCAAGTTCGATCGATGGTAGAAATTCTTAACCGTTGATATCCCAGGTGACTTGAATATGGCTTTACATGAAATTACCTCAAGATAAACTTCTTGAGCTCACTCTTTTCCAACACATATACCATGTCCCTAAATATGACCAAACCATCTGTTGTGAGATGATAATCCACATCTTTTTCACCTGTACCCTGCTGTTGTAACATGTGCTTAAGTTCTTGGTTCTTGTCATCCTGTTGTCTTACTTGCAAGATCTGATCCTGTAAATCTGTCCCATATGAACTCATAGCTGCTATGTGATTTACGTGCACTCTTCCGCTAAGAGAATTTGCAACCTTGTTCTCTTTACCCCTAATGTACCTGATCTCAAATTCAAACTCACTGAGCATGGCCAACAACCTAGATTTCCTGACATTCGGATTAGTTTGGTCAAACAAGTACCTCAACCCATTGTGATCACTCATCAAGATGAAACTCATGCTAAGAATATAGTGTCTCCACATCTTTAATGCATGAATGATAATTTTCAATTCAAGATTGTTCTTCACGTAGTTCTGCTTGTGCTCATTTAATTTCCTTGACTCGTAGCATACTACATGTCCTTCCTACATTAAGACTCCACTGAGTCCTCTCTTGAAATGATATGTACATACCACAAACTATTTATCTAGATCTGCAATCTTCAAGACCAAAGCATCTGTAAGAAAATGCTTCAACTTCTCAAAACTAGCTAAATACTCCTTAGTCTATTAAAACTTCTTTCCTTTTCGCTACAAAGATGTAATAGGATAGGAAATCCATGAGAATTTCCTCATGAATCAACTGTAATAACCTGCTAATCCCATAAATTATCTAACCTCATCCACATTCCTAGGAGTTTCCCACTCCATGATATCTCTGATCTTTTCTGGATCCACTGCTATACCTTCCTTGGAAACTATATGCCCCGAGTAATGAACTTTTGACTGAAATAAACTACACTTACTAAGTTTGGCATGCAAATTATGCTCTGTCAATAGTAGTAACATTGTTTCTATATGTTTTGCATGCTCTTCCTCATTCTTATAATATATCAATATGTTATCAATGAATACTATCACAAACTTGTCCAGATAAGGGCACAACACACTATTCATCAAAAACATGAAAGTAGTTGGAGTATTACTCGGACCAAAAGGAACTACTACAAACTCATAATTCATATACTAGGTTTAGAAAGCAGCCTTGTAGATGTCCTCTTGTTTGATGTGTACCTGATTATATCATGATCTCAAGTTGATCTTCGAGAACATTGTTGCCCCCTTCAACTGATCAAACAAGTCATCATTCCACGGTAAAGGGTACCTCTTCTTGATTGTCACCTTGTTCAACGTCCTGTAATCGATAGACAACCTAAGAGTACCATCCTTCTTCTTTACAAACAATAATAGTGCACCCCAAGGTAGCACACACTAGTAGAAAATGATGAAATTAGTGACTAAGTGACTAAAAAATTTAGCGATCACAATTATTTCAAGTGAATTACTACTAAATTTGAGAAATTTTAAGGGACCAAACTAAAAATTACTAACTTAAATGACTAATTTAGTCTAGGGATAAAATATACGACTAGATAATAAGTGACTAAACTAAAAATGACTAACTTAAATGACTAATTTAGTCTAAGACTAAAATATATGACTGTATAATAAGTGGCAAAATTAATAATGATTAAAATAAATGAATATTAATGTCCAAGAATAAAAATATGACCAAACAACAAGTACAACAAGTATATGAATTAGTCATTTGTGTTAGTAATTTTTAATTATGTTACTCCGGGAATGGAAAATTGCAATTTTAATACCGAAGTGTTACATTTCACTACAGGGGTCTATGAATCCATCTGCAGTGTTAAAATTTAGAGACAAAGGGATCTATGAATCCATCTACAATGTTAAAATTTTGAATACCCTTTTGTCTCTAAAGTTTAACACTATAGGGTTGTTTCTATTGTCACCTTAGCAATGAATCCTCTCACTTTGGATTACTTATCGAATCTTGGGGGTATCCCAAAGTGCAAATTTATGGGGACTTTTATGCGACTAGACCACTGGAACTGAAAACCATTTTCTCCCTCATATACATTATGATACGTATTAAATGTACCCCCAAACATGGTTAAATGTGCTCTTCATGACCATTTATGCAAAGATTCATTATTCACGAAAAATTGAAAATCTTATGTGAAGGCATAAAATTAGCGTGACCTGGTAGCATCAGTTTCGTTAGATGTTCTCCACATGATGAAAAATAATGTGAACCATGATTGATATAAATTACATGAAAAGAGACGATGGGGACCAATCCTCTATGATTTGACTTCAACCACTACCTATATCTACCAAAGCTAACACCAACCGGTGTGATTCTGATAATCTTCACAATTTAGGGAAACGTCCCAAAATTAATCCCTTATTATACCTATGGTTCAAACTTGCACTTTCATTTCATCTTGTATTCAAGTCTTGTAAATAAAATTTTGTGCATTAGTTGTTTTTCTGAATAGATATAATTATATTTTGATTTTTTCAAAGTTGGTAATTGTTTATCGAGATTTTTTTAGTTGTACCATTCGCTGGAAGAGCCATGGAAGATGAAACATTATTGAATAAATACAGAGGTTGGTAAGCTACACTACAAGAAAAAATGACATTGGTGAGGGGCGAAAATGGTCACCATAAGCTCATTGGTGAGGGTTAGAAGAGCCTTTGTCACCAAAGGTGGCGTTTCCGAAAGTATAGGTGTTGTGATGACATTTAAGGTCCATCACCAATAATGATTTATAGTGACATATAGTGACCGTCACCATTTCATATGAGCAATGGTGACAGACAATAGCCTCCATCACCAAAAAATTGAACGTCACCAAAGGTGGCATCGCCAAAAGTATGTGTTGTGTTGACATTCAAGGTCCGTCACGAATATTGATTATAATGACAGATAGTGACCATCACCATTTCATATGAACAAAAATGATTTTTTGTGATGGAATTTTCATGGCCGTAACTATTAGTGCATATATATGGCTACATTCATTAACCGTCACCATAAACGCATTGGTGACATCAAGGCCCGTCACAAATAATGACCATAATGACAAACAATGACTCTCACCATTTCATATCAACAACAAAGATTTATGGTGAAGGACCTTTAATGGTCGTCACTATTGATGCGTATATATGGTGGCATTCGTTGACTGTCACCATTTCATATTTTGGTGAGGGTCGAAAAAAGTCACCATAAGCTCATTGGTGATGGTAAAAAAATCACCTGTCACCAAAAAATGATCGTCCTCATTCCCTATGAATATCAGGGCATGATGGAATCGAACCACCAACCTCCTGCTTGAAAAGCATGTGCTCTTCCATTGAGCTAGCACCCTTTAAATAATTAGACATTAAAATAGAAATTTCCCCTAAAGGTGCAAAGATACACCAAAGGAATAGAAAATCTAGGAAGATCAAAAGTTGCTAGAAATAATATGTTCAATATACATAATAAAAAGACAATAAGAATAACTTTTGATATAATCTAACAAAGCATGTACTATGTAAGAGAATAATTGGAAAGCACAACTAGAAATTTGAATCACAACATAACAATATAAAAGAACATGCAACAGGAAAGGAACAACTCCATAGTTTGAGAAATATGAACAATCCATGGGCCCGTTCTTATATATTGATATAGATAACGAAATAAAAATCTACATTTATGAAATTCAATTATCACACAATAATTTCTTGAACAAATATCAATATGTAAAATAATATTTTTTGCATTTGGATTTACCTTGCAAAACTTCAAGAAAAAGTTTCCACAGAAACAACCAATAAACATAACAACATGGACCTTAGGAGCAATTGTGCAGAGGATAAAATATGAAGGTAAAGCACTAGATAAGTATTCAAAGAAAATGATGATAAGAATATCTAGAAAGAACTAAGAACCCTCTTATGTAAACCACGCATTTATCATCGTGACTAGTACACTTGCAAAAAAAGATCATAATAAATTATGAACTATTCCACCAAAAAACAGTGAATTTTTCCATTAAAATACAGTTTCAAATTAATCACTAGCATGATGCTAACTTCTTTGCAAAAATAGGGAAGTTTTAGGACAATGTATAATAGCTTGCATGGAAATCATGTTGATAAAACCTTCCAAGGAATAAGACTAGAGCAGTTGAAAAGAGTGCCATGAAAGAAGTGGCTCCTAGGAACCTCACTGAAAACAATATGTATGTAAGGCAGTCATCTAGATCAAGAGTCATCATTCAATAATCAATATAGAAATAGGTGTTGAAATTTTCTAATGGAATCCTCTTTGGATTCACTAGTTAGGAAGAAAGCAAAAGGTTTCATCAAGAATTCTAACTTACAGAATTTTGGGATTAGAATATGATGACATATTAATGAAGCAGATCAAGAAAATGAAACTCTTTCATTATAAGGAAACCTGTTGCAGGATGACTCAAAAGGAAAATAATGAGGTACATGTATATATATGTTGACACTCGATGCTATGAAGTCATGCCCTGTGGTTGCAGGTAGTTAATTCTATCTTTAGAAGTATGATCAAAATAGAAAGGAGAAACTCTTCTGATGCAAAGGTTGCCAAAAGGGCATGATCTACACTAGATGAAATCGACATAATATGTCCTCATATGGAATATGAGGTGGTTGTACATTATCAAGGAACTGCACAATGTAAATTCATGGGAATAAAATAAAACTGTGGAGAAAGAAAAAGGAAGATATCATGGGAAGTACAACCATGGAAAGAAGCAATCAACATCCAAGGAAGCCAAAAAGAATTGACTAGGAGATCTCCAAGGAAGATATGTGGACTCTAATAGAAGTCTGGAAAAGATAGAGACCCTTGATAATACATATCTTTAGGAGATAAAAAAGGATGTCGATGCCTATAATAAGGATGTCATGGTGAAAGATCATCACTATGGTAAATTTTGATTTAAGTATTCATATTTATAATTGAATAATATCTGATGAGCTTATTCAAGGTAGCCAAACAGAAGTATATGTCTTCCACAGGTTGATAACCATATTGCATAATGTAAGATCCTTGGAAGAAGTATGGTTCGAAGGAAAGAAGCATGATATGAAGATAGACCAGATGAAAAATTGATGGATCACTTTCAGACAAAAATGAAAAGTGATGGGTGATTTGAGCCCTAATGAAGATATCCCAAAGATGAAGACTCCTCAACAACGAAGAAATTCATGACATCAAAGAAAGTAGTTCTTCATGAGCAGCGCGGTGTTTTCATCATTGCTACTACAGGTCCTTGATTAAGAGGGGGGTTGGTAATAAGTTTCTTACCTGGTAGAAACTTGGAAGCAAGTCCCTAGGAGCCTGGACAAGTCCTTGGCTAAGAGGGAGCCTTGAAAAGTCCTTGGATAAGAGGGTGCTCAAGAAAATTCCTTGATAGGAATGGGTATGTCCTCCCTAATTAAGAGGGAGAGATAGACGTATCATTCTGGTCTTCACCTGGAAGACAGAATGTGGGATTGGATAATCATCTGGCATCTGATACTCTTTTGGGAATGTATTAGGGTATCCAAGGTAAGAGTAGTCATGAAAGGACGGGTATTCTTTGAGGATTAGCTATCCCCAAAAGAATAGTCCTATGAGGTCATACTCAGTGAACACACAGGTGGAGTATGTACCTTGGATACAATGATAAAGGTGTTTATAATCATTGGTCTCGCCAGCATTGTAGTTCATGATCTCGTGAAGAGATGGATTTGTTAATCAAGGCCTTGCACTATGACAATGCTGGTTAATAAGATGCTATAACAGATGGATTACCAATCAAATTCTTCTTATGAGATTCTTCAGATTGAGAGTGACCATGTACCATTATGAATACCTCCCTAGTTAAGAGGGAATGTTGGAACATGTAAATAAGTTCAGTCTTCATAATGACTTGTAATTATGAATTTATGTAATGAAGAAGACAAAGATAATAAAATGTATTTTGTAATACTTGCACATCATGGGTTTCATGAGCAAGGTGTTTTTTATTATAGGTCAAAGACTTCTTCTTGATGTCTTTTAGGGGTTTTTCATCTTGTCATAAATATATATAATTTAGAGTCATGTATATGAATTGGTGTTACACTTATAAAGACAATTTATTGATGTAAATGTATGCCTTCGAGACCTTGTCAATAAGCTCTGCAAGTCGGCTTAAAGATAGTGAATATTCTCCTTGATGAAGTCGGCTTACACACAAACCTCATGTCAGCCTACAAGCTAAAGCCTGTCACTATATAAAGGATGATGCAACCTCATTATGGTGTAAGAAATTTCGGATCATGTCAGTGATAGAAGAGCGAATTTTGGGTCTACATTGATGTGAGAATAGGAGGCTAGTCTGGGAAGAAAAGAAGAGGTATACTTACCTTTGTTCTGGGTTTATACCACCTTGCACATTTTAGACAAAAGGCTATCACAGCAAAAGATAAGTCTCTCTTCTAGTGCATAAAAAAATGCGTGAAGAAGGTAATACATCAATGAAAGGATATGTGATTAGCTCAAGAAAGGAGGTGTGCTATCGATGAAAGAAAGTCTTATCATATCTCTGTTTTGTTCTGCAATTTTACATCGCATATCTCAGGGAGGCCAAAGGTAATCACAGTAAAGAGGAAGGCTACAACAACATGAAGAAAGGCTTGGTCTTGAGTTTCAAAGGATGTTGGAAGTAGGCTGAGAAGAATACTTTAGGAACCTAAGGATAAGATCAAAGGAAGCCAAGAAGAAGCACATAGTTTGGGGCTGCTAGACTAGGGACCCAACTTCCCTAGTAAAGGTGCAATGCAATGCAGTGCAGAAAGAAGAGATCAGCTAGAGAAGCCGAGAAGAGCAATGACAAGGATCTTGGAGGCATACTGGTATCAAGGGTGTATTTCATGGTTATGGTACTTGTCAATGGAAGATATATAAGAAGAATTGATTTTGGGTTTTCCTCTCCAAGAGGGAGAGGTTTTGGCCCTGGCTTGAAGAGCCTAAAATTTGTGTCTCTTGTGTTTTGATATTTGACTTGATGAAAGACATAATAAGCTAACAAAGATAAGATCTAAGTAAAAGAAGCATAAAAAGTTCACAATTAATTATCATGAAAGAGAAATTGAATTAAACGCCCTAATTTATCAACAAGGTTGATATGCTCCTTACTATCGTTACCTATCCCTCAGAGTAACTATCATGGCTCGAGGGAAAATACAGATAATCATTCCAACAGTTCTGTCCAAGAATGCTTGAAGCATAAGAAGATTCAAAAGCTCTTGTTACTTGGATATGAAGGCTCCGGTGCTAGTACAATTTTCGAGGAGGCCAAATTTCTCTACAAGGGTGAGAAATTTTCACAGGAGGAGCTGCAAAACATTGAACTAATGATACACAAAAACCTATATAAATACGTTTGTATATTTCTTGAGGGGCATGAGCATTTTCAGGAAGAAAGCTTAGCAGATATGGATGGTTCTAGTGTACATGAACAAGTTTCTACCTCAGATGAAAGTGATGATAAAGAAGCTGCTCAATGTACTTACTCTCTCAATCCAAAATTGAAACATTTTTCCAATTGGCTTCTGGAAATTATGGCAATGGGGATTTAGATGGTTTTTTCCTAGCTGCAACATGTGAGTATGCCCAAATTGTTGATGAAATGTGGAGGAAACCTGCAATTCAGGCTATGTATGAAAGAAGAAATGCGCTGCATGTCCTCCTTGATGTTGCCAGTCACTTCTACGAATGGGTTGTTGAGGTATCAAGTAATGCATACAATCTGTCAGAATCTCACATTTTATTTTGCTGGAGTGACTCAAAGTAATGGGTTAGCATTTATAGAATTTTCAACTGATGATCGTAGTCTAATGTCAGAACCTTATAATGAAAATTTTGATTGTCCAACTCCAACTGTGAAGTATCATCTTATTAGAGTAAATACTAAAGGATTAAATGAAGGTTGTAAGTGGCTGGAAATATTTGAGAATGTACGAACTGTAATCTTATGTGTTGCTATAAGTGAATATGACCAAAAGTGGGTTGAGAAATAAGATGACCTTCAGTGAAGAAATTTTTGAGAATGTTGTGGAGCATTCATGTTTCAGAGAAAAACCATTCATTATATTACTAAATAAATATGACATTTTTTAGGAGAAAATCAACAGAGTGCCACTTACTGTATGTGAGTAGTTTAAGGATTTCAGTCTAGTTGAGGCACACCGCAACAATCAGTCACTAGACCATCAAGCTTACTATTATATGGCAATGAAATTTAAGGATCTCTATGCATCTCTTAGTAGCCACAAGTTTTTTATATGGAAAATGAAGGCACGAAATCATAGCACAATGAATGAAGCCTTCAAATATATTCATGAAATTTTAATGTGGGCTTCATATGTGCAAGAAAAGATCTTGCAATACACAAATGTGCAATTGCTTGAAAACAAACAATGTCAGGAATGGGGGACTGTAATGTCCTTTTCTAATTAAATGACCCTGTTGAAAATGTAACTAGCGTCGGTTTTCATAGTGTAATTCAAATGTATTATTGATTTATTTATAATTTTATTATATTCATTGTTATTATTATTTTATTTCTAGTCAAAGCATGTTCCTCATGCTTTTAGGGTCAATTGAGACAAGAGAAAATTTATCATGAGTCAATGAAATGTAATTGAGTCGAGGTCCCATTTGGACTTTTAAAAGAAAAAGAAATTTTTTTTTTCAAGTCAAAGAGTCAAAAATATCACCACAAAGACCAAGTTGGCCCTCCTCGACAAGATGGCCTAAAGAGGCAGCCATTCGACCTCCTGGACATGTATAAATACAAGATAGTTCAATCTCATTTTATCATCCATCCATCACTTCGATTTATGTGCAAGAAGGAGAATTTTAGCAAAAGTCAAAGGAGAGAAATTTCTGTTTTCTGCCCTAGTTTCTGTTCTCGCATGAGAATTTTCTGAGTTAATTTTTGTGGTATTGCAGGCCCGAAATTTCAGGAGATGACCAGATTTCTGAGATTTGACCAACGTTGACTTCTGTTGACCATGATTTTTTTGAAATGGATGGGAGGAGGGTTGAATTGGGTCTTTATGGCAGTCTCGGTCTTGTTCTTAGGTCTTGAATATCTCACTTTGATATGATTCTATAAGAAGAGGATTTTCTTGGGTTTTCCCCCTTGTGGGGTTTTGCCCTGGCTTGGAGCCTAATTTCTTGTGTTCTTTGTCTCTTTGTGATCTTCATGTTTTTTACTTTTGGTAATTGCTTGATGAAGAAGATAACATAAGTAACAGGAAGCCAACAAACATTCACAATTAATTATCAAGCTAAGAGAAATCTACCCTAATCTACAACCATCTTGATTTCTCAACATGGTATTAGAGCTAGGTTGAAGGAAAGGCAGATTGAAGATAACAGTTTGTTGGCTTATTTGCTTATCCTTGTGGTGCCTTACGCAAAGTATCATACAAATTCTGTGACATCCTTTCCTTAAAATACGAATTGAAAGAGGCACAATACCTCTGTGATTCAAGTTGAAGAAAGACATCAATATTCATGTGAACCGATCTCATCAATAAACGAAGGAGCAAAATACTTAAGGGCTAGAAAAATGACCTATAATACATGCGAAGACTCTACGGCATTATCTCTGTAAATCAAGGATGAAATTCATATCTCTGTTGTCGACAAAATATTTGGCATAGGTACACATATTTGAGTCTCTATGTTTATTTATGAAGTAAGTTTCCTGTACTAATGTGAATTTTAGAGGCACCTTCTCCTATGATAAGCATACAAGTCATTATCTTTATAATCTAAAAAGTACTCAAAGAAAAAGAAAATGGCTTATACGAAATTTGTTAAAAGAAGACAACCTACTGTGACAATACTTTTAGTGACAATCTGAGCATGACTATGCGCTCCTTTCTGAATCAAAAAGACCAAGTGTATTCATGATATTTGTATAGTTTGAGTAACCAAAACATTGTATGTGACATCTATTACTGTTGAGTTCAATGGCTAGTCTGAGAGTATGAACAAGTCCAAAATTGCCATAATGATTGAAGCAAGTTTGTTTGGGAAAAAACGAATATCTGAGGTATTTTTCTTAGATCAATACAAAAAGGTTCTGTGACACTTCTATGAGGTATTTGAAGCTTACTATAGAAAAAAATATTCGAAGATTCAAGGCATCAATGATGACACAAACATGAAATGATACAAGGTCTATCTAACACTATATAAGGTAGCTCGACTCATTGGGTAGACTATCCATCTTTAACATCTAAAAATACCATCATCCTCGTAATCAATGCAAATCTGTGGCACTGTGAGACAAAGGATAGAAGTGTATTGTGATATGAAGTTAAAAGAAACCAAAACCATGTGGATCGTCTCTGGGGCATTTAAATGTACAAATGATGAACTTAAAGACATGCAAAACAAGTCTTATCTGTGACATAAAGGACTGATCATCTCTATACCTTTGTGCAAAATGAATCAAAATTCTGTGATATACTCTATGCTACAGGACCAAAATACTAAGGTGCATAGTATATAGAAGGGACCAAAGTCATCATTGTGAATAAAAGCCAAGATTCTGACCAATTCCAAGTCTAAAGCACACTTAATGACAAAATTTACATTTGTGAAAAGTCTTAGCATCTCTATGACAAATAGTACATGTATATTGGTGATCTGAACTATACAAAGACATACAAAACTTTTGGAATCATCAAGAATCAGAGTTTAGTGGCATCCTGTGCGAAAACCTGAGGGATGCTACTTCATGACACAATTTATTATGATGATATAAGGCCCATCTCTGTGACACTAGAATATGTAGCAGCATTATATCTCTTCATAAGGATTCTGAGGGTATAGGGAATTCATGACACAAGTTTGTGAAAATAACACCCTTCTCATACATAAAAGAAAGACTAATTCAATTCTTGAAGCCAACCTATTTGATATTAAAAGATAAAGGACACTGAAAGTAGCTCAAAGATATCTTTGTGGATTATAGTTGAGCTTGAAGGACCAATTAGTGAGATCAATGTGAATACCAAGTTGCAGAACTGTATGGACAGAGAAGTTCAAATTTAGTGTAAGCATATCTTTCGAAGCAGCCCCAAGAAGTTACAATTTACAATATAGTAGTACCATACTCGAAGGCAATAATGGAGAACATGGGAAGTTAAAAGAGGTACATGGAAACTATGCTCAATGTCAATAGTAGTAATCTAAGATAATGACCTCTTGAAAGATAGTAATAAGGGTTTGTGTAGATATATTTTAGAAATCACTGTTATGATAACATTTGAAGTCTTTCTTTGCTAATTTATTTATGATCAAGGAATGAAAATCTCATGTATAGAAGGATTCTAAATAAAGACTCTACGACTTTGCAACTAACTCACTAGTTTGGACTAAGATGAACCCTAGGAGCAAAACCCTATGTAATCATTTCCATTGTAAAACGTAGATCTAACTCTCATTAATAATGACACCATGCTAATGTAAGAACTAGGTTGGTGAACAGGTCCAAGATTAAGAGGGAGCTAACCCTTCTTCAAAACATAAGCATTTTACATCTCCTTGATTACAACTATTACTATTATCTTTATACTTTGCCTATTTTTGTTCTTTCATAGTCTTCTAACAAAGCCTACAAGTCAAGACAAGATCTATCTAAGCTTGATTAGCAATTGGAAGAATTGGAAGAACATGGAAAAGCATGAAGATTAAGGAGGAAAAAATAAGCCGATTAAATAAAAACACAAAAGGAAGTTCACTTACAGTTTGTTCGCTTATTTTCTTATCCCTGTGGCACCTTAAGCAAAGTATCATACAAATTTTGTGACATCCTTTACTTAAAATACGAATTGAAAGAGGCACATTACCTCTGTGATTCAAGTTGAAGAAAGACATCAATAAGCCTGTGAACCGAGCTCATCAATAAAGGAAGGACTGAAATACTTAAGGGCTAGAAAAAGAGACCTATAATACATGCAAAGACTCTATGGCATTATCTCTGTAAATCAAGGATCAAATTCATATCTCTGTTGTCAACAAAATATTTGGCATATGTACACATATTTGAGTCTCTATGTTGATTTATGAAGTAAGTTTCATGTACTAATGTGAATTTCAGAGGCACCTTCTCCTATGATAAGCATACAAGTCATTATATTTATAATCTACAAAGTACTCAAAGAAAAATCAAATGGATTATATGAATTCTATTAAAAGAAGACAACCTACTGTGACAATACTTTCAATGGCAATCTGAGCATGACTGTGCGCTCCTTTCTGAATCAAAAATACCAAGTGTATTCATGAAATTTTTATAGTTTGAGTAACCAAAATACTGTAGCTGACATCTATTACTGCTGAGTTCAAAGGCTAGTCTGATAGTATGAAAAATTCCAAAATTTCCATAATGATTGAAGCAAGTTTGTTTGGGAAAAAACGAATATATGAGGTATTTTTCTTCGATCAATCCAAAAAGGTTTTGTGACACTTCTATGAGGTATCTGAAGCTTACTATAGCAAAAAATATTTGAAGATTCAAGGAATCAATGATGACACCAACATGAAACGATACAAGGTCTATCTAACACTATATAAGGCAACTCGACTCATTTGGGAGACTAGCCATCTTTGACATCTAAAAATACCATCATCTTCATAATCAATGCAAATTTGTGGCACTGTGAGATGAAGGATAGAAGTGTATTGTGATATGAAGTTAAAAGAAACCAAAACCATGTGGATCGTCTCTAAGGAATTTAAATGTACAAATGATGAACTTAAAGAATTGAAAAACAAGTCTTATATGTGACATAAAGGACTGAGCATATATATACCTTTGTGCAAATTAAATCAAAATTCTATGATCTACTCTATGCTACAGGACCAAAAGACTAAGGTACTTAGTCTATATAAGGGACCAAAATCATCATTGTGAATAAAAGCCAAGATTCTGATCAATTCCAAGTCCGAAGCTACACTTAATGATAGAGATTACATTTGTGAAAAGTCTGTGCATCTCTATGACAAGTAGAACATGTATATTTGTGATCTGAACTATACAAAAATATACAAAACTTTTTGAATCATCAAGAATCATATTTTAGTGGCATCCTATGCGAAAACCTGAGGGATGCTACTTCGTGACCGAATTTATTATGATGATATAAGGCGCATCCCCGTGACACTAGAATATGTAGCAGCATTATATCTCTTCATAAGGACTGTGAGGGTATAGGGAATCCGTGACACAAGTTTGTGAAAATAGCACCCTTCTCATACATAAAAGAAAGATGAATTCAATTCTTGAAGCCGACCTATTTGATATTGAAAGATAAAGGACACTGAAAGTAGCTCAAAGATATCTCTATGGCTTATTATGACATGTTGTTTTATTATATGCATGTCATAGCAGCACTACCACTTGTTTCTTTCCTTCTTTATGTTATTTTCAGCATTGTCAACATTTTCCCTTGGATTCACAGGCATCACAAGAAATTGTGGATGCCAAAGGACAACTCCATTTGGCACCAAGGATGACCCCATTTTCCCACTGTGCCAATTAAAGTCCCAGTAAGATCAAAGGATGTCTTATCCATGCCATGCTCATCTAGGCATCCCCAGTGTCACATTGTTTTCTCCCTTCTCCCTTCTTTTCCTAGGACCAAGAAAAGAACATACTAAATTTCCAACCCTTATTTGACTAACCTAACCCACTAAATACGAAAGAAAAATGTCTTTCCCTTCCAAATAATTGTCAAGGAAAAGCATACAAAAATTAAAAACGAACAGCTTCAGAGAACTGATCTTTGATGACATATTACCGATTTCTTACCATCAACATCCTAGGAGGGCTCAATTTTATGTAATTTTCTTTCTCCATCCACTCATTTGTTGAAATTTTGAAGGGATTTGTCTGTCATTTCAGAATCTCATCCCTTTATGTCGAAAACCTGTTGTAACGCAGATTTTCTTTGATCCAAATTCACCCAAAATATGAACCAATTCTATATTTCCCTTTTTCCCTGCTACTCTTTGAGAAGTTTCCACAATGCATAAACCATTACCAAGACTAATTAAATATTTTGAGTGATACAAATATCTCTCAAGAATAATTTCAATCAATTCAACCAGAGAGATTTATTTTACTAGCATTGGTCCATCTCAACCCTGGATCTATTGCATAGTAGGGGAGAGAAAAACACCACCTAAAAATCTCTCAGCACTCAATAAATCCTGTGCTAAGAAGGATCTATGCTTGTGTGACTATGTGATGTCAGAAATTTTTTATGTCAGACCTTTTTTAGCATTACTCTAGGTGCAGTCAATACTACAACAAAAGATTGAAATAGTTATGTAACATCATGATATCCGGCAACTCTGGAGCAAAATTACACAACCGACGAAAGACAATCATACTCATGGATAAGAAATAAAGTTTAAAACGAACATTGTTAGAAGGCTTGATCCCATTTTACATTGCCTAGTTTTTGTGCTAATCGTAGAAGAGTTTCCAGAGTGCACACTCCAAACTGTTACCAGGACCCCAATCATAGTGGTAAAACTCACCAGGTATCACTTGGACTCAGTGATCATACCCTACTCACTGTCAGGCGTGGGGAGCCAAGTCAAAAACTTGGAAAACATAACTTGAGAAATAGTCAGCAACAACACCCGAGTCTGAATTCGAGTCCGGACTCAGAGAAAGTTTGACTTAGCAAAAACTCGACAAGAAGTTTTGGTTTTGAGAACTCAACGCTAACTCGTAAATTTGGCGTTCAAACTCAGAAAAATTGACTCCACAGAAACCTGGTAAAAAAATTTGGGTGAAGTTCTATGTACATTTAAAACAAAAATGTGCAAGGTTTTGACAAGTTTCTTGCAAAGTAGGAGAGTACGATATTATTTTGGGTGAAATTTGTGTACACTATAAATTTTTTATTGACTAAGTTTTCAACAAAATTTTTGCAAATCCGACAGTACTCTGACCTGGTTACCCCCACAAGTTTTCAACAGTGGTCCCGATCAATATTTTCAAATATATAAAAATATTTATAGGGTTTCGATCAATCTAAAAGAGGGTTTTCCTTGGTGAAATGTTTGATGAAAAGCTTAAAGAAATTTTCACAATATTGCACTCACCACAATTGTACTCAAGGTCGAATCAAAATATTTAGCACGCAAGGATTTCAATCAATGTAGTGGAACTGCAAATTTTTCCTTCTAGGATTATAACCACGATATAATACCTTCAATTCCACTTAGGGTTTCAGACATATTTATGTGTTTGTTGTGATTTACACTTCGAATTTTCTCAAGTCCTCCACTTCCATGTTAAGCTATAGAGAATTTCTGGTTACATGATATACACAACTCTTTCTCCAGTGCGGCAAGGCTTTGAATCTTACGGAGAAGAGTAAGAAGCATACTAAGTCTGCCATTACCCTAAATTTTGAAAGCTTTGGCACTTACATGGAAAGCTTCAAACAATTGCCTTGAAAAACAATTTTACATGCGATTTCATATAAAATAAAACGGTTTCACTGAAATGGGTTGAATACAAACTCTCACCTGATTCATGGAAGTAATGAAAAACCAAGTAGCTCATCTCGCAGGAAGCAATCATGATCATGGCCATCCACGCCTTTTCTGATAAGCCCACTTGAACCCCTCGGTGTAATGGAGCTAATGGAGCTTTCCGTGGTAGTCTTAGGATAAAAATCACCATGATTGGAGGCACCTGGATTCCAATTTCTTGAGTTCAACCAAGTGTATCAAATCAGAGTTGGGATAGCATGGACGCGCCCTTTCTCCTCCTTCGTTGAACAAACCCTGCAGCGTGAGGGAAATAGACGAGGGAAACAAAAAATTTTGATATTCGAAAAACAAAAATCCCATGAACTAGTTTTACTCAAAATCTAAGGAAAAGGGGCTTTGAGAGAGATTATTGAACACAAACTCTACAAGGATTAGGAAAAGTTGTTTCCTACTAACTTTTTGATTATGGTATGGTGGTGTAAAACTTTGCATTAAGTAATTAAGTAATGGGTTACAATGGGGTTGGAAAAAATGAGAGTTCAAAGGACTAAATGGCTACGAAGGACACAAAAGCTAAAAATAAAGTTGAATAAGTTTTGAGGAAGTAGAGATAAATAATGAGCGGTGGTTGAAATTAATGTGAGAAAATGAAGAAGGCAATGAATATTTGCAAAAGTAGATTAACTAGGAAGAGAGTAGTGAAGTGAGGATGAGAGAGTTGGAGAATTTCAATGGGAAAGGTGATTTGGTGAGCGGATGGTTGTGAAACAAAGGGTTGATGATAAAATATAGCTCAATAAAGAGTGGTAGTCAATGCAGCTCAATGAGGTCTAATGAACACATTGGAGTGAGGTTAGGAGAGATATGTGATTACAAAGTAGCAGGTTGGATGCAATGTAGGATGAGATTTCGAATGAGAAAGAACCAAATGAACTAATGGGAAACCATATCCTAAGGCCAATAGAGGATGAGAACCTAGTAGTGGGCATTGCACTAGACAATAGCAAAGTTGGCCTTATACCAACCCCGCCCCTTATGCTTCTTAAATACAAATAGGTAACACTACACTAGCGTGTTAATAATGGTTCAAGTCCACCTCGTAGTCAGCTTACTTATGGAGGAACAATAAAAATTAGAGAAAGTAGTCTTAACAATATTGCAAGTTTGAGTATTAAGAGTAGCACACTTGGGAGTTTTAGTTATTTAGAGAAAAAAAAAGAGTTTCATGAATTTTAGTACCTATAATGCTTTGAATTATAACCTAGGAGCATGTAAGAGAAATAATATTAGAGTGATGTACTATTTAAAAAATTTAGTCATATGTAAATGCTTTGGAAAAAAAACATAATGATCCACATACCTTGATATAAAAAAAAACCTTAAAAATGTCACTTTTAAAATCTCTTATGTGGTTACCTCATGTCATTCGGGTAGATATCACAATTACTTATGTAAGTAATCATGCGATCATATTTTTCATTCTCTTAAAGGAACTCTTTCTAGACATGCACCCCATCAAGCATAAATCATCCTAACATATACATTTGAAGTAATATAAATCATCCTATGACTATCCTTGAAAGAATTCTCACCCACAACCTTGGTGATGGTGTAAGGCTCGTATCAAAATGGTATGAGATTCTTCTAGGAGTTTGTAAATTTCTCTTTATGCAAGTCCAACCATAACTCGTCATAAACCTCAAAGTTATGTGGATCCGAATTGGAGTTTCGAAACTTTCTATAAAATATCATGAACTCGTTATTGAATTTTTTAGATACATTCCTCAAAATTGGTTTCGTTTATTACCTCGTTCCAAGTTTGGGAGGTATCTTCATGTGTTATTCCATGAATATAGCTACATCAATTTGTGTCAATTTTTTTGGGACCCCAAGCACACCTGAAAAGGCTTGTGGGCAATAGAAATATGAAGATTTATGTCAAATTTATGTTGAAAATATGGAAGGCTTTCAACATGCATATGTGGATCCTCATAATTGTATACTCTAAGGACATCTAAAATAATCATATCAGGTACCCTTTATTTATCAATCTAGGGATTGAAGGTAGTGCATTTGGTCAAGCTTGATGTCTATCATGGACCAGAGGTTAAAATAGAAAATATTGAGGAACCTACTATCCCTATCAAGAAACATGGTCTTTGGCAACCCAAAATGAACAAAATATGCTCGAATAAGAGCTTATGAGTGGATTTTGTTTCAAAAGTCTTCTTATAGGGTGCCAAAATTCCTGTCCAAAGGAAGTGATCAACAAAAACAAAAAACACATTCGTTACCATACTTGATTGAGGGAAAACATTATATAGAGTAGGAAAATGCCTACTGTTGAAAAATGCAGCAAGAAAATCTCAATTTGACTTTGCCTTGGTCAAATTGAGAAAAATCAAATATCCACATCAACAGACAACTTGGAGGCAGTTAAATGAGGTGACATGGATCTTGTCACTAATTTAGCTTAGTAAATTTGAGTTAGAGGAGTTGGAGTTCAGTTAAGCATGTGTGATTGCTAATTTGTAGCAATCAAGGTCAGTTATTTCAAGTTGCTTTTAGTTAAACTAGTTCTAAATTTTGGAGGAACTAGTGGAAGATCAGTTGTGTAGTGGGACTTCAGTATAACTTAGTGATCATCTATTTAACTGATCAATCAACCCAAAATAGCTAGTGCTAGCAGAGAATTCATTTTATGTTAAGCAAGTTATGGATTGTATTGGTTACATCTTGGTGCTAAAAAAGATGGTCTTATGGGTGTATTTATTATATGGTGAGCAACATATTATATGTGTTGTGTATGGAAATAATTTTGTTTCCTACACTTCTTAGTATGTTGAACTATGTTTGGTTATTATTAGGTGTTGTAACAATGTATTTAGACACCACCTCTATTTTAGAATACAAGTTTTCTAATATACAAAATCCCTCGATTCTCCAACATGGTATTAAAGATAATGGTTTGAGATGTAGCATGTTTCCTACAAGTCTTATTCAAGTTGTAAATGCTCTTAAAAAGTCATATTTGTTTAGTGGATTGGTTCTAGGTTTCTAATTGCAAAATAAATCTAGGATCAAATTAGTGGGTCAACATTATGAGTTTCAGGATAGATCTTATAAATTTTAATGGGCACAATTATGGAATTTGGGCAGAAATACATGGGAACATTGTTGAAGAGTCAAGAGTCATAGGAATTTTACGAAAATGGTGGTTCTTATCCAAGGGATAACTAATAAAAAAAATTCATCAATAGGAAGAAGGATGAGGCTTCAAGAGTCATAACAACCTCCATCTCAAGGTGGATTCAATTTCATATAATCAATATCAACTACTCCTATAATCCATACTCTTTAGTATATCAAAGAGCTATAAATTGATGCTTCTTTTCCCCTTAAGACCCTACAAACCCTAGATTCTCCTTGCAAACCTTAGCCTCTAGAGTAAAAGCAACAAAGCTCCTACATAATTTACAATGTCATGAATTTGAGAATTCCACCAATTCAGTGACACCCCAAACATTTTTTTAGAAAAATAAATGCCTAGCTCAAAAGACTCCATGTGTGGAATTGATCACCATAGACGCACATCAATGATTTTGGAATTGCACAGCTAATCGATCCACAACTTCATGGCAGCACGCTTTCAACCACGCTAAGAGGCTCCATAAGTTACATGGCACCTGGTAATGCAAGCATCTTTATTATTTTATAGTACATTTTTCAGAGAATTTATTGGAAGGACAAATCCCTCCCGAGATTGGGTTAATGAAAATCATTTCGGTATTGTCTCTCTTAGCTAACTACCTCACAGGAACTGTTCCATCTTCATTTGGAAATATGAGTAGCTTATTGTATCTTAACTTAGGCCACAATAGTTTAATTGGTACAATACATGCAAGTTGGAAGGGCATCATCAGAGTTTTCACTTGTTATCATTGGAATATAACTTCTAAAATACAATGTTAAGGCTCCAAATTAAGGATTGCATAATTGAGTGCCAATGCATGTTGATGGTAAGTGAGTGCCAATGCATGTTGAAGAGTGTTAAGGAGTACTAGGACAACACAAGGGAGCACTAGGTAAAAATACATGGAAGTGAATGAATATGAGGGTGTGTCAGGGAGTGGCAATGAGTGATAGTTGTCATGCCATAGAGGGAGTGAGAAGGTATTCTAAGCATTCACACACCTTATTGACCACTCAATTCTTACCATTCTTACACCATAACAAAAAACCATAAAAATTCCATTCTTAAAATCCACTGTGTAGTTTCCTAATTTCATTCAAGTAGAATCTCTCAATTACTTATGTCTGTAATGGTGAGATCATTTTTTTATTCTCTTAAAGGAACTCTTTCTAGACATGCACCCCATCAAACATAAATCATCGAGTCAAAAATAATGGAATTGAATGAATAAGAGGGTGCGTTGGGGGTGTCAGCAAGTGTCAGACGTGGCAATGGGGGAGTGAAGGAATACTAGGGAATGGTATGGCATTTCAAGAAGTGTCAGGGTGTGCTGATATGTGTCAAATCATGCCAAGGCATGCCAGGCATGCCAAGACATGCCATGTGTTAAGGAGGGAGTGTTAGCAAGTTCTAGGTGTGCTAAGGAGGAAGTGACAAGGTATGCTAGGCAATTCCAAGGCATGATAGAGTGCTAGGAAATCATGCCAAGTTGTGCCAAGTTCCAGGGTGTGCCAATGTGTGCCAAGGAGTGTTATGGAGTGCTAGAGAAACACAAGGTAGCACTATGTCATAATGCATGGACATGAATGAATAATAGTGTGTGACAAGGAGTTTCAACGAGTTCCATGTGTGATAAGGAGGAGTGACAAGGCATGCAGGGCAGTAATAAGGAATGATAGAGTGCTAGGATGGGATGCAGCAAAGATGTGCCAACGCATGCAAGGATGTAATATCCTAAAGGGAAATAGACAGTAATATAAATCATACAACAAGACTTATAGTGCTAGAAACAAACCATGAAGCAGATACACATGAAATAGAGAATGCTAAGCCATTTTATTATACTGAGAAATATAAATAAGTACAAGAGGTGATCAGAGTGATGGCACCTCGACTTGCACCAGGCAAGTGTAGGAATACTCTTAGAGTGTCAAAGGAAATGGTTGCTCTCTGCTCTAAATCCAACTGCTGAAATACTACCGTGCTGCTGCAACTGTTGAAACCAAAATGAGTATTTGGGGCTGCTCCCCTACCCGGAAAATGTTGAAACTCTGGAATCGGCCTCTACTCACAATACCCAGAAAATCCCAGAGAGCGTTTCTGAAATGCTCGACCTCCGAAAATGCCTCCCTTGAGGATCTATGCTATCCTCCCAAGGGCCACGCTGGTGCTGAATGACAACCTCCAAAATAGGGACTCCCTCTCTCCCAAATATCTCCAATAGGCAAGGGCTGGCCCCTTGCTCAATTCTCCGGCCCGAATCTTCCAAAATGGCACCAATCCAAAACTCTCCCAAGATGAACTGTGTCCTCACTCTCAAGACTGCGCAGTCCGTAGATGCTCTGCTCCACAACGAAGAAAACCACAAATCCTCCTGCAAAAATGATGGTAGAATACCTCACTCGAGAAAGCACTCGAAGTCCCCCGGGGCTAAGGGTGGCATCTCCACACGGAGACACCCGGTGTACTAAATAGTACTACAGATAAGCTAAATAGCCAGCGTGCTCCAAGTCGAAATGACAAGCTCGAGATGCATAAAAATGAATTCCCAAATGAAGAGGCTCTCCTCCCTTTTATCACGATGGGCCTCTCTCAACCCTAGGCCCCACCATCTCCTACGTGCCCCTTGGCCCATGCTGCCCCTCTCAATTGCGTGAGGTAGGCCCCACGCTACCCATGTGGTCTACGTCCTCCTCTCCCTGTGCTATCCACGTGGTCACTAGGCCCCACTTCCTAAAATACGATGTGGAATTTAGGGAAATACTTTATCCTAAGTGATTTATTTACTATTTCACTCACTTTATTCATGCTCCAACTAAAATAAGGCAAAATTGGTCAAAATTAATATTTCCAATTAGCTATCGCTAATTGGGAATATTACAGTCTCCCCCGGAAAAATGTTGCTTGACCTCAAGCAATTGTAGTGATGGATGCTGCAAGACCTTCTCACTCTCCCAAGTGGCATCCTCATCCGGCAAATTCTTCCACCTCACTAAGAATTTCGGATTGTCCTGCTCCGCAACTGTCTCTCCCAGGTATCAATAATGGCCTCCGGCTGTAGCACCAAGTTCCCCTCATCATCCGTAGGTAGAAGCTCCCCTGTCACTGTCACCTGCTGTCCTAGCACCTTCTTCAGGCACGATACATGAAAGATGTTATGAATCTTGCTACCCTGGGGTAGCTCCAACTCATAAGCAACTTGCCCAACTCTGTGTATCACCCTGTAAGGCCCATAAAAATGGGTCTTGATCTTCTCATCACTCTTCTGCTTCAAAGTAGACTGTTGGTATGGCTGCAAACGTAGGTAGACCAAGTCCCCTACCTCAAAATGTCTCTCCACCTGACCCTTGTCGGCATACAACTTCTGCTGGTTCTGTGCTGTAGCCATGTTATCCTTGAGAGCTCGGAGGATGTCCTGACTCTCTTGGATCCAGTCCTTGGCTCTCAGAGCCTTGCTAGCACCAAAAATCACATCAAAAAAATATAAAGCATGATAACCATATAATGCGTAAAACGGAGACATACCGATGGTCATGTGATGTGTGACGTTGTTGTAGCAGTACTCTCCTAGGTGCAGCCACTTCAACCATGCTCTCTACTTCCCACTGACATAATTACGCAAGTAACCCTCCAGCCACTTGTTAACTATCTCTGTCTGCCCATCTGTCTGTGGGTGGTAGCTAGTGCTCGGTGTCAACTCTTTCCCCACCAACCGAAAAAGCTCCTGCCAAAACCCGCCCATGAAGCAACTGTCCCTGTCACTGACAATGGTCTTGGGAAGACCATGTAACCTGAAGATGTCCCTGAAGAATAGCTCCGCCACTTGTGCTGCTGTATAATGTGCGAATATGGTGAAAAAATGTGCATATTTTTTCAGTCGGTCAACGACGATGAATATACAATCCTTGCCCTGCACCATGGGCAACCATGTGATGAAATCCATCGAGATACTCTCTCATTTCCCCTCTGGAATGGGAAGAGGCTACAAAAAACCCACCGGATGGTTCATCTCCCCCTTGTTATGCTAACAAAACTTGCACTCCCTGACATGCTGGAGTACGTCCTCCTTGAGGCCCTTTCATGAGAACCTCTCTCTGATGGCCCTGTAGGTTTTGGTAAACCCCTGATGGCCAGAAAATGGTGAATCGTGAGAAGCCTGCAATATATTCTTCTTGAGCGAAGAGCCCTTAGTCAAGAAGATCCTGTCCCTGTAGTAGATGATCTCATCCATCACCCTATATTTGTCATCTGTCACCTGTCCATCCAAAAACTCACAAGCAAATCTGTCCTTGGATTACTACACCAATAGTTGAGCCCTCCAATCTGCGTCCAAACTCATCAGAGACAATGTGGCTAGTCTACGTGAAAGTGCATCAACCACCACGTTGTTCTTCCCTTTGACATACTCGATGTCAAATTCATAGGCTTGGATCTTGCTGACCCACTTCTGCTGCCTCTCCTATACCTGTTCCTACTCTAAGAAAAACCTGAGGCTGTTGTGGTCAGTCCTCACCCTAAACCTGTTACCTACCAGGTACTGCCAAAATTTGGCCAATGCATGCATGATGGTCAACATCTCCTTGTCATATATGGCATATAACCGCTCATGTGGTAGGAGCTTCCGACTCTCAAAAGCTATAGGGTGGCCTCCCTGCATCAACACTGCGCCTATCCCCTCTCCTGATGCATCACACTCCAGAACGAATGGCTGCGTGAAGACTGGTAATGATAGCATTGGACAACTGCTCATCACCTCCTTGAGCCTGTCAAAGGCTCGCTGCGTTGTGTCTATCCAACTGAATGCCCCCTTCTTCGTCAGATCTGTAAGGTGTGCAGCAAGCTGAGAGAAACTCTTGAAAAACTTCCTATAGTAGGTGCAAATACCTACAAACCCCCGAAGTTCTGTCACGTTTCTCAGCTCTGGCTAATCCCTAATGGCCCTGATCTTCTCCTCATGGACCCTCAATCAGTCCACCCCTATGATGTGTCCCAAGTATAGCATCTCCGTCAACCCAAACTTGCACTTGGAGAGCTTAGCATAAAACTGCTGCTCCTCCAAAATACGCAACACTGCCTCTATGTGTTGGAGATGCTCCTCCCATTTCCTGCTATATATCAATATGTCATCAAAGAAGACCAACACACACTTCCTTAGGTGGCTACAGAAAATGTGGTTCATACATGACTGGAAGGTGGCTGGTGCATTGGTTAGCCCGAAGGGCATCACCAAGAACTCAAAATGGCCATAGTGGCACCTGAAAGCGGTCTTGGGAATTTCCTGTTCCCTCACGCGAATCTGATGGTACCCGGATCTCAAATCAATCTTTGAGAAGAACTGTGCCCCTCTCAACTCATCCATCAGCTCGTCAATCCATGGAAAAGGGTACCTGTTCTTCATGGTCTTTTTGTTCAGGGCCCTGTAATCAATGCAAATCCTCAATGTTCCATCCTTCTTCTTCACCAACACTACCGAAGAAGTGAAAGGACTGGTGCTAGGCCAAATGTGTCCAAGAGCTAATAGCTCGTGGATAGCCCGCTCGATCTCATCCCGATAGGCCTTGGGGTGCCTATAGGGTGTGGTAATGACAACTTGTATGCCCTGCTCTAGCTCAATTGTATGCTCAAATTCCCGATCCGGTGGCTGTCCTTGTGGTGTCTCCCCAAACACCACAGCATACCTGTCAAGGATGGTCTGTACCTCTGGATGAACTGTCTGCCCGATAGTCTCTGCCTCTGATGCACACAGCTCTACTACCCACTCTATATCTCCCTTCTAGAATTCTGCCTCCATCTAGTGAGTTGAAACTATCTGAGGTGGGTAAGTGTGCATGCCCCGTATCTTCTCGTGCTTCCCGGTCTTCTTGTCATCCCACTCCATCTCCAAGGCCTCCCAATCTATGGTGAACTTCCCTAGAGTGATCAGCCATTGTACTCCTAATACCACATTGGTATCCGGTATGTTAACCATGAAAAAGTGGTCAGTCACTATGTAAGTGCCCATCGTCACTGCCAGCGCTGGGACATAACTGGCACACTGCATAGTCGATCTCCTAGGACTAACACTGAAAACCCATCGAAGCTCTCTGCCTGTATGCCTCTCCGCTCTACCATCTGTGCATCAATGAAGTTGTGGGTTGCCTCACTATCCACCAGTACTGATACTCACTGCCCCCGCACTGTACCTCGGACGCACAGCGTTAGATACTTGGGAACTCCTCGCAATGCTGCAAGGGTCCCTCCGATAGGTGCAAAGGCTACACCTCCTACTCCTGGTAGTGGAGGTGGCAAATGATCTTACACTGTATGGCTGCCCCCTGCCCCCACGTCATCAAACTCATATTCTTCTCCGCTGCTCTCGGAGAAGACCTCGATATAATGTGCTTTGCTAGCAGAACATCTGTGTCCTGGTGCCCACGACTCTTGACAGGTGAAACACAATCTCTTCCTCCTCAACTCCCTCCTGGCATCATCATCCAACTTTCCTCTACCCTGATTCCCCTTTGGAGGCAGAATCCTCACATCCTTCCCATTAGGTGGGAGAGCCTGTCTCTAGGGGTAAGGCATCCTAGTTCAGGGTAAGGCATCCTGCAAGTCCCATGCCCTGCCAACTGCGTCATGGAGTGTGGTCGGCCTAGTGGATCTGACCAATCCCCGAAGCGACTCTGCTAGCCCATCAATGAACATGTAGATCATCTGTGCCGTGAATAGATCTGGTACCATCACCGAGAGTCTCAGGAAATCTGAAATGTATGTATCTGGAATCCCATTCTTCTTGAGCTTCGTCAGCTCAACAAAGCACTCCTCTGGATCCCTCCGATCAAACCTCTCTATAAACCTTTGGGTGAACTTGGCATAAGATGTCACTATCGAGTGCCCGAGTGTAACCATCCTGTGGAACCACCAATCTTGGGCCTCGCCATATAGATGCAGCGCTGCCACCTTGATGGTCTTCGTCTCCGCCATCTGGTTGAGCTAGAAGTATATGTCCAGCTTCTCCACCCAAGCCTTTGCCGAACTTTTTGATGAACCATCAAACATAGGCAAATGGAACCTGCTCATCGTACGTTGAGTGTCTCCGTCGTGATAATGCCGGTGTCCCCTGTGATGGTCGTGGGGTCTGCTGTCCCGCTTGAGCTAGACAAAATCATGAAATGAAAGAGCATCCTTGAACTCCTGCCCGTATGCCTGGTACTCAGCAAAATAATCACGCATGTGGCCAGGTTCTTGCTCCTGCTGTGCTCTTGCCCCTGTGTCTGTAGCCAAAAAATTGGGCATAGTGGAATGTGTGGGTGCATGAGATGCCATGTGCTGAGTGGCATCGTGCTCATGCAAATGGTGGGATGTGCATGATCCCTCACCAATCTGGAAACCCATTGGGGTTTCATGCTGCCTAGCCTCTGCTACCATGAATCTCTGCCCCATCTCCTCTATCCGCTTTGACAAGTCCTGTACTGACTTGAGGAGCATTTCCCCAAACTCCTTCACGGCACTATCATCTGCCATCGGTTCCTCCTGCTCTGCATCCACTACTGGAGCGCAATCACCCTCTCTGTAGGTGATTTGCAATCTATGCTCTCAGTCACGGTACTTCCTACCCCTATAGCAAATATATGGCTTCTCTTCCGGTGTCATAGACAACTTGCTCCACAGGCTAAGCCAGGTCTATGAGCTTTGATACCACTGTAATATCCCGAAGGGAAATAGATAGTAATATAAAGCATACAACAAGACTTATAGTGCTAGAAACAAACCATGAAGCAGATACACATGAAATAGAGAATTCTAAGCCATTTTATTATAATGAGAAATATAAATAAGTACAAGAGGTGATCAGAGTGATGGCACCTCGACTTGCACCAGGCAAGTGTAGGAATACTCTTAGAGTGTCAAAGGAAACGACTGCTCTCTGCTCTAACTCCAACTGCTGAAATACTACCATGTTGCTACAACTGTTGAAACAAAAATGAGTATTTGGGGCTGCTCCCCTACCCGGAAAATGTTGAAACTCTGGAATCGGCCTCTACTCACAATACCCAGAAAATCCCAGAGAGCGTTTCTAAAATGCTTGACCTCCGAAAATGCCTCCCTTGAGGATCTACGCTATCCTCCCAAGGGCCACACTGGTGTTGAATGAAAACCTCCAAAATAGGGACTCCCTCTCTCCCAAATATCTCCAATAGGCAAGGTCTAGCCCCTTGCTCAATTCTCCGGCCCGAATCTTCCAAAATGGCACCAATCCGGAACTCTCCCAAGATGAACTGCATCCTTACTCTCAAGACTGCGCAGTCCCTAGATGCTCTGCTCCACAATGAAGGCAACCACAAATCCTCCTGCAAAAATGATGGTAGAATACCTCACCCGAGAAAGCACTCGAACTCTCCCGGGGTTGACGGTGGGATCTCCACACGGAGACACCCGGTGTACTAAACAGTACTACAGACAAGCTAAACAGCCAGTGTGCTCCAAGTCGAAATGACAAGCTCAAGATGCATAAACATGAATGCCCAAATGAAGAGGCTCTCCTCCCTTTTATCACGATAGGCACCTCTCAACCCTAGGCCCCACCACCTCCTACGTGCCCCTTGGCCCACACTGCCCCTCTCAACTGCATGAGGTAGGCCCCATGCTGCCCATGTGGTCTATGTCCTCCTCTCCCTATGCTGTCCACGTGGTCACTAGGCCCCACTTCCTCAAATACGATGTGGAATTTAGGGAAATACTTTATCCTAATTGAGTTATTTAATATTTCACTCACTTTATTCATGCTCCAACTAAAATAAGGCAAAATTTGTCAAAATTAATATTTCCAATTAGCTATCGCTAATTGGGAATATTACAAAGGAAGTGTTAACTAGGAGTGCCAGGGAAACACAAGGGAACAATACATCAAAATAAATGGAAATGAACAAATAAGAGTTTGTGATTGGAAGTGTTAGTGTCTACCAAGTGTGCTAAGGAGGGATTGACAATGTATGCTAGGCGGTGTTAAGGCATGCTAGAGGCCAGGGTGACATGCCAAGATGTCCTATGTGTTAGGGCATACCAACACGTTCCAAGGAGTGTTAAGGAATGATATGGAAACACAAGGGAGCACTTGGTAAAAATGCATGAAAATGAATGAATACGAGTTTGTGACTGGGATTTTCAATGAGCTCTAGGTGTGCTAAGGAGAGAGTGAAAAGGTATGCTAGGTAGTTCCAATGAATGCTAGAGTGCTAGGGTGGCATGCCAAGATGTGCCAGGTGTTAGGGTGTGCCAATGCGTGCTAGGGAGTGTGAGGTAAATACAAGGAAGCACTAGATCAAAATGCATTGAAATGAATGAATAAGAGTGTGTGATATGGAGTGTCAATGAGTTCTAGGTGTGTTAAGGAGGGAGTGACAAGGTTATATGCTAGGCAGTGCCAAGGTATGTTAAACTACCAAGGTGTGTCAGGAAGTGCCATGGTGTGTTAGGGAGTGTAAAATCATGTCAAGGAATGTAGGGGATGCTAACACGTGCTACATAATTCCAAGGCATTTAAGAAATGTGAGGTGTTATGGCATGTCAAGATGTAAACTATGTTTCTTAGTTTTTTTACGACCACATTTGTATGTGACGAGCCTTGTCTTGGTAACTTGTTAAGTGGGATCAATTGAGATTGGACATGAGTATGCTAATATGAGTTACATGTAGTTCTTATGTGAACAAGTATGTTGAATTTCCACGACACATGAGAATTTGGGTTTGGTCTTAAAATCTTTGATGCAAACACATTCAAATGCCACAAGACATCAACTTTCACAATGAAATCTACACACATCAGGGAATCAATTAGTGCACATTAAAATTTTTAACTTTTTCAAACCTTTATTCGTTAAATTACAAAATGTAATAGAATAGGCTAGAGCTCTCGTACCAGGGATGATGGCCCTTTACAATCACACTGATACAAGGAATACAACTAGGGCTTGGTGTTAGTCCTTTGAAAACAAATATACCTTGAACAAGACAACACTTACTCAATTTTTTATGGTGGACACACATAGCCCTTTCAATCCACATGTCTTGAACACATCTGGTAGGTCCTCTTTCCTCCCATTATGAAACTCCTCAATCTACCTCTTTCATGAACTAAACTCCTTTATGTTACTGAACTCGGCTCAAAAAACTTTTCCCTCTATCTACCTCTTTTTTCCTTTAAGGTCTACAACACTTAAAGTTTTCGATTAGTTGTTCACAACTCTATTGTGAACAACTCTTTGGTCTGCCCACTTTTTCCATACTGCTGCTCCAAGATGATAAGTCTAGGGATATGGAGGCTTCCCTTCTTCTCAATGTCACAATACTCAACAATACAATGAACTAGGGCTAGTTGGCTAGCCCACTTGACTGCTACTTTAGTCCTTCAAATTCTGCACATCCTTAGGCCCAATACACCTACCCTTCTACCAGTCTTGTTTTCCTTCACAAGTACAGGACCTAGAACTCTTCTTTGACAATCACCTAACAACCCTCCAATTGTACTTGGACTTCCATCAATTTTCCCAACCACAGTAAATTTTTTTACTGATCTAATGCCCACAACACTTCCCTCATCTAGGGCTCTTCAAATATGCCACCTAATAGTGATTTGAGTCCTCTCAAAATCACTATTCTTGTGTACCAATTTTTTGTTGTCCAATCTATGAACAAATCTGAACTACTCACCTTATATCCTTCTAAAAATTTGTAGATGACTGAACTAGGGTCAAAAATCATCAATTAACTGTCCAATGACTAACTGTTTATAGGCTTCTTTAGATATCTGTCCAAAACTCTATGGAAAGTCCAACAAAATCAACTCCTCTTCATGTCAATCCATTCCTCATTGGCACATTTATTCTGCTCCATCTTCTACTCAGGTTCCACCTTCCTTTGGATTTTCTATCTTCACACATACTTCTGCAAACCATCTTCCAAATTTGTGGTATATATTGCAAAGATAAACCTCTCTCTAAGGGTCACAACCCCTCTTCTTCTATGCAAATTTGTCACAGTATTAATGACATACCTTATGGATTGAACATGCTAGGAAACCTCCCTAAATAGGGAATTATACTTCTATTCTAATTTCTTTAGAACAAACCATATCCAACCATAGCAAAAAAGAAAACTCTTTCCTCCATAAGAGACCCGACCTAGCTCATATGGATCCATATATTCTGGTCATTTCTTTGACTGAATCTTGACCTGAACTTTAGATCTCTACAACCCTCAAACTATGGTTACTTCAGTTAATATTACACCAGTGACTACTTCTATTATGCCCCTAAATTTTAGTGCAAACCCTCCTCCATTTGTGCTAGTATTTATCACAGACCTCGTAACCTAGTATCCAGCACAAGGTAGGGTCTCAATCCTCTCTACTATTTTAAAATTTGATGTGGACTTCAGACAGAAACACCACTAAAATCACATGCCCAAATTCTCATGAGTCGCCTCTCTTGAGCTTTATCTACCCTAAGAGAACCAACAATATGCCATCCTACTTCCTATCTTGAACCCATTAAGGTATGCACCATTCTTGTGAATGCTCACATGATGATCTTACTATTGGTGGATGATCATGGCCTCCCTTTAACAATGCTTACTCAGACCTCTAACTAAACCTACTTTAGGACTACATCTCTCCTAGCCTCCTTGATAAAATGAGCTCCTTCTCACTTGATGTTCTTGCCTTCATACTAAGGCCTACTTAAATAGATTTTCATAGCTAGGCATCTTAAGAACGCTCTAGAACTTACAAATTTTATCTACTAAGACCTTAGGAAATATCGTTTTTCTGTTTAATTTTCTTTTAGATGTTAAAACTCATCTCGAGTCCAAAGCCCCTTTGTTTGGGTTATTTTCCCACAAAACATTTTGTGGTCAAAATCACACAAACCCATCTCACTAGGATTGTGGAGTACCTCCCAATCTACACAATTTAACAACATATTCTAGTTGTAGTAATCGTAACTTGGTCAAGCTCCTATAGTCAAGCGAGGACTTGGTTGGGTTCCCAAGTTGAAAATTAAGTAAGGGTAGTTGTGAGGGCATGATAACTAGGAAGGGTTAGGGAATTCCAAGGAATGAAAAGGCGTGCTAACACATGTTGGACAATGTCAATGCATGTTGAGGAGTGTTAAGGAGTGTCGAGTTATTACAAGGGAGAACTAGGTCAAAATGCATGGAGATGAAAAAAATAAGAGTGTGTTCCAGGGAGTCTCAATGAATTCAAGTGTGCCAAGGATGAAGTGCGTTAGAAAAAATTAATAATAGGATTTGTAAGAGGCTAGCCTACGATTGTGATAAGGGGCTCGATAAAGCAATTTTAAACAAAGGGAGACTTTGTTTTGGGCACAACACTATTTTGCCTTTATCTGTTATTTCTATATGACATGTGGCACAATTTGGTTGAATGCTCATGTTTTAAACTATTTTAGATAATTCCATATTGTACATTGTTATGTAAAAGTTTTGGGGAACTCGACTTGTGTCGGCCTATATCTTGTGTGTCTTGTGTATCCTTTGGTTCTTGCAAACTCTCATTTAATGCTCTACTGTTTATATGAACTAGACATACATGTGAAATATTGCCTATGTAAGCTATGTTTCTTAGTTCTTTTATGGCCATGGCTAGATGTGATCCTTGTCTTGGTAAGTTCTTAAGTGGGAAAATTTCAGCTTGGACATGACTGACCTAAGATGAGGTATATGAAGTTCTTAGGTGAACAAGGCATAATCTACTTGTAGTAGGTGCAATTGATCAAGTTTTTAAGGCTGAAGCAGACCAATGTCACATGAACTGTAGTAGCTAAGGACTTGATTGGGTTCCCAAGTCATGAAAAATGGTAAGGATATTTGTGAGGGCATGAGTGCCAAGGCATGCTAGGTAATGCTAACATGTGCCAGTTAGTTCGAAGGCATGTAAAATATGCTAAGATGTGTCAAGCGCTAAGGCATGCCAATATCTGAAATGTTGTGACAATACATGCCAGGGACTATCAAGGAAACAAAAAGGAGAAGCAAGTTAAAATACAAGGAAATGAACACATCATAGGGTTAATAAATCATCAATTTACATTTTCCAAGAGGGGCATGCTATGCACACCAACACTAGGTGGAAATGAGTGTCAAGTGCCGAGTGTTAGTGCATTCTAAGTGCCAAATCATCCTCTGTTACTTCTCTTCTACTTTCCAATAATTGATCTCAAATAACTTTAATATTAAACCATGCCAAAGTATACTGAGGCATCTTAATGAATGCTATACATGATAATGATCATGGCCTCTTTAGGACTACATGTCTCTTTGCCCCCTTTATCAAATGAGCTCCTTCTCAATTGATGTTATTTCCTTCATCCTAAGGACTCCTTAAATAGTTTTTCCTAGACCTCTTAGGAACCATCTAGAACTTACGAGTTTTATCCACTTAGACCTTAGGAAATAATAATTTTCTTTTAGATATTAAACCTTGTCTTGGCTCCAAAATACCTTTGCTTTGCTTCTATTCCCACAAAGCCTTTTGTGACCAAACTCACACAAATCCATCTCACTAGGCTTGTGGAGTACCTCCCAAGCTACACAATTCAACAATATAGTCTAATTGTAGTAACTATAACTTGGTCAACCTTTTGTAGTCAAGCGAGGGCTTGGTTGGGTTCCCAAGTTGAAAATTAAGTAAGGGTAGTTGTGAGGGCATGATAGCTAGGGAGGGTCAGGGCATGCAAAGGAATGAAAAGGCATGCTAACACATGTCTAACAATGTCAATGCATGCTGAACTAGAGTGTTAGGGAGTGTTGGGGCATATCAAGGGATAACTAGGTCAAAATGCATGGAAAGGAACAAATAAGAGTGTGTGCAAGGGAGTGTTAGCGAATTCAAATGTGCTAAGGATGAAGTGTGTTAGGAGAAGTTTAGAATAGGATTTACAGGAGGCAAGCCTACGGTTGTTATAAGGGGCTCGACATAGCAGTTTTAGACAAAGGGAGATCACTTTGTGCTAGGCACAACATTGTTTTCCCTTTAGTTATTTTTTTTATATATGAGATGTGGAATACTTTGGCTACATGCTCATGTTATAAACTATTCTAGATAATTACATATTGTACATTGTTGTGTATAATTTTTGGGGCACTTAGCTTGTGTCAGCTTATATCTTGTGTGCCTTGTGAATCTTGTGGTTCTTGCAAACTCTCAGTTTATGTTCTATTGTTTATATGAACTGAACATACATGTGAAATATTTCCTATGTAAGCTATGTTGCTTAGTTGTTTTATGGCCATGGCTAGATCATGTGATCCTTGTCTTGGTAAATACTTAAGTGGGACAAGTTGATATTGGACCTGAGTGGCATAAGATGAGTTATAGGCAGTTCTTAGGTGAACAAGGCACAATCTACTTGTAGTAGGTGCAATTGGTCAAGTTGTCATGGTTGAAGCAGGCCAATGTTTTCACATGAACTGTAGTAGCCAAGGACTTGATTGGGTTCCCAAGTCATGAAAAAATTTAAAGGCTAGATGTGAGGACATGAGTTCCAAGGCGTGCTATGGAATGCTAAGATGTGCTAGATAGCATGAAGGCATGTCAAACATGATAAGATGTGCCAAGTGATAAGGCATGCCAATATTTGCAAGGATGTGTCAATGCATGCCAGGGAGTACTGTCAAGGCAACAAAAGGGAGAAACAAGTTAAACTACAAGGAAATGAACACATAAGAGCGTTAATTAGTCATCAATTTACTTTTTCTAAGAGGGGCATGCTAGGCACACCAACACTAGGCGATAATAGGTGCCAAGTGCAAAGTCTTAGTGCATTCTAAGTGCCAAGTCTTCCTTTGTTGCTTCTCATCTACTTTTCAAAAATTGATCTCAAATAAATTTAATATTAAACCATGCCAAATCATACCAAGGCATCTCAACGTGTTCCATAAACGATAAGACTTTCCAAGCACCAACACGTGCCAAGCGCCAATATGTGTCAGGGACTGTTATGCATGCTATGAAGTGGAATGGCATGTTGAAGAGTGCTAATGCATGTTTAGGAGTGTTAAGGAGTAATAGGACAAAAAATTAAGGGAGCATTAGGTCAAAATTCATGAAAGTAAATGAATATGAAGAACGTGTGCCATGGAATAGTGTTAATGAGTGCTAGCTGTCATGCCAAGGAGGGAGTGGCAAGGTATGCTAAGCATTGGTAAGGCATGCTAGGGAATATCAAGGCATGTAAAGAAGTGCCAAAGTGTGCTAGGGAGTTCCAGGCTGTGCTAATTATATGTTCCAAATAGTGCCAAGATATGCCAATACATGCCAGGTGGTAAGAATGTGGAGGGTGCCAGGGTATGTCAATATGCGTCAAGGAAACAAAAGGAAGAATCAAGCTAAAATGTAAGTAAATGAACACATAAGAGGGTTAATAAGTCAAGACTTTATCTTTTTCAAAAGGGGCATGCTAGTCACACTAATAATAGGTCCCAATACATGCCAAGTGGCATTGTGTGCCAAGTGCTAATGTATGTCAAAGCATTCAGCCAAGGTGTTCCAAAGAAAAGAAAGTTAGCCAGATATGACAATATTTAGAGGCAAACTAGTCTTTAACAAAGAAAACTTAATCCTTAGAGTTTCCTAATCATGGGTGTGCACGATTTTTTAATGGTAGTGTGGGCTGTCTCATGGAGTCTTTGTGAAACCAGGAGTAATCAGCAGGCCTACTGATCACCAGTGGATTCTTTTGGTCTTTTAGGAGTTGTGGAGTCGCCAGGTGGATGATTTCAAATGTTTTAAGATGAGTTGCTATCCACCATCAGTAATTAACTACAAATGTAAGGCTGTTGCGGGTCTTCTGAGATCTTAAGGATGTCTAAGATGCAATTTACTTAGAATTCCCCAACGGAGTCGCCATTATGTTGGGGTCCTGTAATTTGGCAGATTGGCATACCAAATGACAAGGCAACATTAGAACCACTTTGGAATCCTATGATCTAGCCCCCCTAGATTCGGAGAGGGATCTCTCCATATGTGTGTTAGAATGATATGCTTTTAAAGCTTATGATATGATATTAGGCTAGTTATGAAGTACAAGTGGTTTGTTTGTTTTTGGTTGGGAATCATTAACTGAGAAGGTCATGTGAAGTGTGAATGAGGGAATAAATTGAAGGATATCTCAGCATGGGAAGATAGGTTAAGAAAAAGTGTCAATCCATTGGGCTATGGAGTCATAAAAGGGTTTACTTGCACAACAACTATTCAAGGTTTTTCATAGGGAAAGTCATCTATATTAGAAGATCTTTTAAGTTGAGTTTGTGGTATGGAACATTAAGAAATGTGGTGAAAGAAGCAAACATAAAAGAAAACGAAGGGTAGCCTAAGATCAGGTAAGGAATTTTAACCTATCCTGCTTTCGGTATACTCTCAAGGGTAGCAAACATTTAAGATAAACATAAAAAGTAGTCTAAGATCAAGTAAGGACCTTTAACCTATCCTGCTTTCGGCACTCTTAAGGGAAATCTTCAAAACAACTGTTTAAGACTAAACAAGGGATAGGGCTAACCGTAAACTTCCTTAATTAGGACTCTACTTAGCATGCAGTGAAAAAGATCATTCAAGAATAACATCTCCAGTTCTACTCAGCAAGACATGGGCTTACCAACGTTCCTTGACTATTTATACTCTATTGATTCATTCTCAAACACACATTTAGAAGAAAACATAAAGATAAAGCTTGTCAGTCAGAATTAGGGTGCTTTTAGAAGTAAATCCTAATATATATTTGTTGTTATTTATTAGAGAATATGAATGCAGTGGAAACATAAGGAGAATAACAGTTACAGTAAGAAAAACGTCATCAATGATTTAGATCAGGATCCAGTGAATCTGCTTGTCTATTTGATGTCCAAGACCAGTTACATACTTGAGTCTAGTGGCTTTCTACAGTCCAATACTCCTCTTCCCAACCTACTTTATTACAACTACTCAGCAAATCTTACTCAATAACAGTTCAACAATTAACAATTTTCCAACCCTTTACAATGAGTTTCCTGTGAATACATATAGGTGAGAGAGAAAGAGTGTTGAAGGAAAAATAAATATCATTTAAGACAGAGGGGGAGAGGTATTCAAATGCCCATTCTGCCAAGTGACCATTGCATTAACTGATTGTACCATTTAAGTAGTTTTTTCTGTCTTTGAGGCATATCTGGCAGGCTGGTAATAACTCCAACGTGTATTCTTTGAAGAAAACTGTGGCCGAAGTACTCTGTTTGACCTCTGAGACAAGTAACTGCCATATTTCGGTTCTGAGGCCTCCCATGACTGTTCAATAACTGCTCTGACAGTTTTTAAAGAGGTTCTGTCATCAGGATGGCTGTCACAGTGTCTTTGAAAGGTAAAGTAGACTACAGGCGTCCTTACGGGTTGCTGAGGAGGAAATAGCCTCGTTGATGTGTCCTTTGGAGGCTTTCTTTGGTTGATTTGTTTCTGGCTGACTGATTTATCTTTTATTTATTTGTCTTCATGATTTATCCTTTGAAACTGTGGATTAGGGCTCTTAATCTTCAACTTATTGCTTAAATCCTTTATCTTTAATCTCCCTTCTGATCTTCATTGTTTGGTCTTCATCTAATTGCTGTGTACAGGTGGCTTGCGTTGGAGGGTTTTACTACTCAATCAATGTTCATGAGACATTGATAAAACAATGATAATCAAACCCCGTGAATCCCCTTTTTGCATTGTTTTGGCCTCGAGATCTTCTTCCTTGCCTTCTTCCATTGGTATATGGCTGTGGGAGGGCCTGTAACTTAATTCCGCCATTAAAACCTGCAACTAAACAATAAACAATTATAAAATCCTGCGTTTTTGGTTTAACTGCTTCAGAGGGGTTCGGCGGAGGTGGGGGAGCGTTTGCAGAGGAAGTGCAAATGCAACGATGGAAGGTAAAACCATGGCAGAGGTGAAAACCCGAGTTTAAATTAAAATATGGCACGGAAATATGATGGGCGGTTTCACAGAAAACCACGAGTGGTTTTTGCGCATGGTCGAGGTGGTTAGCGTTAATGAGCCAAATGAACGTGATACGGCTTGGTGGCTGATGCGTGTCCATGGGAAAACCACCTATTTTGCGTTGAAAATGGGGTTTAGACTATTATGGAGAAACATGTGTGAAGATGACTGTGGACCGTTAGATCTGGGGGGGGCGGGGGCTAGATTAACGGTGGAGATTGAAAGAAAATACAATGGAAATCCCAGCACGGTCAGGTGGGACCGGTGGGATTATATGGGTGATTGAGCGCCAACCGTTGGATCAGGAGGATCAACAGTCAAGATTGATAGCGGGGAAATGCAATATAAACATATGGACAGGGAGATGGCGAAATTGTGATGAAGCGAGGACCATCAAATTGGAAGCAAGATCAACAGTGGGGATTAAAGCGGGGTTGAAATGCGCATGGTAAAAGCAGAGGCGCGCTGGCCGTTGGATCAAGATGATAAACGATGGAGATTGCATCGTGGAATCGTGCAATGGCATGAATGGTGCGAGGGGAGGGGTGAAAGGCGATGAGGCGATGAAGCGTTGACCATCCGATCAGGAGGATCGACGGCTGAAAATTCGTCAGAGAAAAGAGGAGTTGACAGGAAATGAATGGGGGGTAGCGATATAGCGAACGAACGACAACCCTCAAATCAAAGAGATTGACGGTCCAGATTTAGTCGCAACTTCACAAAACACAATGGATGGAGCAAAGGCAGCGGAATGTGTGCAAAGCGACGACTATTCGATCAGGGGGATCAACAGACGAGATTTGATCGCGGATGAAAGAAAAGGGAACAAAGGAGAGGTTGACCGCCATTGGATCTAACGACGACCAACGGTCAGGATTTCATCGGTGGGAAACCATCGGTGGTAAAGAATAAGTAAGGTGGATGAAAAAGGGGGAAAGCGAAATGCGATGGCACGATGACCATCCGATCAGGAGGATCGATGGTCCAGATTAAATTGGGACTTCACAGAAATGAATGAAGAGGCGGAGGACAGCGGAACGGAAAAACAGCGCCGACTGTTGATCTGGGGGAGCCAGATCAATGGTCCAAAATACATTGGTGGGATGATTTGGTAAGTGATGATCGGAAGGAACACTGGCGGTGCGACAGAGCGACGACCATTAGATCTGCAAGATCAACGGCTCAAATCCCATCGGCGGGGGGAACATAAAGAAGCAGAAGGAAAGGGCGGAGCGAAGTGCGATGTGAGAAATGATGTGGTGGAGCGATGCGATGTGCCGATGGGATTAGCACTCAAATACAGGGCCGGGTCATATGGCGGAAACGGGGCCAGGGGCTTAAGTGAAAGGCACTTAAGGCCTAAATTCAAAAGGTCGTGAAATAGGCCGAAATGGGGTTTTTTGACCTTTATGAGGGGTTCCGATAGGTATAAGAAAGGGGTTTTAAACCTTATAAGAAGGATTTTACAAGGTTTAAAGGGATTTTTGAGGAAATGAAGTATAATGAAAAAGGAAATAAGGTATTAGAAAGGAGGAAAGTGGCCTTTTTAGGTAAAATGTTAAAATGGGTGGAATGAAGAAAAAGGAGGTTTTGAAACAGTTCTTTATATACCAGCAGGCTCTCTTTGAAAAATATTTTGTGGAAACAGCAATGAAGATGATTTGTAAGATAAAGGACACTGAGAAGGCTTTAATAACTAGCATTTTTCCATGAAGATTGGTTCTTGAAGGCTTAAGAACATATTTAGCCATCATTTGCTGTGGCAAAAATTACTGATGGCTAACAGTGGCTCCACTTGGGGATGGAAGCTCCTTAGAGGTGTCAAGAACCTCAGAAATTTATCTCTGGAATGTAGATCAATGTCTTGCGCTTTGACAATCCTCTTTCTTCTTTGATCATGCTGATTGAAAAGTTGATCAACATTACATCATAACAAATCAATTTCTCCCAAACAACTACCTACATAACCTACTTTCCTAACATTTTTTCTTCAGCGGGGTGCACTTGGACTTGCAAACCCTTTGACATCAACATTTTATTCTTTTATTGAAAGTAAGAAAACTAATCTAAATCTACCCTTATAACTTCCATGAGTCTAGATTAAACAGTTGGAATCAAAAATTCTCTACCTAATCTACTATCTGCCAGGATTAAACTGTCTGATAGATCTGCATTCTCTACATTCTAAAACAGAAATTGAAAACATAGTCAAACCGGGATTAAGCTGTGTAATGTTCCGAAATGGAAATCAACATAATTTTTCACCACTGAAATGTTCCTTTTTCATAAATATTAACAAGGCTATGTCAGAGATAGACTGAGAGGGGTTTTACCAGTTATTTCACCTCTAAAGATAGGATGAGAACCGGAGGCTTCCTGGCCCTTACTCAGACTCTGCCTATAGCTATGAAAATATTTCTTCCTTCAGGAAGATCTTGCTCACAAGAGATGAGCTACAGTAATACACAAGCATGAGCTGGAAAATAGCAATGAGTGTAGAAACTTCAGAAAATGCAATAAAACCTCATAGCTTTCTCATTGATAATATGATAGCAGAAATGTGTACAAGATCTTGAGGAAATGGTCATTCAAGCTTAAGCATAGACACAAATACAATGAACATGAAATACCCTACTACATATACATTGTGCCCAACTATGACTGCGTAGTCTATGAAGGAGGACTGCTGCAAAAAAATAATACAATGAAGATATGGCAATATGGAGCTCAAATAAGAAAGGGGGAGATGGATCTCAACCCCTAGAAAATATAATAAACAATCCCTAAAGGGATTGGCTAAAATACATACAAAATGGAAAATCTGCAGAAATGCCGGAGTAGCTGGAGTAGCTGCTACTCTAAAATGAGGACATGAAGGAGATGGCTGAATAATGCTGCATAAAATGTATATACCTCCTCCAATGGAAATCTAGAGTGAAAGGCTGATCCTTTCACCAAAGATCTCACTCTCCAAAATGCCAGTGCAACCCCTCATTGCAATTACACTCAAGAACTGTGCAGTCAAGGAGAGGAACTGCGCTGTAGGTGATGGGAAGAGATTGGCCTCCTACCAAGATATGAGAAATGGAGCTGATATCTCCCCTACTGATCTCTCGGATGCATAAGAGCTTCCTCCTCTGAAATATGAGCTCCAGAATGATGATGTGAGAACCTCCACTGCAACCCCAACAACACAATGGCTCTTGCTGCAAGAATCACTGCACTGAAAGGAATAGATTTGACCTTGAGCCAAGATGTGGAGAAGATGAAGATCAAACCTTCAAGAGCTTCTCAAGAAGGGAGGGAATTCTTGAACAAGAAATCCCTTGTGTTGAGCAGCACAGCTATCACAGTGTGCAACTGTGGAAAGCAATTCGAAATATCCAAGCTAGCTCAAAATGGATGCTTTCCCCTCATTTTATGCCAATGAAGGCTCCTTAGCCATGGACCCAACACATTAGGGTTTTCTCCTCCTCATGCGATTTTGTAGGCTTCCCAAGCAAGCCACACCTTCATCTATTGCGCAGTTTGACTTGGTCAACGTAACCTAGCCCTCTTTGCAATTAACCCTTTTCACACATGGAGTGTGCAAACAAGCTCCAATAATGCTCCTCTTTCATAATGTGAGGGATTTTATTGATGTTTTTCATAATCATGGGACTCCTTCCCCATTTATTTAGATGCAATGATATAAAATCAAAATTATAATGTTCCATTTAGCCATGTGCTAAAATGGGAACATTACAAGCTGTCTAATTTGCTGTGATGACTATGACATAAAAAACAGACTGCTCATAGACCTTTATTTGCAAAAAAGTAAAACAAAACTTGGAAGGCTCAAGATCTGAAAACAATGAGAGTCCTTCCTTCTTTCTTTCAGCTTTGATTTGATCTCTTTGAGCTGTCTTCTTCTTGTTTTTCTAATTCAAGTTTTCAGCATGTTAGAACCAGTTCTTTTTCTTCTCTTTGGCTCAAGTTTTGATATTATTTGAGCTATTCTTCATCAAACTTATAGGTTCAGGATTTAAGCTTGTTTGAACCTCTTTTTTTCTATCCTAATCTAGTCTACTGATAAGCCAAGATTAAATTGTTTGGCAAATCTGATTCACTAACCTATCAACAGTAAATTGAAACCTATCTAGTCATGATTAGGATGTATGACTAAATAGCAGTGCTCTTTCACGTAGTGGCATTTAGGCTTGCACACTTTCATATTTTCTTTCTTTTTGGTATGGGGCTATACCTTTCTTCTTTTAATCTACCCTCTTTTTCTCTTTTTTATTTTTTTTTGTATTTTTCTCTTTTCAAAACAAAACAAAGCAACGATATTTAGAATGAAGAATAAAAGCTTTAAACAGAGATTTCAACAGAAATAATGCTTGAGCATCCTGCCATTGATAGGACCCCCAAACAGGTCTGTACCATCCATATCTTGTAGAAAAAATGCATTATGACCAATGGCAGATTGAATGATGTAAGGACCTTGCCATAAATTGTCAAACTTGCCATGTTTTCCCTTATCTTCTCTCTTGGAATCCCATTTGAGTACTTTGTCACCAATTTTGAAATCACTTGCCTTTGTCCTCTCATCAAACAAATTTTTGATATTTTCTTGTACCTTTTGTGCCCTGTTATAAACTTCTTCCCTAGTTTGTTGAAGATGTATGGTCTGATTTATCCTTCTCATCATGCTTTCTTCCTCTGATTGTCTTTCTTGGACCAAATTCATCACTGGCACTCCTAAAATGGTAGGAAAAACTGCATCTGCTCCATAAACCAGCTGATAGGAAGACATTCCAATTGATTTTTTTGTTGTCAATCTATCTGCCCATAAAGCATGTACCAGCTTGTTGTGCCATGACCTCTGATTTTCTTCCAACAACTTCTTTATTATGTTTACTAGGCTCTTATTGGAAGAATCTGCCAACCCATTACCTTGAGGGTAATAAAATGTGGAATGACCAAGCACAATCTGATATCTGCGACAGAAATCAACCATCCTTTTAGAACCAAATGCAGCGGCATTTTCAGTGATGATTTTTCTAGGACAGCCAAATCTAGACAAGATATGTTCTTCAAGGAATTTTATGATAACTGAGTCTGTGGCGTTCCTAGAAGGGATGGCTTCTATCCATTTGGTGAAATAATTAGTGGCTGTGAGTATCCATCTGTGTTGGGCAGTCGAGGCAGGATGGATTTCCCCAATGAAGTCTAGGCCCCATTGTTGAAAAGGAACTTCAACAGTGATTGGTTGCATTAAGGGTAAGGGAAGCAGTTTTCTCTTGCCTTCAAAGATTTGGCATTTTTGGCAGGAAACTATCATTTTGAGGTCATCTTGAAAGAGGGCGGGCCAGTAATAACCAGCTCTAAGGATTTTATTAGCAGTGGTTTTCCAATTGAGGTGGCCTCCACATTCTCCTTCATGAAACTCATGCTTGATCCTATCTGCATCAGCCTCAGTAAAAAATTTAAGCAATAAACCATTGGCATTCTTCCAATATAAAAATTTATCTAAAATGCAGTAATTAACAGCCTTTAACTTCAAGAATCTTGCCTTTGTTTTAGACAAACCAGGAGGGGCATTAAGATTAGTAAGCACACACAAAATATCAGCATACCAGGATGAATTGAGGAAATGATCCTCAATAAGTGGGGCTGGTAATTCTTCTTGCCCATCTAATGCATCTATCATGTTTATTTCAAGTGCTTGCAAGTTAGATTCAGCCATTAATTGTGTTAGGCCTTGACCCTTGATGAGTTTAGTGGGTTTAATTTCCAAATCATATTCCAGTATCACAACAATCCACTTTCCTCTTTTGCCATCAGGGTCTTGTGACAAAATGTCTTTTACCACTACATGAGGCACAAATGCAATAATGTGAGAGTGTAAGATATAAACTCTGAAATCCTTCAAGGCTTTAACCAAAGCATAGGCCTGTTTTTCCATGATATTATATTTCAGAGGTGCATCTCTTAATGCCTTGCTGAAAAATGCAATTGGCTGCTCTTGTCCTTCTGGGTTTTTTTGTAATAGGAAAGCGGCCACAGTATGTTTTGATGCAAATGAAAATAGAAGGAAGTCCTTAGTGAAATCAGGACTGATAAGAACCGGTGCTTGTGTGAGTGCATGTTTGACTAGTTCAAAGGATTTCTTTGCTTCTAAGGTCCATTTAACTCCTATCTCTTTCTTTAGCATGTTTTTCATGTTCTTAAGGAGTTCTACCAGGTTGGGTATGAACCTTCTTAAGAAATTAATCTTTCCAATGAAAGATTGAAGTTCTTTGATGTTTTTGGGGTGACTGATTTGCAATATACCTTCAACCTTTTTTGGGTCTATTTTAATCCCTCTTTCATATATGATGTGACCAAGAATATTACCTTCTTGGAACCCAAACAATGTCTTCTTGGGATTTAAAGATAGCCCAAACTTTCTACATTTATCAAAGACCTTTCTTAGGTGTACTAGGTGTTCTTCATCTGTTTTAGAATAGACTGTAATTCCATCTAAATAAATCACAATGAAGTGGCATATTTCTTCTGAGAAAGCAATGTCCATGGCTCTTTGAAAGGTGGCACCCGCATTCATTAATCCAAAAGGCATTTTCACATACATGAAAGTGCCCCAAGGAGTAGTGAAGGCTGTTTTCAGTTGCTCATCAGGAAGTACCAATATCTGATTATATCCTGAAAAGCCATCTAGCAAAGAAATCCTCTTGGAACCGACTACCCTTTGTAAGATGTGCTCCATTTTAGGCAAGGGATATTTTTCCTTTAATGAGGCTCTATTCAAGTTCCTAAAGTCAATACAGAGCCTTATTTCTCCTGTTTTCTTTCTTACAGCTACAAGATTAGATACCCACTCTGAGTATCTCACAGGGACAATAATTCCAGCATCATACATTTTCCTAATTTCTTTCTCGACTAGAGGTAACTGCATAGGGTTTATTCTGCATAATTTTTGCCTAAACAGTTTCTGGTTTTCTTTAAGTGGTATCTTGTGCTGAATGGTTTCTGTGTCATATGCCTTTAAATCCTCATAGCTCCAAGCGAATACATCAGAAAACTGTTTAAACAACTCAATATATTTTAGTTTCATGTGAGCTGGAAATGTTTTAAATAACTTGATCATTTTAGGCTTGTCTTTACTGCCTATATTGCATTCCTCAATATCAGATTAAATGGGTTCTACTGTTGGTTTCTTGGCAACATCATTAAAATCAAACAAGTCTTCTAGAGGTGCTAGTCCTTTGGGTAAGCCTTTGTCTTTAGACTATAGTACCTCTATGTCTTCTTTTCCTGAGTTTATGTACTCTTCTATTTGATTTTCGAAATCTCTGGTTAGCACATTTATTTCTGTAATGGGAGGAGGTTCTTTTTCAACAAGTTGTTTCTCATTAAGACGATCTTTATCATACTTTGAGTCAGAATTTGGAAATTCAAACTCATTTTTGAACTGCAGGAAGTCCTCTATCTATTTATCTCCCTCAAAGACCTACCAATAATTTTCATTTTCTAGGAAATCTGGTCTATATTTCACTTGGACTATGAACTGTTTGTTGTCATAGGGTCTTTGACATGAACTGGAAGCAAAAGCTAAACCATTGGCAAGAATGTTTTGGTTTCTAGGGACAAAAACAAGTTCATACTCCTCAAACGTTTTCAAAAGGTCCATGGCATCATTTCTATAGGATCTTAGTCTTGGATGTTTGGCAGTGTACTCTCCATTTATCTGCCTAATTATCAGTTCAGAATCCCCATGAATAGCTATCCTCTTGGCTCCTAATTTCTTCAGTAATTGTAGTCCTAAGAGGAGTGCTTCATACTCTGCTATGTTATTTTTGCATTGGAAATTTAGCTTGTATGAATGGCTTTCAGCGTAATCATTCTTTGTGTTGTGAAGCCACACACCTGATCCTGCACCAGTTCTATTACAAGACCCATCAAAACTCATACTCCAAAGAGGGCTAGTTTCGGACTTTTTGTTGTTTTCATTCATGTCCCCTTTGTCCAATGTGTTCTGACTGTCATTATGTAGTTTTATGGGTTCTGCAACATGTTTATGTTGGTCTTGTTCTTTAAATTTTTCATGGAGTTGAGGCCTTTCTTCTTGACTCTCATGACTTGCACTAAGCTGGTGGACAGTGGGTTGTTCATACTCTCTTTTTTGTTTGTTGTAAATTTCTGACTGGGCAAACTGTTTGAGAGCCTCTCCCTCCCTATCCTCTCCTTCCATGTTTTCTGTTACGTTGGGTGATTGCTCACTTTCCAACTCTAGTTCATCAAATATTTCATCATTGTAAAGAATGAATGAGTCAAGGTCTATATGGAAAGAATAAAGAGGGGAATTTTCTGATTTTGCTTGACTACTCACAATAAATTTCATGTGTGATTCCCTATAAAGTCTTCTAAGTTGATTGAATACAGGGATGGTGGCATATGTCATGTCCATTTGCATGGTACCTTGAAGCTTAGCCCCCCATGATCTTGAAAGAATCATGCCATATTCGGGGGGCACTTCAGCCACTACCACATCCATCACTATGCATTTGGTTGGGATCTGGGTCAAGTTTACACAAAGATATTTAATCAGGCCTAAGCATTTTACTCTACTGGAGTCAAAAGAATACAAATATTTATATGGTCTGGTTATCTCAAGGCCTAATCTCTCCATGATTACTTTGGGCATGAGGTTATGTGAAGCCCCTGAATCATGCATAGCATTGTGTAAAATTTTATCATGGATATTCAAACTGACGTAGAAGGGAGGGACCACTCCTTCTTGGAAATTTCCTTCAATTTTAGGACCAAATAAAAGGGTTGGCTGATCATCATTTAGGTTGACAAAATCATTATTTTCTTCTATGTTCAAAGCCTTTAGCACCTGACATTTATATACATATTGAGTGACTAACTTAGTGAGGGGGACAGAGATCTTCATTTTAGCAATTTCACTTTCCAAACTGAAAGGGAACTGATTCTTTGAAAGGCTCAAATCTGTCTTGTTAGTCACTAACTTATCAGCAAAATCAGCTTGCTGGTTTTTACTATGTACATCAGTTGCAACTGTTTTTACAGGGGCGCTAGTTGAAGTGCTAGTGCTGCTAGTGTCAACACTCTGTTTATCAATGGCTTGAGAGCCTTTCCCCTTGTTTTTACGAGAACTTTCAGCTGCTGTTTTGTTGTTTTCAACAACCCTTTCTAATCACCCTTTCTGATATGTTTTTAACAGTAGTTTCAGAGGTCTTTGTTTGGGGAGTTTCTTGGTTCTTTTTGCTCCTGAGGTCATATTTCTTATGGACCTCCATGATGGCATTCTCAAAGCCTTGCCTATAGTATTCAGATTCTAAGCCTTCATTATCATAATATGTATTTGTGGCCTGGTCATCCTCTGTGAAAAATGCAGGGTCTTCATTACTTACTCCCAGCATGTTTATAACAGTTCCCTCTGGCTTTTCTATCATTCCCTCATCTTCATCAACATAATTTTCTTGAAATGGAGGTCTGATTTGTTGATCAGTATCTCTTTGTCTAATCTGATTGGGATATCTTTTGATATTTGAATTTCTGTTTATGTTTTGAGGGTTGGTTTGGTTTTCTCTAGGAGGGGTTCTTTCATTTAAATTGATCTTTTCCATCATTCTTTCCATTACCCTCACTAGGTTGTCAAATTTGGCCTCAGATGAAGAAGTAGATGCCATAGTTTCATCTTTATATGTGACTCTTTTCTCCATTCTCAACCTAGCTCTCTTCTCAATCAGATTTTCTTCCATACTAAGAGCTCCCTTCTGCATGTCTTCTAAAGTTAAGGGATCCCTTTCTCTCAGCTGATAGGCCATTTCGGGATCAAATCCTTCATTGAATTTGGCCAAAGCTGAGCCTTGTGGAGGTTTCAAATCTGGGGGTAGTGCGTTATAAACACTATTAAATCTAGTGCAATAATTTTGAACACTTTCCCCAGTGTTTCTCTTGAGGTTGTTGTAATCTGAAAGTATTTGGAGAGGGTTATTCCTAATTTCCCATTTGTTTATGAATGTTTGATGTAAATAAGGGAGATCATTTATACTATTAGGAGTTAAACCCTTCAACCATTTCTTGGCCTCTCCTCCTAAATTTTGGGCAAAGATTCTCATATTAATGGTCTCATCTTCTATTTCCATATAATCAAAGGCATCGTTCATCTTGTCTACATGTTGTTGAGAATTAGTGGGTTCATTTCCGTTGAAATGGAGAATTTTGGACTGATATTCATTGGGTAAAGGAACCAGAGGTTTTGGTAACACTAGTGGAGCATACCATGCTGCCATGATAGGATTTTGTGGGAGGAATGGAGTGGTTTGAACAGTGGGTATATGGATGAAAGAATTTCTTGGACCAGCAAGAGACTGTTAAGAAGATTTGGGGTGAGAGAAACCAAAGTTATGAATGAAATGAAGATCAGGAGATGTGGATGGAGGTGTTTCTCTGCTGCTAATATGTTGGCCACTATGTTGTGGTGACCTTGGAGGCTCAAAGTCTATTTGATCTGTACCACTAAGTGACTTGGTTCTTGGTAAACTTCTTTAAAAGGGTAAGTTGACTTGGGTATATGATAGAGCTGTAAGGACTTCAAGCATGAAGTTAGCTCTATGAATGGGTCTAAAAATAATTTGATCCCTATATATAGGAGACTTCCTAAGAATGATTTCTGGATTATCAACTATATTAGGAGGATTTGGGTCAGGATAGGCTTTGGTATGAATTCTTTTTGAAGCCAGTATGTTAAGATTTAGACCCAAAGAAAAGAAAGTTAGCCAGATATGAAAATATTTAGAGGCAAACTAGTCTTTAACAAAGAAAACTTAATCCTCAAAGTTTCCTAATCATGGGTGTGCATGATGTTTTAATGGTAGTGTGGGCTGTCCCAGTGGAGTCTTTGTGAAACCAGGAGTAATGAACAAGCCTACTGATCACCAGTGGAGTATTTTGGTCTTTTAGGAGTTGTGGAGTCGCCAGGTGGATGATTTCAAATGTTTTAAGATGAGCTGCTATCCACCATCAGTAATTAACTACCAATATAAGGCTGTTGCGGGTCTTATGAGCTCTTAAGGATGTCTAAGATGCAATTTACTCATAATTCCCCAGCGGAGTCGCCATTATGTTGGGGTCCTGTAATTTGGTAGATTGGCATAACAAATGACAAGGCAACATCATAACCACTTTGGAATCCTAGGATCTAGCCCTCCTGGATTCGGAGAGGGATCTCTCCATATGTGTGCTAGAATGATATGCTTTTAAAGCTTATGATATGATATTAGGCTAGTTATGAAGTACAAGGGGTTTGTTTGTTTTTGGTTGGGAATAATTAACTGAGAAGGTCATGTGAAGTGTGAAGGAGGGAATAAATTGAAGGATATCTCAGCATGGGAAGATAGGTTAAGAAAAAGTGTCAATCCATTGGGCTATGGAGTCATAAAAGGGTTTACTTGCACAAAAAATATTCAAGGGTTTTCATAGGGCAATTCATCTATATCAGAAGATCTTTTAAGTTGAGTGTGTGGTATGGAACATTAAGAAGTGTGGTGAAAGAAGAAAACATATAAGAAAATGAAGCGCAACCTAAGATCAGGTAAGGGCTTTTAACATATCCTACTTTCAGCATACTCTCAAGGGTAGCAAACATTTAAGATAAACATAAAAAGTAGTCTAAGATCAAGTAAGGACCTTTAACCTATCCTGCTTTCAGCATACTCTTAAGGGAAATCTTCAAAATAGTTGTTTAAGACTAAACAAGGGACAGGGCTAACCGTAAAATTCCTTGATTAGGACTCTACTTAGCATGCAGTGAAAAATATCATTCAAGAACAACATCTCAAGATCTACTCAGCAAGACATGGGCTCACCAATGTTCCTTGACTGGTTATACTCTATTGATTCATTCTCAAAGAGACATTTAGAAGAAAACATAAAGATAAAGCTTGTCAATCAGAATTAGGGTACTTTTAGAAGTAAATCCTAATATATATTTGCTTTTATTTATCAGAGAATATGAACTCTATGGAAACATAAGGAGAATAACAGTTACAGTAAGAAAAACGTCACCAATGATTTAGATCAGGATCCAGTGAACATGCTTGTCTATTTGATGTCCAAGACCAGTTACATACTCGAGTCTAGTGGCTTTCTATAGTCCAATACTCCTCTTCCCATCCTACTATATTACAAATACTCAACAAATCTTACTCAATAACAATTCAACAATTAACAATTTTCCAACCCTTTACAATGAGTTTCCTGTGAATACATATAGGTGAGAGAGGAAGAGTGTTGAAGGAAAAATCATAAATATCAGTTAAGATAGAGGGGGAGAGGCATTCGAATGCCCATTCTACCTAGTGACCATTACATTAACTGATTGTACCATTTAAGTAGTTTTTTCTGTCTTTGAGGCATATCTGGCAGGCTGGTAATAAATCCAACATGTGTTCTTTGAAGAAAACTGTGGCCAAAGTACTCTGTTTGACCTCTGAGACAAGTAACTGTCATATTTTGGTTCTAAGGCCTCCCATGACTATGCAATAACTGCTCTGACAGTTTTTAAAGAGGTTCTGTCATCAGGATGGCTATCACAGTGTCTTCAAAAGGTAAAGTATACTACAGGCGTCCTTACGGGTTGTTGAGGAGGAAATAGCCTCGTTGATGTGTCCTTTGGAGGCTTTCTTTGGCTGATTTGTTTCTGGCTGACTGATTTATCTTTGATTTATTTGTCTTCATGCTTTATCCTTTGAAACTGTGGATTAGGGCTCTTAATATTCAACTTATTGCTTAAATCCTTTATCTTTAATCTCCCTTCTGATCTTCACTGTTTGGTATTCATCTGATTACTGTGTACATGTGGCCTGCGCTAGAGGGTTATGCTACTCAATCAGTGTTCATGAGACACTGATAAAACAATGATAATCAAACCATGTGAATCCCCTTTTTGCATTGTTTCGACCTTAGGATCGTCGTCCTTGGCTTCTGCCACTTGTATATGGCTATGGGAGGGCCTGCAACTTAAGTCTGCCATTAAAACCTGCAACTAAACAATAAACAATTATAAAATCCTGCGTTTGTGGTTTAACTGATTCAGAGGGGTTCAACGGAGGTGGAGGAGTGTTTGCAGAGGAAGTGCGAATGCAGCGATGGAAGGGAAAACCATGGTGGAGGCGAAAACCCGGGTTTAAATTAAAATATGGCGTGGAAATATGATGAGCGGTTTCACGAAAAACCACGAGTGGTTTTCGTGCAGGGTCAAGGTGGTTAGCGGTAGTGAGCCAAATGAACGTGATATGGCTTGGTGGCTGATGCGTGTCCATGGGAAAACCACCTATTTCACGTTGAAAATTGGGTTTAGACTGTTATGGAGAAACATGAGTGAAGATGACTGTGGGACGTTAGATCTGGGGGGGGGGGGGGTAGATTAACGGTGGAGATTAAAAGAAAATACCATGGAAAGCCCAGCATGGTCGGGAGGGACCGACGGGATTATATGGGTGATTGAGCACCAACCGTTGGATTAGGAGGATCAATAGTCGAGATTGATAGCGGGGGAATGTCAGAGATGGCGAAATTGCGAGATGGCGAAATTGCGAAATAGGGAGATGGTGAAATTGCGATGAAGCGAGGATTGTCAGATTGGAAGCAAGATCAACGATGGGGATTAAAGCGGGGTTGAAATGCGCATGGTAAAAGCAGAGGCGCGCTGGCCATTGGATCAAGATGATCAACGATGGGGATTGCATCGCGGAATCGTGCAAGGGCATGAATGGTGCGAGGGGATGGGTGAAAGGCGATGAGGCGATGAAGCGTTGACCGTCCAATCAGGACGATCGATGGCTAAAAATTCGTCGGAGAGAAGCGGAGTTGACAGGAAATGAACGGGGGGTAGCGATATAGCGAACGAACGACAACCCTCGGATCAAAGAGATTGACGGTCTAGATTTAGTTGCAACTTCACAAAACACAATGGATGGTGCAAAGGCAGTGGAATGTGCGCGAAGAGACGACCATCCGATCAAGAGGATCGACGGACGAGATTTGATCGCAGATGAAAGAAAAGGGAACAAAGGAGAGGTTGATCGCCGTTGGATTTGACGAAGACCAACGGTCGAGATTTCATCGGCGGGAAACCATCGGTGGTAAAGAATAAGGAAGGTGGAAGGAAAAGGGGGAAAGAGAAATGCGATGGCGCAATGACCGTCCGATCAGGAGGATTGACGATCCAGATTAAATCAGGACTTCGCAGAAATGAATGAAGAGGCGGAGGAGAGCGGAAGGAAGAAATAGCGCTGACCATTGGATCTGGGGGAGCTAGATCAACGGTCCAAAATACATTGGCGGGATGGTTTGGTAAGTGATGATCGGAAGGAACACTGGCGGTGAGACGGAGCGAGGACTGTTAGATCTGCGAGATCAACGGCTCAGATCCCATCGGCAGGGGAAACATAAAGAAGCTAGAGGAAAGGGCGGAGTGAAGTGTGATGCGATGAAACGTTGTGGTGGAGCGATGCGATGTGCCGATGGGCTTAGCTCTCGATTACAGGGCTGAGTCATACGACGGAAACGGGGCTAGGGGCTTAAGCAAAAGGTGCTTAAGGCCTAAATTCAAAAGTTCGGGAAATAGGTCAAAATGGGGTTTTTTGACCTTTATGAGGGGTTCCGATAGGTATAAGAAAGGGGTTTTAAACCTTATAAGAGGGATTTTACAAATTTTAAAGGGATTTTTGAGGAAATGAAATATAATGAAAAAGGAAAAAAGGGATTAGAAAGGAGGAAAGTGGCTTTTTTAGGTAAAATGATAAAATGGGTGGAATGAAGAAAAAGGAGGTTTTGAAATAGTTCTTTATATACCAGCAGGCTCTCTTTGAAAAATATTTTGTGGAAACAACAATGAAGATGATTTGTAAGATAAAGGACACCAAGAAGGCTTCAAGAACTAGCAGTTTTCCATGAAGATTGCTTCTTAAAGGCTTAAGAACATATTTAGCCATCATTTGCTGTGACAAAATTTACTGATGGCTAACACACCAAACTCGAATCTGAAGACAAACCATTTCCATCAACAAACATGCCTTATAATTTGGTTGGGATGTCCACCAAATGGATGTGAAGAGAGTCTTCTAGAGTAGACTCTATGAATATGAGGTGTATATGGCTTATGTTACTAGAAACGAGAAAAGGGAAACAAAACGAGAAACCACAATGAGACAAGAAACATAGTTTGGAGGTTTCACATTCAAGAAACGAGGACATAGAAAAAATAAGGAAAATATGGAAAACCCAAAACAAAACATTCATTATTTACATAACTAAAATTATAATAAACACATTTAACCATAGTGGATTAAGTAACATGTTTTATTAATTACCATGGTTAAATTTTGACAGAATTGTAACAACGTTATGTATAAGTTTAAGTATAAAAATATTTATTTTTGTCTTTGAAGCCAAGAATATATGTACACAGGGGTTTGTTCCAATAAAAACATGTGTTATGATTAATTTCAAAAAATTATTTTAGGAAATGATGTAGATACAGGTAACATATCTCCCTGACAATTTGAAAATAAACAACCTCCATATTATTATTTATTGTACTAATTTTACCTTTTCCCTAAACAAGCTATAAGCTATATTCTTTTCAAATCACTAGTAGAAAAAGGAAAAGATTTGGTCACGTATATGGTCAAGGAAAGACTCACTCCATTAGCTATTTCTAGATTACATATATAAGGCTTCTCTTATCTTATTCCCTAGTCAAGGGTCTGCTAACATATTACAAAAATGTTGATTTGAAACCCTTCATTGTCACAGTCTCAGTAGATGAATTGTAGAGGAAAGGGATTTGTTAGTGTGCATAATTGGTCATATATGCAGAGCAAGATATGTCGCACAAGCCACTTCCCAAAAATATAATGAAAAATAAATTTATGATCGCTCAAGAGAAAACAAACGTAGAAAATGGCGTTTTTGTCCCATCCCATTTTTTTTCATTTTTTTCCAAGAACGATGTCTACCGTCCCGTTTCTGGTAACTAGGTATAACATTCAGTTGTGGGATTTGAGTTGAAATGAAAGGAGAATTTTATTTTTGCAAAGTAATAGAATCACTTTATAACTTGAAGGAGATGCCTAGAGCTTCCTCAGACCTGACTTGAGTTCTCTTCCTCTTCTTGTCTTGTCTTCTCCAAGTTGCTGGAAAAAATGGATTAGGGATGGATCTTATTTATACTAGTCCAATACCACATTGAACCATCATGTCTATTGGAGAAGGGTTGATTTGGAAAGGGGTTAAATAAGATTTTTTTTTTTTTACTTGAAAAAATAATTTCTTCATAATGAAGAGGATTTAGGAGACATGTGAATACTCGTTAGAAAAATATTAAAGAGATTTTCAAGCCTATGTTAAATTATTTTTAGCTGGACATCACTTTAACATCAATAATGATTAATTATTCCAAAAAAATCCCCATTGGAATCATCAATAATTGTGAAAGGTCAATGCATTGATAGATGATATCCTCTAGGCAGTGGCTAGGGTTGAGAGGGCTTGGCTAGGTGTCCCAAGGGGAGCATAAGAGTGAAGAATCCAAACTATACTAACATGATTTATTACAGGTTATGGGAAAGAATATCTAGAAGGAAACCTAGTAACTCAAATGAACTGATCGAGTACTATGTTGGACTATGGGAGCCCAACTTCGAGGTTGTTTAGAGCGAATTTGTTTGTTAGTTTGGTGGTGTCCATCCTATTTCTTGAAAGGATAACTCCCCATGTGTCTTTAGGAGGTTAATAAACCTCCCAAGAAGGTCGATCAACATTTCATGGGAGGGGGTCTCTACGAAAAAAAGGTCACATTGGTTTGGAATTTAAAATGTCATGGGTTTGTGCCTATTGCTTGTTGCCTTGATCAGACAAGATAATTGAGAAATAATATGTGAGTGGGATTGCAGCTAGGTCAAATACATTATGAAGAATACCTTCAAGGAAAAGTGTTGGTTAATTAGTAGAATACACATATCCTTTAGTTTAAGGCTAAACTTTTCATGCATGTATACATTTTTTATTATTAGAGTCATATCCATTGAACTTATGATACTAGTTTTAAACTTGGATATTAAGTTGTTTATCTAGTTTGAATGTACATCATGAAAATCACAATACTAGACCCTTATGAAATTGTTTTGAAGCCTATGGTGATTTCGATATTTTCCGAACATTAGATATTGCACATATTAGAATATCTCATCATATATGTGAAGCATATTTATTAAATGTTAGATGATGTAAAGTATACATTTGCATTAATACTCCCTCTATCCCACTAGTGAACCAAGATCCAATTAGCATTTTTATGAAGTCTTAAATTAAATATGAACTCAATGCCAATGACTTGTGCACATGATCCGTCAACTGAAATGCCAGATTGGGCCATTCGAAAAGGAATCCACATGCACCCATATAACTGGGAAAAGTCCAACCCATACAGTTGTATGTGGAGTTGCAACTAGTGATGCACATGCATCGCGGTGTGATTGACCTTAAGGTCGACTTCTTATGTATATGGGTGATTGAATTTCAAGCCATGGATATATATCCTACACCAATGGATATTTTCAAGTACATATGGGTGAAAATTTGACACCATACTATGAAATTTTAGTCGTATTGTCGGATTGTACTTGAATTTTTTTTAATCCCATATCATCATATATCCATGATACGTTAGTCGAATATCCAATGACAATTGAATGTTTGTTGAATATACGAAATTTATCCAAATTAGTTACCCATCAAAATATCATAAACATTATCCTATATCTATAATATATATAATACCATAGATATTACATTATATGTATTACTCTATATCTATTAAAAATATAAATAACATATCTTTTTTTTAATAAATAATGTCATAAACATTACATTATATAAATACTGGAAACATTACAAAATAAACAATTATATATTTTTAAATTCAAATTAAAAAGAAAAACTTTTTATATGGTGTTCCCTTTCCCACTACGGAGTATCGACCTTATGGTAGATGGTGTTCACTTTCCATTTTCCTGTTAATTGTAGTCCAATGATCCAATTAAAACCTTTCCCGCTACAGAGTATCAACCTTATGGTAGATGGTGTTCGCTTTCCATTTTCTTGTTAATTGCAGTCCAACGATCCAATTAAAAGGGATTTCAAGAATGTGCTGCATATCAGCCTTATTGTGGTCTTCTTACTCTCACTGGTAGCAGTGAAGGATTGTGAGCTAACCACTATGAAGTCGAGTGTAATAAGGAATATAATTGAAGGAGGTAGACATAATTTGATTCCATATACAGGAATGATACCCATGTTTCCACAAGGTTTCTATCAAAACCATTATGTTAAATGATGGAGGCTTGTTCCTCCCCAAAACCTCCTCCGACGATGACGAAGATGTGTTGCCAACCAAAGTTCGAATAAACATGCATGGATATCTAGAAAAAATATTACCATCACCGGGAGGAAGACGAAGACAACGAGGCTTAGGCTCAACCATTGTTTCCATAATTGGAGAAGGAAGTGAAATAATACATTCCAACACTAGTAGGGTTCATGTTTTCCAAGTTGAATTAGAGTGCCCCCAAGGACATCTCCTGGACTGCCACTAGTGGCATGCTTAAATTATCTTCTTTTAGTGAATTAATTCTTCTATTGAGGGCATATGGTAGATTAGATAGCGATATCTTTCATGCCTTTGATTCCTAAGAAGATAAAACCATCGATAGGCCCCCTAAGTTTAGACCATTCTTAAAACCAAGAGAATCTAATTAAATAACACATATCCATGTCCTATAGTCAAGTTCAAAACAATGTTCCTTCATCTTTATCAACATCTTGATTCCAATGACATAAGCACCAGTTTTAAGATATGCATCAATAAAATATTTTTGATTGATCTATATTCTTAGCTGTGATTATTCGAGGTTTCATAGATGGAAGATCGTTAGGGATGAGTATATATATATTAAGTAAATTGGACCTGAGTTTTTCTGGAATATACACCCACTCTCTGAATATCACATTGTTCCTTGCTATCCATATAGCCCAACAAATGAGACTCGAAAAGTTCCACAATTTTATGGGTTTTGGTTGCTGACACCAATCCTGCCACGTAGTCTCAACGAATCCTCCCTTCCATCTATAGATGATATCAAGAGATTGGGATACTAAATTCCATAGCTCATTGTTGTCGGACAAGAGATGAATAGATGCTCTACAGATTCATCAGCCTTGTGAAAATGTGCACACCAAGTTGGTCCTCGAATGGATATTTTATTAAGGTTTTCTGTAGTAGGGATCTTATTTGTAAGAATGCACTAGAATACAAGTTTTTTTTAAGGAGGGATTTTTAATTTCCATAAACTCTTCTGCCACCAACACTTTATGTACATCTTCTTATACTTGAATTCTATGAGGTAGCCTTATTTAGGATTGTACACTGCTCTTTTGGAATGGAACCAAATCGACTCTTCATCCCTGTCTGTGAGCTGTACATGAGATTTTTTCAGTGAATTGATATAATTTTTCCATTGTGGATGCCATTGTTCACGTATGTTTAATTCATGTGTTGTCATCCAACCTTGTCCCCATATGGATTGTTATCCAGATTTGATAATTGGCTGATTGTTTTAAACCCCTGTCTATTTGATAATTAGATGAGTTCTTGGGGTAGAGTATATCTATTTCCACATCTAGACCAAGGATTGATGTCAATGATGGCATGGTGCCTAGATCCGATTCTCCAAGCCAGACCTAATTCAATGATGTTGAAGGAAGATGACTTTTCAAATGTTGGAGATATTTGATTTGTGTTTGTTCTCAAGGAAAATCCAACCAATGAGAGACAAGGGGTAGATGTATTTACTTATGATGATCTCTGTCCAAAGGCTGCTTGTTATAATCAGCCTCCAACCCACTTTTGTAGCCAAGGCTCTAGAGAGTGTATGAAGGTCCTTCAAGTCCCATGCACCCCATCTCTTTGGCACAAAAATTCACTCCCATTTGATCCAAGAAAATAACCAGCCTTCCTTTTCCCTACGCCATAAATAAGAACATCATTTTTGCTGAATAATATTGATAATTCCTTTAGGGATCTAGGTAAGAGCCATCCATAATACATGGATAGCTTCCAGAAAATGTTTGATTAGAACTAGTTTTCCGGCCTGGGATAACCATCTGTGACACCATAAGTTAAATATTTTTTCTATCTTGGCAATCAACAACATCCAATTTGTCTTCCTATAGTCATTGGGCTTCAACTTGAATCCTAATTATTTTGTTCCATCCTCCATATCGACCATTTGGAATGGAAATTTAGTCGTAATATAAGAAATTTAATATTTGGAGCATCATATGGCTGAAATGGTTGATTTTAGAGGGTTTATATCCATACCAATGGTCCTGTCAAAAAACAGATTGATATGATATAGAGTGGAAACATCATTTCTAGATCCATCTAAAAATATTAGGACGTCATCAACAAAAATGAGATGCAATAATGATGGGTTTCTAGTGATACCTGTTCCCTTGAGTGATCCTCGACCATTTGCATTAGATATAATTTTGTTGAGTCCCTCCATCACGAGAAGGAAAAGCAACGAAGAGAGAGGGCATCCTTGTCAAAGTACCCTTTCAACATGGAAAAAATCAAAGGCAAAACCATTCAATAATTATGGGTATGGATAAACTATCTCTGTCATTTGATATCTCCTCGATCTGGAACACCTGTCAAGCTTCTTAGCTCGAAAGATGCCAATGTGTCAATTTTAATTTTCCCTTCACCTCTTATTTATTTATTGAGCTTAGTGGCTGTGACAACTACATTTACTGCTAACTAGTTGGGTAACTAGTTAAGTGATTTGTATTTAATTGTTAAAGGAAGAGCTGAGACAATTTATGTTATTTATTTTTAATAATGGAATTGTTATGGAAAAACAACTAGATAAAAAAGTAAAAAGCTGATGGTAAAATGTCTTCCAAGAACTAGAAGTGGTTGGGGACAGTTGGAAATAGTTACCTGCTCCTCTGAGGATAAAAGGTTTATCCCAATGAGGAGTAGGGGTTCTGTTCTAGTTTTTGGAGAAATGAAAGAGAGTTTTCCAGAGCTGGTAGAAACCAGTGGAAAGATCACTCAGAGATCCTGAAACTAATTTTCTGGTACTAAGTGGACTGGTTGTCTTGAGGTTACAGCAGAAAAGAAATCCACTGTTAACGCGTACCATCCAAATCTGGAGCTTGGGGGCAAGAAGAGGACGTAATCGCCTCTCTTGATGGTTGGGAGGACCACAACTTAAAACAATGTGACTCAGATAAGTACAAATGAGTTATCTATAATTTTTGTGATTAAGTATTTCATCACTGTAGTGTTATAATGATATAGAAGTTATCCCTTTGGAACTAGAATGAGTTGTAGTCTGTACTGTGATAATTCTTGTTTATAAATTCAGTGAAATAGTCAGTTAACAAAGATGATTTCTTGCTTACAAATTCTGCCAAATTGTAGATTATTTTTCCATGGAGAATAGTGGAAATTTAAGAAAAGACAGTAGTCTTACAGTAATATATATGGTTCTGATAATTACTATAAAGAAAAAAAATGTATTAAATACAAAGAAATATTCTAAAGACATAAAGGAGCACTGTTGGTCTTAGGTTCTGGGCAAACCCAAGACATATCGTTCTTTATAATCACTATATGCTATACACGGACTCTATTAGAAGGTGGTCCGGACACTATGTTACTAACGCTGTTAATAGAATTCTCAAAACAAAATATTTAAACCTAAGTGTAGAAAATAGCAGTGAAAGGAAAATCAAATGCTATGCAATAAATTTTCATATTTTGCCCTCAATAGAACTTTTAAAAATATAACACAGGTATTTTTGAAATAATAATTGCTAGGTAAAGCAATTAAATTGAAAATTAGAAAAGTATGTACGTAGTTGAGAATATGATAGACAAAAATTCCCATTTCTATATTACAAAATCAACTCTGAAGGAAATAACTGGAAGTAGTTTAACTCGCACTGATAGTATAAACACATAATCTCTTTCAGAACCGATATATATAATATCAAATATGAGCGAAAATAGAATATAGGCATACGGTAAAGGAAATCCATTAAAGCAAAGTAATAGAACAAGTTCCTTCACGGAATTCGAAAGCCTCTACTGCACTTTTATGTGCTTAAATAGCAAGCAAATAAGAGCCATTGAATATAAGCATAACTAGGAAAATGTTGTATTAAATATTAAAGGATTATATATATAATCCTATAGCATGGATTTATCATTGCGCCATTCCTCCACAATGATCCTAAGCGTAAAGAGGTGATCCGTTGTTGAGTGCTACCTTCTAAAACCCGCTTGGCCTTTAGCCCACTTAATGCTCATCTTCTTTTCCAAAATAATACTATATAACTTTGGCTAAGAGAGAGCCGATCATAATTGTTCGATAATTAAATAAAAATAAAAAATAGATTTTCAAAAGAAGATTTGGTAAACACTAATCTATACTGGTGTAATTAAATAAAAATAAAAATAGATTTTCAAAAGAAAACTTGCTAAAAACTAATCTATGCTGGTGTAATTAAATATAAAAAAAAAGTAGACTTTCAAAAAAAAGCTGATAAAAACTAATCTATGTTGGTGTAATTAAATAAAAATAAAAAATATATTTTCAAAAACAGAATTAAAATGTTGTGTAATTAAATAAAAATAAAAAATAAATTTTCAAAATAACATAAAATTAAAATAGAAATAGATCTAAACTGGTGTAATTAAATAAAATTAAAATAGAAATAGATCTAATCTGGTGTTATTAAATAAAAATAAAAAATAGATTTTCGAAAAAAATTTGGTAAAAAAATCTATACTATTGTAATAAAATAAAAATAACTAATAAATTTTAAAATTAAAATGCTCTTATGATTAAATAAAAATAAATATTAAATTTTCAAAAGAAATTAGACCTACGTCCAAATATGACTGGCAAATGAAACACATTTGAAAAAAAGAGAGGGAACCTGTGCCAATCCCTCCGTATACAGAGATGCGGGGATGGATGTAAATCCCAATGAGCGTAAAAACGAAGACAAATAGGGAAAAGAACCGCAATGAAATCATAGTGAGTAAGAGGAGGGGTTAGAGAATATGTTAACCCCAGAGGACTAGATCCCACCAGGTACCGTGACTGGGAGAAGGGTGGCCGCTGCTCCGATTTTTGATAACCCAAGGTAAGTTATTATTTCTAGTTTCTACTGTTTAAATTGTTTGCTCTCCTTCAATTTTGTGAGGAAAATACCATTTATATCATATAGATTATGCTTTTTTCACGTTCATGGATTTAGTGTTTTAAGTTTTTAGAGGTTTGGTTTGCTATTTCATTTTTAAGTCCGTTAACAACACTAGATTTGGTTTGTTATTCTATTTTTACGTGTGTTAACAATAATATAATATACAACAAAATGTTTAAAGTTCGAATATATCCTCTCATGTGTAATAAAAAATATAAAAAATATATAATTAGATATTTTTCTAATTTTGAAGAAATTTTTTGATTGAAAATTTTTTCTCTAACAAAGTGAAAAGTAAATAGTTAATTTATTTTCATTATAGTAAATATTTAAAATTATATTTAAATATTTTTATGATTTTTTTAAAAAATTGGTAATGGCTAGCCAAGGAATTTATCACAAAAGACTATCTGGAAAAATGAACGAACTTCCAAAAACTGAGTAGTTGGGTATTTAGAAAAGTTAACAAATAGTTACCTTTTCTCATGAGATAAAAGGAAATCTCATGGAGAGAAAGGTGTTGTGTGTTCTTTCTGGAAAAGAAGAATCCAATAAGGTAGGACGCTACCTAATAGATTCCAAAGTTTGTCGGGCCAGTGGAATTCTAATGCAGACTCCGAGGTTTGGGCTAGATAGTAGCCTTGATGTCACCTCTGTTGTTAGGAAATTCTAATGCAAACTCCGAGGTTTGGGCCGGACAGTAGTCTTGATGCCACCTCTGTTGTTACCCCAAACTGCAATCTACTGCTCGGTGGAGGAGCTTGGCGGTGAGGAGAGGACGTAATCGTCTTTTTCTATGGTTGGGTGGACCAGACTAGTCTTTGAATTATTGAGATAAGTATCTGTCATCTATAACAGTTTATTAAAGAATTTTTGGGTGTGATTGCTGAATGAAAATATAAGAATCTTCTTTCTTTTCAGCAGGTTATTATTGACAGAGTTCTAGTTATGAAAGTTGAATGAAAATACAAAAATACCCGTTATTATTGACAGAGTTGTGGTTATGAAAGTTGAATGAAAATACAAAAATACCCTTTTATTGCAGGGTAAGGGTATAGGAGTTATACCGAGAGTAGCTTATTTCATTATATGAATTGAAAATCGTATGTAGTTCTACATTCAATTAAGAAAACACTGGGTGATTTTAGAAATGTCGTCTATGGATAACCTTATATTGCGCATAGAATCACTAACTGTGTATAGGAGAGAATTTCTCGAAAAACACAACTCTGTTCATCGTCAGTAAACTGCAACTAGTTATTTCAGTAAGACAACACTCTTTATTTTAATTAAATTCAGTAAGTCTGTAGTCGTTATGACAATAAGACTGTAATTGTTATGATTAGTAAAACTGTAAATGTTGACAGTTTATTTGCAGTAAGGTTGCAACTGTTAATTACAATAAGGTTGTGATCGGGCATCTCTATTAAGATCCATGCTATGTATTCCCTTATTTGAAATATCTATTTATGAAGTGCTATCTATTCCCTTATTTGAAATATCTATTTATGAAGTTTATGGAAGCCTAGATTTAGACGTAAAATATAAAAGTTGTGTGTAAGTGACTTTGTTAGAATTGTAGAACAAAAAAAAAGAAACATTAGCAAAGTTAGTGCCCATGGTAGGTGGTAATGGACGGTTAGTCTACTCTGGGAAAGGTCCCAGAATAGACAGTCCGTAATAAGAGAAGAGAAAAATATCACGGACTAACATTTCGCTTAAGGGATGGTCCGATCATCCTTATTAAAATACCACATGACAGACATATTCTCTAAATCCAGCAAAATCCATTACAATATATATTGCATAATCCGTAGATAGTATAATGAACACATTAAAAAAAACTGAGAATTGTCATAGCAAATAAAATATGACAGAAGCCCGATGGGCATATATGCATTGTATAAATCCATAGACACTACACAAGAATGCCTACATAAAACTATAATGAATCCAACCAGAAAAACGATAGTGAATACATTTACGAAACTGATAAATCGTCTTAATAAGCAAAATATAATAGAAGCCCCAATGAGCATAGATAAATACTTGAAATAAGTGAAGTATAGCAACAGAGTTAGCTATTAACAGGCATAATCTGCTTTGCACCGAGTTTTAAGAAAAAAAAGAATTCTACCATAACCAGCACTTCGATCAGGCAGAACACACACATCGCCGTACACAAGTTGTTAATTATGAAAGAATATCAGGGATTTACACCACATCATGTATCCTGTGAAGCCTAACCATAAACTGGGGTTACTCATGTAAATGTTTTACTAAAGAAAACTATGTATCCCGGGAAAGCACAGGGTAAGCTTAAAAACCCAACAAAATTCAGTCATAAACATGAAATTCTATTCATGAACCAGAAGGAAACAAAAAAAAGGATTATTTTCTGCATGCAGCGCACAATCAGAACGTGGTCCGGAGAGGCTGAAGATTGATGAACCCATATAAATACTTGTAGAGAAGTAGGTATTAAGCCCTCATCAAGAGATAGAAAGTCCATTAAGAAAATTCTGGATGGAGCATAGTACGTACACAACATAGAGAGAAAAGGAATGAATATGCATTTGAGGAGAATTGACTCTGTAAGTTGAGAACATTTCAAAAAAAATAAAAGTGGTTACCTGTCGAGGAGGGGTTACTCGTGAATCCCAAACCCTACACCTGCAATTGAGGGAGGAAGTCAATTCTCGGAGAAGCCATAACAAAGCAACAGGAAATCAATTCATGATTGTTACAAGTACCTATGAATAACATCTGTCATTCGAATGCCGGTAAGCGTAGACGTCGAATGGAGTAGGGAGTTGATTGAGAATGTCAGCCTTTAGTGGGTGCGAGCAACATGTGGAACTAAAACAACTCCTGTAGCTCTCGATCATCCGCAAAGAAACTTGAAATTCCAGTAGGGTAAGTGATGTTTTTGGACTAGAGCTACCATCAATGACTAATTTTTTGCATGACCTGGTGGAATGATAAAAAAAATTCTTAGTGGGACTCCTAAAATGATATGAAAAGAGGATTTTTATCACTGATGGCATGATGCAAATACTAACACTAACATTGGCCTTATTGGGGATGATAGCTCTGAAAGAGGTGTCAAGAACCACAAAAATTTGGATTTTGCATATCAGTGCCTTATCCATTGGACCAATAAGGTCAAAAACTCAAACTAATAAACATAACTGAAAACTGATAACTCAGATGAAATATACTAACTCAAAACAAACTCAAATTGACTGAAAAAAATAATAAAAAGTGACTTACTTGGCTTAGAATTGAGCTTATTCAACAAAACCTACTCTAACTGATCCATTCATCACCTGATGAAGTGAAATGGAATAGCCAATGCAACCATGTAAGCATTCTGGGTGCTGTTTTAATTCTCCGCAAGTGCTTTATTATGAGCAAGAAGAGAGAACTATTGAAAGGAAAATCCCATGAAAACTTGTCAAAAGATTGAATCTTAGTGAAATTTCAAAGCATGAGCCCACCAGCTGACCTCAAGAATGCTGCAAAAGGATCTTCATATGAATACATATTGATTTCCAGCCCATCTAATACATTACTGCTATATTCTAGGTAGCCTTCATGACATGAATATGAACTTTGATTTTTACCTTTACTTTCCTGATATGACTGTAAATATTTGTATGAGCTTCGTATTGATACTCATGTTGAACAAGACAATGAAGCCAATTTTCAGATCAAGTTTATATCAACACTCTTTTCAAGCTCATAGTTAGCTAATGGAGAAGGACTTTTACTGCAGATATCATCCAACACATCATCTATAGGGTCATGAAAAACTTGAAAATACTACTGCAACCTACTTTCCATTGGTTCTAATGAGACCGCATGACTTTCTACAGGCTTCTCATCCTTTTCTTTAGAGACATTACGAAAATTTTCCTTCAAAAACAGAAATGCTTCAAAAAATAGTGGTACAAAATCATCTTGCATCATTTGATCATATGTTTCAGCTTCCAAGCCTCCATCTACAATTTGAAATTCAATGGAACTTGTTGGTTGCAGATCTAGAGATGAGGAATCTTGATCAAAGATTTCATTGCCCTCCTGATTGTCAAGATCAAAAATTAATGAATGTTTATTTATGATTGCATGAAAGTTGTCTCTGATGAACCGAGACAAAGTAAAACAAAGAGGCAAAGATCCTTCACTTACTTCCAAATTTTCTGCACTTTCCTCCTCACTGCCATAGCTGATATGCATCGGCTGATCACTGTATTCGAGCTACTGAAACTAATATTCCTCCTCCCACAAACCAAATGTTGATTGGTCCGCAAGATTAGATTTTTTTTGGATAACATAATTCTCGTCATACTGATCATACTTATGAAAATCATCAAAATAAGGAATGTCATCAAACATACACATTAGATCAATAGATTTTTTCTCCTCGGATTGATCTACAAATCCATTTTCTGATCTATGGTATCTGGGATTAGCAGGAAAGTGTTTAGGGCCAGCAACTTCTTTTTCTTCTGCAATAAGTGATACATGGTGATCTTGAATGGAAAATTCATCTCTCATGGTAATATTTTGTATAAGTTCATCTACTATACTTACCAAAATGTTGAGCTTTACCTCTGAAGATGGCAGGTGCTCTGCAATGTTCTCCCTCTCTACTTCCTTCAACTTTTCCCTTCTGATCAACAGATTAGCCTCTACATCTATTGCATTGTTCTACATCTCTTCAAGTGTTGCAAGGTTCCTTTCTCTCAGCTGAAACTCCATTTCTGGATCAAAAGAATTTGGGTAATGTAAGACAACTGAGCTAGGAGGAGGTCTTATATTTGCAGGTATCAAATAATAGACTTTATTGAATCTGGTAGAAAACTGTTGTGTTATCTCCCCTAGTTGTCTTTTCGGCTGGTCATACTCTTCTAGAATTAGGAAAGGGTTTTTTTTGACCACCCACTTGTCGAGGAAAACTTTGACAAACTACAGGAAATCAAAGATGCTCGCAGCAGGAGGGTTTTTAAACTAACTCTTGACTTTTCCTTGCAAAGAAAGAGAAAACGGCCTAATAATAACATCATCTTCGTCAACTTCAAAAAGGTTGAGGAAAGTCTCAAAATTATGCATATGTCTCTTCTGTAATGATGTTGTCACATTCACCATCAAACCTCGACAGATACAGGTAATCACTTTCAGGGAAAGCATGGAATATAGGAGGTAAAATCAGAGGCTTATATCTATCCAGGACTGTAGAAGGTGTGAGATTATTTACAACAGCTGTAGGATAAATTTTGGTCTCTTTAGGCTCATCATCTTGCATATGGTCATCATAATATTCGGAAAAAGGTTTTGGACCAAGATCAAAGGCGTATAGAAAATTTGTATTTACAACTTTCAAAGGAGCAGAATCCAACGGGGGTCCATGATCTTTTCTCAAACATAATATACCTTGGAAATTTTTTTGTACATTCTCAGGAAAAGAGAATGATGTCTTGAATAAAATTCCAAGTTTAATACCTGGTCTTCCCATGTTGTCCTTTCATATTTAGTGGCAAGATTCATCCTCCAGTGGAGTCTTTGGATTTGATTTTGAAACTAATTTGGAGTCGACAGGTGAATGGTGCACAACCTTCTTGTTGCATGATCATTGTTCACCATCAACAATCAAAGCTGATATTTTTCATTCTTTCCCAGGGAAGATTTTTCTTTTCGCCTCCCCAGCAACGGCCCCAGAATGTTATCACTTTGCGAGATCTCTAAGGCCGAGGAAGAAATCCCAACATAGGTAACCACAGACAAATATTTTGGCTTGGTATCTAGCCCTACCAAATAGGAGAGGGCTCTCTCCATAGTGTCACAGCCAAGAGCGCTGGATGAATTATGGTTTTAGGCTAGCTATGATTTCAGGGGTTTTGATTTGATTTGTTTGGGTTGTTGGATGAGGATATTAGGTCAAAGAGGCTAGGTTAGGGAAAATACGATTAGGGTTACAGTCCATTCAATGGGGAAAGGTAGGTAGGACATCTAGCACATTAGGGTTCTTGGGATGGAATGGTTCAGATAGGTGAGGAGCTAGGAAGAGCATGAAATATGAATTCTTCCTAAACTGAAAGAAAGATGAACAGACTATGAAAGCTTTCCCAAAAGAGAGCATGTGAGATGAATTATGTTTCTCTAACTTGAAAGTTATCATACAATAGACATGAAATGGAAAATGGACCAACAATACATTCATACAAATGAAACAATAGAAGAAACAATGATAGACAACCATACCGCAGGTATCCCAAAGAAATATTTGCAACACTTTTATTAAGCTCCTTGCAAAATGATTACAATAGAGTCTCTGATCAATATGCCAACATCCAAATGATTTCAACCTGTGAAATGAATGACAAATTACATGATATAGGCCTCAAAAAAACTCCTCCCAACCTCAGGGGTTGAATCCATGAGATGAGGAGTAGTTCCACCAAAAACTGAGTTGAATACCCAGAGTGTAGGGTGGTCAAACTGACTCATCCCTCACTTTTTTCAAACTCATTCATTACACCTCATCATGAGTTTTCATCTAATGTATTTACCCTAAGTAATAGTAAAAACATGATATTTACATCTACCTCGATCAATTACATAAGTAAAATCATCATTTCCCAAAGCGAAAATCAAAATTGCAGTGAAAACTGAGAAAAATCATAAATCTATCAAGGGTGCCAATTTTGTGCCAGGGGTGCCCTCCATCTTGCAGGCCACTTGTGGAGGCCTTCCCGATGTCCAAATTAGGCTCAGGATGGCTTGTTGGAAAGCCTGTCTAGTCTACTTTATAGATATGTGTTTAGTTTTCTTAATGGAGTTGATTTTCCATGTCAAAATTTCATTCTCCCACATCTGTTCAGGGGCGCAACGTATAGGCAAAAGAGGAAGTAGAACCTTGATTTTTTTGTGTATTTTTTGACCTTTTCACTTGTCATTTGTCCAAACTAAGCCTAGAAAATTTGTTTTCTGGATTGTGTTTGTCATTTTTCAACTTTTGGTGGTCTTCATTTGGCCAAAGAGTGCCTCAAACAAGAGTGAAGCACCTAGGACGCTGCACTCCTGAAATTTCAACTCTCATAAGACTGTCTAAGAATACACATAAACTTAAAAATTTCAAAATTTGACCCAAATTTTTTTCAAAATTTTCTAATTGGCTGCTAATTATGTGGTTAGGCATGGAGTGAGGCTTTAGATAGTATGTCAAGCCTCAATTCCTCTTCTTGCATGGTTAGGGTTTCAATTTTTTGCATTTTCCCTCTTAATTTTTGACCTTGCAATCTTGTTTCTCTTGGAATAATGCTTTGCCATCCTTATCTGGATATCATTTTCCTTCTTGGCCTTTTTCAACAGCTTCTCAAGGTGGTTAATCCTTCCTCACTTATGTGGCCTTATTTCTTCCCTCTCTTCTTCCTCCATGAATTATCTTTTCTCCTCCTCCATGGTGTTTTGGTATAAAAACTCTAGGGATGAGTAAATGGGAGTGGGAAATGGGGTAGGAAAAATTAGGGAGATGAGGGAAGGGGTTATTGAACTGAGGGGAGTGATACGAGGTCAAATTTTTTTGGGAATTGGGAATGGTAATTTCATTACAGGTATGGGGATTTGGGAGCCTAGGAATTTATTTACCTAGGTCTTAGGGTTTAGGGGAAAGGGAATGGTAGTGTAAGGGTAGAGATAGGGTTTTTAGATATGTAGGAAGGGTAGTGGAAGTCTTAGGAAGCGTTTTTGAAAATTAGGAATGGAGATAGGTTTTTTAGCAAGGAAGACACCAAATTTTTATAGAACATTAAAACACTACTAAAATTGGCCTTCAAGAATGCTACGAGGATGTATTTGAGTGTTACTTACTTGCTAGAGGATGAAGACAACCAGTTCTAAAGTTTTAGAGCAATGGCACTTTATTTGGAGCTTGCTGAGAAATTTTGGGCAAGTGTGCAATGCACAATGTAGGCATGCCCTCTCTTTTCTAGTAGTGTTGCGTATAACGCAGGCACGCATTGTAACACACAGAAGCGCAGCATAACACATAGGAGCACCCTCCTTCTGCCAGGAGTGTATCTCCATCTTCAGACCAACCGTTGAGTGCCTTCACGGAGTCCAATTTGAGCTCATGATAGCTCATTGGAATGATATATCACTTTTCTACACAATGGACCTATCAAGCACTGAAAATGATCAAGTATAGCCCCTCAAAAACTAATTCTCCCAAGACTGGTAAAAAAGTGCAGAATGAGGGTGCAAAAATGAAGTGTGCTCTTGCAGGAAAATTTTGGAGGCCTTCCTCAACTCCAAATTGAGCTCATGATAGATCATTAGGAATATCTCTCTGTCAAGTTATCAATTAAATTACCAAGAAAGTCATTTGGACACTCTAGAAAGGAGAAAACGTGATTTTCTCAAGTTCACACCAGAAGTATAGCAACTTTCCCGTTGCACCTATATTTTTGACATTTCTCCCAAACCATGACACGTGTAAAAACAGAAGGAGGTTTTTCTTCCCTGACCTATGAGTGACAAAAAACTCTTCCACGCTTTTAAATTTCATCACCATTTGGTCAAAAGCATAGTTTGAAGAAAAATTGGCTCTATGTGTGGCAAATGATTTGTCCCTTGGAATGACTTCTTGAAAAATGGTGGGGACATGATGTTTATGAGATGAAACAACCTCATATTTGGTGATATGACCTACCTTATGCCTCCTCTTCTCAGATGTCTCTAATTCCATAACAAACCCTAGCTCGATGGGAGAGGAAATTAAGGTTTAGTGCTTGTGGAAAATGATGATTTTGAGGGCTAGGAGTGATGGGAAGTGTTTAGGAACATTGATGACTTTTGGAACTTGACTAATTTGGCTGATGGAACTTTGAGAAATATTTGAATTCTACATTTTTATGCTTTTGGAACTCCGAGTTAGCAGCTTGGGAACCGTGAAATTATTACATTTTGAATGACATAAAATTACATAGTGAAAATAAAAATGATTACATTGTGAAATCCAAATTACATGTTGTTTCGGGAAATGTTACCCTAAAGGTCTTGGGTTGATAAAAATTCACAGATCGGGGGCATGTCATTACAAGAAGGACTCGATTAACCAACTTCTATGCATGAAACTAGAATATATAGGTTGCAGACCTTACCCGGATATCCTTCGGTTGTAGTAGATCCCGCGGGGTGCAAACCCCCTACAACTCTTTGTGCTTCGTAATCTGTAAATCCACAAAGAAAAAACACAAAATCCTAGTTGTATAGCATATATATGTTCTATATGCTAGTGAAAAGCATGCATAATCTCATAAAAACAATATTAAATGAAAAATTTATGATCATTACACATGTATAAAATATTATTGACACATAAACATTAAGAACAAGATGACACTTATGTTATTAATGACATGTACAGTAAACAAACATGGAGAGATCACCTAAAATCTTCCATGGCCTTCGAGCATACCTTCCTCTGGATACGTCCAGCCCTAGCCTCTCAAGATTTCTTCCAAGAATCGTGCACAATGGATGTCACATAGGGTGAGTGAACATCTGAAGGAAAGAAGGGTTTCCTGAAAATATCTGGGAAGTGCAGCAGGCACGGGAATATATCAGACTTGGATAGGGCTCTGACAATGTATAATATCTATATTTATCTCTCTCTTACTCCCTTAGGCCATTCTCTTGAGGGGCTTTTATACTCCCTCAAATTAGTTTTTGCAGTTGGGAACAATTAAGCCACGGGATGGGGTGGTTAAGTTACTGAAACAACGATAAACCCCGCCTCTATAATAGGTAAATTATATATTTTTTAATGTTTAAAATGGCATACGTGGTTCTCTCTGTATGGACTCGTGTGTATACGCGGAAAAGTCTGGGCAGAGTCGCATATGGGTTTTAAGAAACTGTTTTTTGAGAAATATGTCCAAGTCTGAAGGGAAGGTTTGCCCAAGGCCAATGTATAAGTCATCAAGTATATGTTGGTGATAAATGATGCTATAACAGTGACTAAGGGTTTCTGGGAAGATATGATCTTGATCCAATCACCAGTGTTCGTGCAGATGATTGCAGTCATCTTTGATAGTGTCTTGGATTCAGATCTAAGACTGGACAACTTTTTTCAGTGAGTTGTAGTGATCAATTGTATCTTGGGGTGTTTACCATTGTAGATCTGCAGATATGTAATTATTCTCTATACATTTCCACTACAATATGTATCTATAGTACTCACTCAGTATCAACAGTTTTCATTAGTATGCTACAACTAGTGTCAGTGCATTTCAGTTCTCAGATTCATGCTCCTTCAGCAAAAGCATGTTGATGGTTTTATTGTGCATATGCTAGTTGTTTTCTACATGATGAGATATGGATCTATGGATCATTTAATCTTGTTTTATGAATCATTTGATGATGATATAAGAAGAATAATTTGCAAGGGTTTTCCTCATAGTGGGTTTTTCCATGGTCTCAGACCAATCCTGGTGCCTCTGTGTGTGCATGATTTTCTTCCTTTGTTCCTTTCCGTTTTGCTGCTTAGATGATGATGATGGTATTGTTCTTTCTATACATTTGCTCATGATGATGGTTAATAATGTATATCTATATAATGATATAATTATTTGGGGTGAATTTAACATGTTATTGAAGAAATGCAACTATCAAAGCAAAGAACAATGTAGCTCTAAGAAAAATTAACAAAGGGAGGTTGACTACAATATCACTAACCTTCGTGGATGCCATAATCACTCAGACTCAAACTGATTGCTTGGTTGCATAGGGACATGCAACAATTTAGGTTGGGGGGAGATGACGAGTGCCCTATTTGGCATATTTTTAGCACTTGCATAAGACCTTTTTGTGCATCTTTTTCAGGGAAAATTTTAAGGATGGAAGTTTATCTTAAAATTTAGAAATCTTGGTGAATCTTACTAGTCCCCAAAATGTAAACTGTAAAAATTTTGATCTTATTTTTGTAAAAATATTTAAGTTTCTAGTTATTTTATATTAGTATATATAAAATTTTGGCGATTTTTAAGGTAAAATAATTTTATACACTAAAATTTGGGCGAATCATTTAAAAAAAAATGGAAATTAGTGAATATTTTTTCTTTGAAAAAGCATGGAAAATTAGCCCACCTACGAATATTAGCCCCTAAAATTTTCCCTGATATTTTTCCCATTTTGTTCTCATCCCAACACCCTTTTCCCCCACGAAGATGAATTTTAGTCAAGGTACAAATATTCTTAATATTCCATTTTAATGCCCATTCTTATGCATTTATGGAGATAATTACCTTTATATGTTAACCAACAATATTTAGGAGGTAGAGCTACATATGCACCTCTAGACAGAAGCAAGACATAGGTTGCAACTTACCATGGATAAATGTTGTGACTCATTACTTGAACATAGGTGCTATATTCCCTGGTGATGGTTGTTACAACTCATTATTCCAATATAGATGCTACAACTGTTACCCAGATTAATCCCTCTTGCGGACAATAGTGATCTCCCTAGTACTCCAACAAGTAACTAGAAACATAGATCCATTGAATATCTATTTCTCTATATTATTTATATTTAAGATTATTACAACCTTGAAATAAGGAGGTTATGCTCCTACCTTTCAACCGAAATGTTCGATGTAGCCTTTTTATTATCGCTCTGAAGCAATTATTCAATGCTGAGAATAACCTGCAATCACAAACAATACAAAATATCAAAGCACCTGCAGTATATAATAATCATAAATACTAATCCAACTTAGTGATCAAGGAGTCTAAGTATTGACATCATTTCCATGAGTTTAGCAACAAGAAAATGAGAAAAAGAGATCCATATGTATTATCAGAAATTGAAAAGAGAAATCTTACAACCTATGCCTTGATGTTGTACATATTTCTCCCATGTGTCTGCACAATCATTTCCTTCAGTTTGATAAACCTTCCCCTCTAGAATGACTAGCATGAATTCATAAGCACAAAGGTTTAATATTCAATGTGCCAACAACAACTTACTAGTTCAGAAACTATGAAATTTATGAACTCTCTCCAGCTTAGAATCTATACAAATCAGTATCTACCCTTCAACCTGAAACTTTAGCTCAATTTATAGAGAAATTGAAGTAGTTTAAGATCCATTAAGAGAGGGATGAGTTCCTCCCATGAATGGATTTGGGTTCCTTTAGCCAAGGGATAATATTTATGAGTAGATGGATAAAGCTCGAACTAACACGACTCTAGAGGCTTCCAGTTGGGAGAATATTCGACCAACTAGGCTTCTAGAAGTTATTTTTTATATTTACTTACGTTTTACGTAGTTGCATGGGTTTAAGTGGCAAACAGAGCGGCGAACGTCGTGGCTAATGGAAGAAGCATCAGTGCATGCGCGGGAAAAGGCTATAAAAAGCATGCAGGTAATCTTTTAAAGGTTTTAAATAGATTTTCTTCAATTTCGAAGATTTTGTTCAGGAACATGAGTATTTTTTACCTCTAAGGGAACATGATATGGATGGTGATAGACCCATATGGACAGTCAAAATTCATGGTGACAAAATGATGTGTAACAGATTGCCCCCTAAGGTGCGAATTCTGAGAAAGTTTTTCTAAAGAGTGAAGTGCTTTATCATTCCAAGGATTGGATTGGAGACACCAATCAAAAACCTTTAAAAACATTCAATGCAAATATATATTTCATCACTGAGGTAGGCATTTCCATACTCAGAGAAAAACTAACTAAATGTTCTGGTACATATATGATTTTATAATTACAAGAAGAGTAGACACAATATGGATGCAAAATAGATCTAGGGTCTTGATTTCCTCTTCTCGAACTAGTACGAATCTATCCATGCGATTGATTGTGTCGAAGTCGAACATGGTAGAAACCACTTGATTACTGGTCAATGATAAGAATTGTTAACATGCGTGAGAGAAAAAAATAATAATGAAAATGGCTCTCAAAGTACTTCAGCACAATCTATGAAGTGTGAATGAATGATTTGCCGTTGAACACTCATAGAATCATTCGATCGAAGGTCAATGATGAGAACCCATCGTCGAAGGCTAGAAATTTGCCATTAGGGCATGCAGATTCCAAGGTAATGATAGGATTCTAAATCAAGTTTCTAGATAATGAGCTGGTGTCAATAGAAATTGATCCATTGCGGGAAAGCCTATGACACAAAACCACTATATCAAGTTTTGAAGAAATTATTTGTAAGGACTAACTCAGGGATGGTCAACGCGAATGGAGGCAAATGTTTGCAATGAATGGTAAATTTAACTTAATATTGAACACATAACGACACTGTAAATGGTTTAGCAGCATTTGAATTAAAGATAATACCCAGAAATTGACTGAAGACTTTCAATGTGGCTTGATTAACTATAAGACAAATAATTACCCGACCCAAGTATAAGTGCGACAAAGTGTCGTGTTCAAGAGTGGCATGATGCTTTCTAAAACAAAGACAATGAATGGATTATTTTTCTCACTTTTTCCCCACCATTACTGAAAATTACCTCTTTATTTTTGTCAAGATTGAGGAGGATATCATTTTCTTGTCATGTAAGCTCATCCTTCAGATGAGTCCATCTTAATATTTTTTTAAACGAACCCTAAGAAGGAGTGGCACAGTCCTATTGTGATCAAAAGGTCTTGTACTGTTTAATTTTAATGAGTCCAACATAGGATTAACTCGGTGTTTTTCAGTTTTAAGGAGTTAGAAGAAAGAAAACTCTGTAGTGTTATTTTTTCGTAAATTTAGTCTCTCAAACTCGAAAAAGGATAAAATAATGTAGGAGAGAACTCTATTGACCATGCTTAGTCAACGTATACCTTTTTCGTAAATAGTCTAATTCAGTCCAGAAAATGGGTAAACTTATACTGAATAGAAGATTGTTCATTCACTTTAACGGGTTTAAATATTCAAGTACTTGGAGATATTTACATGTTTAGAGACTCTGAAAAGGGCTTAAAAGAGGCCTCCAGGGTTTCGCTTTTTCATATTTTTATAGAGCCTGAAAAAGTGATAAAATTATACTCAAAACCTAAATATCGTTGCATTCTCAGTTACTAGGTTGTGTGGGAGTGCAGCTCCATATGTGGCTACCAAAGCACAAATGCATACTGCAGTTGAATGTTTCGGGGGAACAATTTTAAACTAGTGTGAAGGAGTGTTGGTTAACATGAAGGGTCATCTTACGAGACCTAAGAATGGGAAGTTGAAAAACTTCAGCTATGGAGCCATTCTTATGTCTTTTTCTTTGGAGAGGATCCCACTCCTCACACCTTAGTAGTCTCTAGTGGATCCCACAGGACCTAGGGAACCACACATGTTGAGATGGGTAACGTTGATGGCTCGCCATGGTGGCGATGGTGGTGCAGTGGTTTTCTATACTCCTCAGTTCTTTGTATGGCTTAGGAACCAGATCTTCATGATTGAATATTTTCCTTACGCAAGGATGGATTTCAGAGGTGACCCTGAAACATCACTTCCACCAAGGGCACAGTGGGATGCATCAGGTAAAGAAAATCATTTTGAATTTTTTATGTTATTTAATTTTTATTTGGTTCTCTATCATCCAATACTGATAAAAATTTAAACGTAGATGTCGGACCATCATGACCAGCAGCGCTTCGTTGCTTTGATAGGCGATATGTGCAGCCTATAGCAGGCCCACCATAGACCGATGCGACAGAGATCCTTACAGATTTGTAGCACAACCTAGAGAGGTTGAATATTGATGTTACAAAGACAGGGATAGATGATATACCTCTCAGGCTTCATAGACATGTGATTGGTGTTCCAGGCCCATTCAGGAGATATTTATGCAGGGTGGCACGTGCCATAGTTTGTTATCATGATCATCATCGTGGATAGTCAATGGTCAATTTAGATTGACATTTTTTTTTGTATCAGTATCTTTAGATCATAGTGTGTTTGAAACCTATGATCACAGACAATGTAATATTTTTTGACACACAACTATTTTTACCCTAATGATATTTACTACTTCCAATCTCTGAGTATCTTGTTAAATATGGATTGAATATTGTTTTGTTTTAATTTTAATGCTACAGATTTTTATTTAAAACTTGATTAGCTAATGCATCAGCTAATGTGTTTAAATTTATTGAAATGTGTTGATATTCAATATTATCAAATTGTCTTTCCAAGAGACGAACCCTCAGAAAAATTCTTAACAAAGATATATTTTTGATAACGTAAACACCATTTAAATGTAATACAATGAGTTGTGAATCTAACTTAAAAATCATACGTCGAATACCAAATGCGATGGCATCAGATAGTAGCTCAATGATTGCACTATATTCTGCAATATTGTTTGTTGTTTGACTGCATATCCCCTGAATAGAGACCAACTCATCGGTGGGTGAATACATGACCCATGCCATGGAATATATGTTCTATGTACTACGACAGGCATCATCAACAAAACCAATGTAAGTTTGAAGGAATTTCAACATCTGCAGTATCAAGATAAGCAGTTAAAGCAGCGAAAATTCATCAAGAAAAAATAACTAATCCTAAGGCACAATTTTCTAATCTAAGGCACACTGTCCTAAACTGTAACTAATGTACAAATAAGATCTTCACATGAAGAATCACACATAATATCTCCTGAGAGAAAGGTCATTTCTGGGTTTATCTAAAGATACGTCATCATAATCGATTAACTCATAGGATCCTTTTACAAGCACACACTTAACAATATAAGGACAATGCCACATTGGTTATAATTTACCAGCACCTAGTTTGTCCTGAGCTTGATCGTATACTAGAACTAGGTCACCTTCTGAATATATATGAGGGTTAACACTTTGATCATACTGATATTTAACACGTTTTTTATGAGCCTCGACAGTTAATGCAACGGTGCGAAGAGTTTCATCTAACTATGCTAGGTATAGGAAGTGTTTCTCCTCTTCAGAGGTAGCCGGTAATAATTCAATGGCTAATTTGAGTGACGGGATTTCACATTCAATGGGTAACACAAATTCCAAACCATAAACAAGCTAAAAAGGAGTGAACCCTGTGGATGTTTTTGCAAAGGTACGATATGCCCATAATGCTGAAAAAAGTATGGTATGCCAATTTGTTTTATGAGTTCTGACAATCTATTTAATCATGCTAGTTAAAACCTTGTTGACGACCTCAACTTGACCATTAGCTTGTGGGTAATATGGTTTAGAATCATCGTGGCATAGGCCAATTTAATCCGAAATTTAGATCATCATAATGTTTTGAAAATGACTTCCATGGTCCGTAACGATAGCTTGAGGGACACCGAACTAAGAAATCACAGGATTGAATATGAAAATTGCTACAGTTTTTCCATCAGTCGCGAATGTAGGCATCGCCTCGGCCCATTTGGTAATGTAATATATGACGCGAATAATATACCCATGCGCCCCCACCAAGTGAGGGTTACATGTGATGAAATCGATGCCCCATTTGGCGAAAGGACTGACAGCAATGACTGGGTGAAGAGGAGCTGGAGGTACACACATCTTTCGAACAACAATTTGGAAGTTGTGGAATTTTTTAACTACAATAATACAATCTTTGAATAGTGACGGCTAGAAATAGCCAACACGAAATATCTTTTGGTCTGTGGCAAACCCAGACATATGACCACTACATGCTCCAGAGTGGCAGTCATTCAAAACCCTTTTGGTTTCTTCATAAGGTATACAACGTCGAAAAAAAGAATCGGCACCATGACGATAAAGAGTATCGCCAACAATATTATATTGTGGGGATTGGTATCTAATTCTCTATCAATCTAATCATGAAATGATCAGGGATCAGTATTTTAGATAAAAATTCAAAGTGCTTAGAAATGCTTCAGACCTGAATGACCGGATAGAGTTCGTCATTAGGATTCTAGGGCAAATCGTTTCGTCAAATCTGAGTTTGTATGAGTGAGTTATGGTTTGTTGTTCGCTTTCCAAAATAGGTAAAAAATGGATAGAATAGGTACAATTGCTGACATGGCAGCCCAGTTAGCAAAAAGGAATCTTCAGGAATATTCTTCAGGTTTTTGCCAATGATGTTGTGACAAGTGACACTTTCTAATTCACCAGTTTTGTGTATGTGGGTGAAATTAACCTAATGGTTCTAAGGTGGAATGGTATTTTTTTTATTTAATTATATATATATATATATATATATATATATATATATATATTATGTTATAAAACATATTATATATATTATATATTTATTATTATTATATTATAATTAAAACTTTAATTAAACAAATATCAATCCACTTATAAAACAAATGCAAAAATCCACGTATATCCAAAGTCAAAGGTTGTATTGCAAATTTTGATGGGTATTTAAATGCAAAGGTATGGGTTATATTATGCCAAGGTTCACGTGGAAATTTGTTGGTTATAAATCAATGCAATTCGTGTTATTCCAAAGTTTCGTTGCCATGGTGCGTTAAATAATGCAAAGGTTCTGTGATAACATATGGTATATGGTAAAAAGACGTTATATGGGGAGCGGGGTCGACTCTTAAACCCAGAGACCTCCGCCCCACAAAGCCACACTCTAACCGTTACGCCGAAAGTGGTAGTTGTTTAATGATTCCATATCAAAGTGCATTTAAACCTTTAGCAGTGGACCGGTAGAGCGCTACCACTAATTCGTGTTTAATTATCACTAAGCCACATTTAAAATGTCACTTGTGTTAAGTTCGCTTATCGTTAAGAAGCGCTTATCTTATGTTTAATTCACACTTATCATTAATTTAAGCATGATTATTCTAGCAAGATTTTTGCAGAGCACACCATACTTGGTGGACTTGCTATTTTTAGCAGTTTTAACTAGCAGTCTTCCAGAAATAGTGGAGAAATTGGGGGAAATACAGTTTTTGCCATATCTGAGGCAATTTTTGCCCAAACAGAGCTAAAAAAGAGTCATTATTGGATAATTGACATGCTATAAACTCAGTGAAGCAGGTTGCAGAGGCAGAAAATGTCATCTACAAGTGTTTTTATGCATTTGAAATTTTTTTAAGCTTAGGGCCACCAGGTGTTGGAGGCATTGCCAAAGCATCCATAATCCAAAGTGAGAAAAAAACAGTCATTTCTGGTAGTTATGTTTTAAACTTATATTAATAGGTTTCAATATCATTTAAAGCTTATAACAGTAATTTGAGCACACTAAAGTTAATACAAAGGCCCATACTATGAAGCTGGACCAAGGAGATGTAGCCTAGGAGGGGTGAACTCCTTCAACATAAATTTTTTTATTGAGCTCTGTTATGTGTGTTTTTTGTGTTCATTTTTTCTGTTGTTCAGTCATTTAAAATTGTTCTTTTAAGTTTATGAAAAACTCTAAATTTCATCAAGTAAATTGAATTGACAATCACACGCTCATGGACAAACTCTTGATGATAAGAAAACTAAAGCAAAGAGAAATTTATATCTGGAAATGATACTAGCAAAAAAATAACTAGAAATCATTTTAGACCAAGTTTCTATCAGAGCACAAGGTTGCTTGCTTGTTTTTCTTGAATGGTTTTAATAGTTGCAATTTTTGTGATGTTTACAAGGTTGAGATTGCAGAGAGGAGAAGGGAAGCTATTGGTAGCTAGTCCTGATATTAGGACAAGAAGGAAGAGAGATGAGAAAGCATCATCCTCACCCAAAGGACCACTCAAGGCATCACTTGAAGCACCTCAAATTTCATCTCCATCAGTTGAGATTGAAGAGGTACAAATTGCACAAGAGGCTGAAGTGATTGAAGAGGTACAAGCTGCATAGGTTGAGCTTGAATCCAAAGCCAAAATGCCAGGCTATGAAGAGACTCATGAACATTATGAAAAAAAGGATGTTAAGAGAGACTTCAAAGAGATGAAAATAATGGTTAAAGTCATGTATGAAGCATTCATTGCAGAAAAAACTGGAGAAGGTTCAAAGCCTCCACATGGAGAGGGATCTTCAAACAGTAAGAAAGATGAAGAGAAGAGCTCAAAAGGTAGTGGAGAAAAACCACCTCCATTTCCACCATCCTCATCTTCCTCATCCTCATCAGAATCTTCATCTTCCACACCCACCACAAAAACTCATACCCACACTCATTCGAATATCCCAAAAGGAAAGACTCCATTACTCAAGTTGAACATCAAGTTTGAACTTCCCACATACAATAGAGATGTTAATGCTGAGAAGCTAGACAATTGGATTCTTTAAATGGAAGTATACTACATAATTCAGAATCTACAAGAGGATGATATCAAGATCCAGTTGGCTTCATTAAGGCTATAAGGAGCAGCACTAGTTTGGTGGGAGGCAAAGACTCAAGAGGAAATCCAAATTCATGGTAAGATTTCCATGACTTGGGTTGAATTCATGTCTTCTATTAAAAGAAATTTTTATCCATTATCCTATATGAAAAAATAAATTATGAGTTGGAAAAACTTTAGGCGGCTCAAAGGCAAAATTGTTCAAGAGTACACAGATGAGTTTAGAAAGAGATCTTTGTTGTTAGCAGTAAACTTGAATTCTCAAGATACACTCTTGAAATACATAGGATTTTTACATTCCTATTTGAAGCATACTATCCTTATGTTTAACCCAAACAATTTATATGAAGTTTGTGTCCAAGCCACACACTTGGAGGCAAGGGGAAAACAAAATATAGAGGAGAAAGATGAAAGTGAGGGTAAGGGAAAAGAGAAGAAAGGAAAATGGAAGGGAAAGAAGAATGCAAGTATCAAGAAAGAGAAGGAAAAAATCACTTGCAAAAACTGTTCAAAGACTGGCCATGATGAAGACCATTGTTTGAAACTTCATCCATAATTGAAACCAGACAGATTGAAAGCCAAAGAGAAAGGCAAAACTGTTGTTATAGTTGAAAAATACTTAGGGTCAGATTCACGAGATGAGACAAAAATTACTGCGATGGGTTTGAAAGGGAAACATGTTGAATGTACTAGTTCCTCAAATAGTCACAACAACACTCCAAATGAAGACATAAGAGAAGAATTGTTCCATATTAGAGTGATTTCTAGTCGTACAAAGATTGATGCATTATTTGATACAGGATCACAAGAAAACTTTATTTCAGAAGAATTAGTCAAAAATCTTAACCTTGAAACCGTGGCACATCATAAACCATATCCTTTGGGATGGATAGTTAAGAATGCTAATTTACAAGTTACAAGGAAATGTATTTTTAGATTTTCCATTACTGCAAACTTTATTGATGAAGTCGAGTTAGATGTAATTCCACTTGACATTTCCAGGATTATATTGGGAAGTCCATATTTGTATGACAAGAAAGCAGTGTTTTATCACCATGAGAATAAATATCGTTTGATTAAAGATGGAGTGGAGTATATTGTGAGAGCTCATCGTGAGAAACTGAATACTTCTTTAGTTAATGCATGGAAAATGAATAGGTTATTCAATGCAAGCCAAAACTTGACATTGATGATGATAAAACAAAGAAATGTTCTGCATCATACTTTTCAAACAGATGCTTATAATTGTAATGAGTTGTTTCAGATTGATAGTAGGTTGTCTTTGAAAGAAGGTGAAAAACATTTGTAGCAGTGAACATTGGTGTCGAGCAGTGTTGAAAACAAGGTGCTGGTGCAAAAGGTTGCAAAGGTCAAAGAGAGGACAAAGCAGCATGGAAAAGAAGGCATAGGTTTCAAAAATGTTCATTTTTGTTTTCCCAAAGGCACATTACAATGGCAAATATACTTGGTCAAGAGTCGACACAAGTTCAAGGCAAAAGCAACTAAAAATCGCCATAGTGACAGAGTGCAAGGTGAGAAAGATTAAAAGTTTCCTTTGATTTTTGAACAAGGTAGAAACAAGATGTTTTCTGCAAAATTAGATTGATGTTCTGCAAATTCAGAAATATTGCAGCATGACGGTGTCAAAGACAACAATAGATGGTTGTCAGAATCAAAGAAAATTTTGACCTTTTATGAAAAGCTCCAAATGATGAAATTAGGAAAATTTCAATGGATAAAGACTAGAAGAGTGAGGGAAGATTCCCCTCATCTTCATAATCAGTAGTCAAGAGATATTTTGGGGTCCAAAAGGCTTCTAGTGGGGAGAAATGATCAGGGATCAGTATTTTAGCTAAAAATTCAAAGTGCTCATAAATTCTTCAGACCTAAACAACCGGATAGTGTTTGTCACTAGGATTCCGGCGCAACTCATTTCGTCAAAATCCAAGTTCGTATGAGTGAGTTAAGGTCTATTGTGCACTTTCCAAAACAAGTAAAAAATGAACAGAAAAAATACAACGATTGACATGGCAGCTCAGTCAGCAAAATGAAATCTTCAAGAATATTCTTCAAGTTTCTACCAATGAAGCTGTGAAAAGTGACTCTTTCTAATTCACCAGTTTGATCTATTTGGGTGAAATTATTGTAATGGTTCTAAGGTGAAATGGTATTAGTTATGATATATATATATATAAAATATGTTATAAAACATATTATAATATATTATATATATTGTATTATTATATTATAATTAAAACTTTAATTAAGCAAATATCAATCCACGAATAAAACCATAGTTTGTTTTTAAATGCAAAAATCCATGTATATCGAAATTCAAAGATCATATTGCAAATTTCAATGGGTATTTAAATGAAAAGGTATGGGTTATATTATGCCAAGGTTCACGTGGAAATTCGTTGGTCATAAATCAATGCAATCCGCGTTATTCCAAATTTTCGTTGCCATGGTTCGTTAAATAATTCATAGGTTCCGTGATAACATATGGCATATGGTAAAAATACATGCTATGTGGGTCGGGTCTTGAACACAGGACCGTTGCCCCACAAATCCACACTCAAACCATTATGCCAGCCGTGGTAGTTGTTTAACGGTTCCATATCAAAATGGATTTAAACCTTTAGTAGTGGACCGGCGGAACGCTACCACTAATCCGCGTTTAATTATCACTAAGCCACATTTAAAACGTCATTTGCGCTAAGTTCACTTATCGTTAAGAAGCGCTTATCTTATGTTTAATTCACACTTATCATTAATCTAAGCGCAATTAGTCTGGCGGGATTTTAGCAGAGCATGCCATACTTGGAGGACTTGCTATTTTTAGCAGTCCTAATTGGCATTCTTCCATAAATAGTGGAGAAATTGGGGGAAATACATTTTTTGCCATATCTGAGGCAATTTTCACCCAAATAGAGCTCAGAAAGAGGCATTCTTGGCTAATTGACATGCTAGGAACTCAATGAAGCAGGTTTCAGAGGCAGAAAAAGTCATCTAAAGGTGTTTTTGTGCATTTGAATACTTTTTAAGCCGCGGGCCACCAAGAGTTGGAGGCATTTCTAGAGCATCCAAAATCCAAATTGAGAAAAAAAATAGTCATTTCTAGTAGATTTTGATGTTTTAAACTCATTGGAATAGGTTTCAATATAATTTGAAGCTTTTAACAACAATTTGAGCACACTTGAAGCTAATAAAAAGACCCACACTATGAAGTTGGACCAAGTAGACATAACCCAGGAGGGGTGAACTCCTTCAAAACAATTCTGTGTATTGAGATCTATTATGTGTTTTTATATTTGTTGTTTTTCAGCCATTTAAAATTATGTTTTTAATTTTATGAAAAACACTAAATTTCACCAAGTAAATTGAATTGACAATCACATGCTCATGGACAAACTCATGATGAATAAGAAAACTAAAGCAAAGAGAATTTTATATCTGGAAATGATACTAGAACATCAATCACTAGAAATCATTTCAAATCACGAAAGCTCTAGTTGAAAGGTTTGGGTTTGGAGATATATAATGATATCCCCAAACCAAGGATATAATGTATTGATTAGAAACAAAGATTCATCAGTGAGATGGTTTTCTGCCACCATTTTAGATTCAGTATTGGGAAAATCACACATAAGCTGAGAAAATACCAGTGATTTCTTAGAATTTTATTTCTTGAACTCCAAATCAGACTGTTGCAGGATAACGATCCATTTAGAGTATTTTCCCCTGAGCAATTTGTTCATCAAAATATACATCATCGGGTTGTAATTAGATATCACTATGATTTTTTGTAACAATATGTAATGATGAAAGCATTGGAGAGCTTGAACAGTTGCCAAGTCCAATTTCTCCACATGTGAATACTTGATTTCTGTCTGTCTGAGATTCTGACTTAGGTAATAAATCACATGTTCTTTGTTAGAATCATCCTCTTGAACTAGAACCATTTGAATCGTGGAATCAGATGTAGCTAAATACAAAAAGTAATCTTGATGATAATCAGGTGAATGCAACAATGGTGCATGGGCCAATACGTGTTTAAGTGCAGCAAAAGCTTTATTGGAAAGCTCATCCCATATGAATGGAACATCCTGTTTTAACAACTGGGTAAAAAATTTAGTTAACTCTGCATAGTTCAGGATAAAACAATGCAAAAATTTTGCTTTCCCCTACAAACTTTGGAGTTGGCGAAGAGAAGAAGGAGGAGGTAGATTAACAAGAGCCTCAACCTTCGATGGATCGACACGAATGCCTTATTTTGAAACAATGAACCCAAGTAAACATCCTGATTGTACACAAAATACACATTTGTGCGTATTCAAATGAATGTTGTAATGCCTACATCTCATAAATATAGCACAAAAGTGTGTAGGATGATCTTGTTTGCGTAAAAAATGAACAAGTAAGTCATCCAGGTAGGGTTGTACAATATGTTTGATATCATGAAATGAATAAGGCATAGCTCGTTGAAAAGTCGTGCCAACATTTTTTAGTCCAAAGGGTAATTTACAGTATGCAAACGTTCCCCGTAGACATATAAATGTTGATTGAGGCTGATCAGCAGGGAGTATGTTGATTTGATTATAACTAGAAAAACCATCCATTAATGAGAATATTTCGTTTCCATCACTATCATCAATAATTTGGTCAATATAGGGGGTAGGATAATTGTTTTTAGGACAAGACTTGTTAATATCCTTATAATAGACACATACTCTGATAGTCCCTTATTTATTGGTTATAGGAACTATGTTAGATACCCAATCCGTCAAAGGAATAGGAGAAATAAATCTTACACGTAGTAATGTTTAAACTTTAGCTTTAATTGCAGCAGCTTTCCACGGATGTATCGAGCGTAATCTCTGTATAATAAGCCTAGCATCCGGGTATGTCTTAATTTCACGAATAAAAATATTAGGATCAATACCTGGCATTTATTCATAAGACCATGCAAAAATTTCTCAAAATTCTTGAAATAGGGCTTTGTAGATTTTGATCTCTTAAATCGAGAAAGAAGCACCTATATGAATGTTCTCAATTATTCTGGGTTTAATTGATATGTTTTTTTTTTTTTTTTTAAATTACGCTATTTCTATTATGAACATAATATTACAAAACTGCCACGGCTCAGCTGAGGAAGCCTGAGACCAGGCTTGATATCCACGTTCTGTCTAACTATAGAACTGCCCATTAGCGGGAAACCAGTTCTTTTAACAGTGATAACACCGCCCAGGAACTGGGAAACCGACGAAGAGTCATTTACATACAGATTAACGAAACTAAAAAGAGACAAAAGATACATGCAGCTGTGTCTGCTATGAGTGATCATGAAAAACAGAAATTTTTCAAAAATTCTAGAGCATATATCATACTGAGAACTGATCTTGGAGGAGGGAGAGCACTTAGTCTGAAACAGGTTGCTCTTCCACAATTTTGCAGCCATAGTGATCTTCCGAATCCGCTTCAGCATTCTTGTCATCATCTTCGCCTGAAAGACCAACTTCCATCTGCAAGTGAGACGGTCCCGGAGGAGCAGGGGCAGGGGCAAATGGAACTCCGTGAGAGTGCACAAAAGGACCGGGTTCAGGACCAGAGGGGGGCTCGAAGTTAGGCACTGTAGGAGTCTGCAAAGGGTCAAGCGGCTGGACAAGAGGGAGGGAGGTCTCTTCGCGAAGGGTAATCGTGATAAGGGCAGTGATGGAAGGCCGATTGAAGGCGCAATCGAAATGCAGCTCAGCGTGTTGCGTAGATTGCCGAAGATAATGACTGCCAGTGCGAGAAGGGGAGGCGGAAGCCTGGAGAGGGGGTGGAGACAGAGGAGACAAAGCAGGAGCGCGAGGCGGAGGCAGGGACTGAGGAGGCACCGGGGCAACGCGCTCATGGAGACGACCAGCAGGATCAATATAGAGAGGAGCGGGACGCCTTTCAGAAGGCTCCATGGAGAGGTCGACATTAGAACTAGAGGGGCGTTCACTCATGGATCTGCCTCGAGAGGCCCCTCTCCTACAAGACATTCTTTGCCTGAGCTTGGGCATACTGGAATTATGAGAAGAATCCGACCAGTCACCAGAAGGAGCTGCAGGAGTAGAGTTAAATTGACCAACAATAACAGGAGAAGTATGAGAATTGAACATAACAGGGCAGAAATTACTATTTGAGAAGTGGTAGCCGGGAATTGTATCCAAACAGCAGTGCAGAGAGCACCTACGTCCTGTAGCAGTGCGATCCCCACCTGTAGCACAGCCGCCCGAGCAGTGAGAGCGCAGAGGCGACAAAGGGCGGTGAGCAGAACCAAAACAATCGGGAAAGTTCGAGCAGTGGTGCTCCATTTGATGTCTGATGCGCCGAGCAGGACAGAGCGAGTGACGGCGAGGAGGAATAAATGTCCAGCGCCGAGGTTTAATGGGCGTTGCATTAATGGCACCATAGGGGGCCATGTGGCCACCCCAGGTGAACCGCCTTGGGACCTGAACCAGGCCTTGAGGCCTCTTAACCCGAAATATCATCCGCATCCGGAAGGTTTAATTGATATGTTAATAGGAATTGTGGTGGAAATATCTCCCAAATTTTTCTCAGAATCTGAATGAAGAATGGATATAGGATTTCGAGGTTCTTTGACATAATCAATTGAAAATATGGATGAAAAATAATTCTCAAGTTTATCAAGGTCAGGTAGAAAAGAAGATTGATGATGGAGATCGTCCCATGGTAATTCGTCTGATGACAAGATTTCTTGGATATTTTCATCATTTGAAAACAGTTGCTGAAAAGGATCTGAAAATGATGTTAAAGTTGAGCTTGATAAAGAAGAAGACTCTTCACTAACTACATTCATTTGATCATTATAAGTTGATGGAGTTTCAGAACATGATTGTACTGCTACATATGCTGATTCAAAAGGACTTGAAGGCATCTCGCCACCACATGAGTCCAATTCTAATTCTAAAGGTACATTCCATGTGTCATCAAATGGCATTATGCTTGATGTAATCATATTGATATTGGAAATAGTTCGCGGTACTTTGGAAGAAGGTATAGTGAAAGTTCCCATGAGAGAAGAATCATTGAATAGTCCTACCCCGACATCTTCGGAATGGATAACCATTTTTCCGACATGCTGGATACTATCTGTAGAAGTAGGGTCTGAAGCGAAGTAAGACAACTAATCGATTTTAACAATCTTTCCTTTATGAGGAAATAATATGATTCGAAAGACTAATGAAACAACAATAGTCATTGCATAAGACCAACTTCAACCCAGAAGAAGGTTGTAATCAAGAGGGGCATCAACAACTTCCACCTCGAGTGTTACAATTTTTCCTTCTACTTCTATAGGCAGATACTGGAGTATTCCTAATGGGAGAAAAAATCTTCCATCAAAGGCTTTAAGAATGGTCGATGACTGGTTGATTGTCGTAGAACTAAGATTTTTCCAAAAATATATGGACATAATGCACGTAGATGATCCCTCATCAATTACTGTGTGAAAAACTCACCTTGATTTGACTAATACCGAAATTTGAAAATCCATTTGATGTGGGAGTCGAGGTACAAAGTTTTCAAGATCAAAGACAATAATATTTGATTCTTGGGGATCAATCGTTCCTATAGATGATAATAGTAATTTCCTCTGAGCTGGCCAAGATTGCAGCACTTCGAGGGTTGACATTGCTTAAGGAGATATGTCAAAATATTCAACAATATTATAATTTTGAGCGGCTCTCGCATGTGGATTTAAAGTCGATTTTCAAAGTACACCCTTGGCAGTTAGTTTAATTACTAAATAATTGATCCAGATTTATGCAGGAATGCAACAGAATAAACATATAACCATAAATACAAAGATGCAATGGAAATAACACTTCATTTCATTAATATCAAAGAACTGAAATTTGCTTACAGACAGAATGGAAATAAAACTAGCTAGGGCGCTAGTAGCTATCTCTGAGAATAGATGTGGCGGCTACAGGCCTTTGAACTGAGTTACAATGAGGCTTGAGGGCCTATTTGTTATTTAGAAACAATGGGAAATCCTAAACAGCCAAAGCCCTAACCCTAGGAGATGAAGCACCAAAACTATGGGCCCCGTTTGGGTAAATTGGTGTTTCAACTTCCTGGGACGTAACTTTGGCATACGATCTTTGTTTGACGCGAACCATACCTCGTTAGAAAGATCTATCCGAGGAATAAAAATTTTGAGTGAGAAACATTAGTCCATGGACACATGTTGCTCCCGGTTTTCCCAAAAACGTTGTTTAGGGCCTCAAAACGGCTCCGAAAGTTCAGGACATGAAAAAATGCTAAAAATAGTAAGTTGTGCCGAAACTGAAAAACTGAAAGAGACAATGGTGGGGCACCAAGTGGAATAGGTGGGTGACCACCAATATCCACCTGGATCATTCCTCCCCCCTTAGGAAGCAATGGTCCCCATTACGTGTTCCTCTGCGTAGGATGAGGAAATTTCTACTGAACTTGGTCCCTGGTGAACCACTTTCCTTGGTGCAGGAGTTGGCCAGCTTTGACAACCCGATACAGTTGGATCTTCTGTTGGTGAGTGTTCTTGGTTTGCATATCCATGATACAATCTGTGGTGGTCTGTTCCATGCAGTCTGGGTTTAACTCTATTGGTGTGAGTTGTTCGGCAATGTCAGAGGTGTCCAATAGAGGTGGGAAGTAAGGACAAAGGCGGTCCACATTGAATACTGGGTGCAGACCAAGGAATGGTGGAATATTGAGCTCGAAGGCATTGTTCCCTAAAGCCTTGGTGATGGTGTACAGCTCGTATCAGAGCAGGCAAAGCTTGCGGTGGGGTCCAGTGAGGCGCTCCTTCTGGAAATGTAGCCATACTTTGTCACCCACCTGGAAGTTATGTGGCACCCGATGTTGATCATGGCATTTATTGTACTTAGCATTGGCTCTGTCCAATATGTCATGAACTTGTTGGAAGATGTGTTGAATGCGCTCGATGAAGCTATTTTCTTTGTCAACTTCAGACTGGACATGAGCCGAATCAGCCTGAGTAGCCGCAAATGGCATGGCTACGTCCATGGGACATAGTGGCTGGAATCCCAAGCCCACCTGAAAGGGGCTATGACCGATTGAACTGTGGAGAGCCTAGTTATAACTATGTTGTACATAGGGGAGGCTCTCATCCCATGTGCATGGATGCTTTGAATTGTACATGCGCAGAATCTGTACAATCATTCTGTTGACGACCTCTATCTGGCCATCTGTTTGGGGATGGAAAGCTGTGGACTTGGTGAGCTTGGTGTCCAGCATTGACCAGAGGCTGGACCAAAATGTGCTGATCCCGATCTGATATGATATACTGTGGGATCCCAAAGTGCACCCACACTCGTTCAAAGAATATTTTAGCAGTGGCTTCTACTGTGATATTCTTCTTGCAGGCCGCCATAATGGCCATCTTCGAGAATCTGTCAACGACCACGAAAACACAGTCATTTCCATGCTTAGTAGAAGGCAGGCCCAACATGTAATCCATGGAGATGGACTCCCAAGGTCGAATAGGGGTAGGTAGCGGAGTATATATGCCTTGCTTCTTGATGGTCGGTTTGGCAATGGCACAAGGAGTGTAGGATCTGATGTGCTTCCCGACATCCTTTCGAAGTTTCGGCCAATAGAAATACTTCTGCAGTACTGCTACTATTTTCTCGACCCCGAAATGATTAGCGACTCGACTGTAGTGTGCTTCCCATATCATCTTAGCACGCTCGCTTGAAGGAGCACAAAGGTGTCCCAGGTGACATAAAAGTGCATCTTAGAGGTGAAAATTTGGAACTTGCGTACCCCCCAAGAGTGCCTTGTAAGTGTGGCCGAATTCTGGGTCGCTCTCATAGAGAAGCGGCCAATCAGAAGTCTTATGCCCACAAGAGTTGAGAACAGTGGTGAGCGCCACGATCGGTGGTCGGCTGAGGCAGTTTGCAACATTATTGGTGCTACCCTTCTTGTACCTGATGTTCAAATGAAATTGTTGTAGATATGTGGACCACTTCTGATGGCGATCATTCTGCAACTTCCCTTGTGTCTATATGAACTGCAGGGGCTGGTGGTCTGTGTGGATGATTGTTTCCTTCCCCAAAATGTAATTCTTTCATTGTTGACAAGCTTGCATAATGGAATACATCTCTTTTTCATAAGTGGGATACTTGCAAATTGTGTCAGACAATGTCTCATTGTGATATGCCACTGGATTTCCCTGTTGAGTAAGAACTACCCCAATAGCATAGTCAGAGGCATCTGTCTCGATCTCAAATGGCTGTTGCAAGTCTGGTAATGTGAGCACTGGGGCAGAACAGAGGTGATTTTTCAATTCTGTGAACGCCTTCTATTGAGGTATTGACCAAAATAACTTTGCTCTCGCTCCTCCCTTGGTGACTTGACTCAAGGGCCAAGTGATATGAGGGAATCCCAACATGAACCTACGGTAGAAATTAGCAAGAACCAGAAAACTGCGAAGCTCTGTTATAGTGGTTGGGGCTGGCCAATCCCGAATGACTTGGATTTTGGTTGAATCCACATGCACCCCCCTTTCATCAATAATGTATCCCAGATATTGAACTTGGGTCATGCCAAAAGTGCACTTCTCCAAATTGGCACACAACTTGTGTTGCCACAGTGTTTGGAGGAATTATCAGATATGGTGAAGGTGCTCTTCCTAAGTCTGGCTGAAGATCAGAATGTCATCCAAGTACACCACTACAAATGAGTTGGTGAATGGTCGCAAGATGTCATTCATCAACCTCATGAAGGTTGCGGGAGCATTCATCAACTCGAAAGGCATGAACAACCATTCTAAAGGCCTTCCTTGGCTTTGAAGACAATCTTCCACACATCGGAGAGTTCAATTGGTACCTAGTGATACCTAGACTTCAAGTCGATCTTGCTGAAATATTTTGTACCTTTGAGTTGGTCCAGAAGGTCATTAATCCGTGGGATCGGGTACCTATTCCGGACAATGATCTTGATCAGCGCCTGATAGTCAATATAGAGTCTCCACGTCCCATCCTTCTTATGTACCAACATGACCGAGCTCCCACAAGGCGATGAACTTGGTTGGATGTGACCTTTTTGTAGCAGCTCCTGAAATCTTCCTCTTGATTTCATCGTTCTCTAGAACAGAGCGCCGATAGATCGGTCCATTGGGTAGCGGTGCACCTGGGGTCAGATCAATCGGGTGCTTGACCTGACAGTGCAGAGGAACCCCGATGGGTGAGGTGAAGATGTCCCCATACTCCTCCACAACCTTATCCATTTGTTGTTGTCGTGCAGAGGAACCCTGTCTGGAGGTCGTGGCCATAGTCTTCTTCTTGCCCTGGGGGTGGATCATCAGGAAAAAAAATTTCCTAGTTTGGGAAATGAGCTTACTACATTGTTTTGCAGTAACCAAAGAGATAGTGGCAGGAGGTGATACCTCTGGTATCCTGTACAAATTATTTACCAAAGGAACAATAATAGCGCGAGGCCGAGACTCATACACAACATGATGCTTCCACAAGTATGGTTGTCCTAATAATACATCAGAAACATCAATAGGGGCAACGTCACATAATACCTCATCCGTGAAGGGCTTGATGCTATAGGGAAGGCGGCACTGCTGGCTGACGCGGAGATCTCGTCCTTGGTGAAGCCACCCGATGGTGTATGGATGTGGGTGAGCTATGGTCGGCAAGCCCAAACGCTTCATGGCGTCTACTAAAATGAGGTTCTTTTGGCTCCCATTGTCGACAATGAACTGTATTGGGGAGCCCTTTACCCACATCTAGGAGTGGAAGAGATGTTCCTCCTCTGGATCTTCCGGTTCCTCCTTCTGGATCTTCGTAGTGGCAACAGTGGTGTTGGGATCTACATCAATAATCTATTTCCCTTTGTCATTCCCCTTGTTATGTTCTGATTCAGAGTCAGAGCATGCATTTGACTCAGAGGCCCTCATCTTGGCCACCAGCGACTGCTTGGCGCGTCACTCACTTGTGTTGTGAGTGGAGCTCTTATGGAACTCACACCACTTTCCCGTGTCCTTCTTTGGATTTGTGATGTTGTTCTTTTCTTATGGCTTCGACAGGTTGTCTTGAGTCGCCATGCCTTGGATCTATCCTTTGTTTTATGGTTTGGGATCACCTTTCCCTTGCTTTTGATTCACAAATCCAAAGTCTCGATTCTTCTGTTTGAATTTCTGCTCAGTCTTGGTGGCATACAGGTATGCCGTACCAAGCGAGGAGATGTATAGGAACTCCATTTCCTCCTGAATTTATTTGTGCAGACAACTGCTATACTTTAACACCAGATGTTTCTCTGAATCTTTGATACCCAACTTTGTGCACAGGGTATGGAACAGATTCGTCAGCTCATACACATCTTGATCCCTTTGTTGTCGCAGCGTGGTCCATTGTATGTACTTGTCCTCATAGCTCCCCACGGGATAGTATTGTTCCTTGATGGTGTCTCAGAAATAATTCCAAGTGGGTACGACCAAGAACAGAGAGGGTTCTGTCTCGTCCTTTTTCTCACAGTGGGTTTCCCACCTGTCCTTGACATGGGGGGCAGCTTTGAGGAGTGCAAAAATAATCTTCTGCCGGTCAGAAAAGTCAAGAACCGAGAAATATACTTCTAATAGATTCAACCATCTATCTACGAAATATGCATCTATTTGACCCTCAAATATGGGAATGTCAAAATTTACTTGTACCTTAAAAGGAGTCACACCTCTAGAGTAGTTGCTGGATGCAGATGCGCCGCCGGTGGGTAGCCGTTGAAGGATCCGGGCAAAGTTATCTATCATCGCGTTCCTTTGTTTTTCGAGGGCCTCCTCGAGCAATATTCTGGTAGGATCTCCTGCTCCCTCATCTTTCTTTTTGTCCCCCATGGGCATCCGTCAGGGTTTGCGAGGATGATCTTGCAAAGGTTCCACCAGATCTAGCCCTAACTCCTTATACCCTGACCTCGTTGGGGACATGCAAAGAAGGATCGAGAAAAAGCAGACCGCTCTGATACCACTGATCCGGATTCATGCAGGAACGCAACAGAATAAACATATAACCATAAATACAAAGATGCAGCGGAAACAACACTCCATTTCATTAATATCAAAGAACTGAGATTTGCTTACAGACAGAATGGAAATAAAACTAGCTAGGGCGCTGGTAGCTATCTTTGAGAAGAGATGTGGTGGCTACATGCCTTTGAACTGAGTTAAAATGAGGCTTGAGGGCCTATTTATTATTTAGAAACAATGGGGAATCCTAAACAGCCAAAACCCTAACCCTAGGAGATGAAGCGCCAAAATTATGGGCCCCTTTTGGGTAAATTGGTGTTTCAACTTCCCAGGGACGTAAATTTGGCATACAATCTCCGTTTTATGCAAACCATACCTCATTAGAAAGATCTATCCGAGGACTACAAATTTTGAGTGAGCAACATTGGTTGAAAAACCCATGTGGCTCCCGGTTTTCCCAAAAACGTCGTTTAGGGCCTCAAAATGGCTCCGGAAGTTCAGGACCCAAAAAAATGCTAAAAATAGTAAGTTGTGCCGAAACTAAAAAACTGAAAGAGACAATGGTGGGGCCCCAAGTGGAATAGGCGGGTGACCACCAATATCCACCTGGATCAATAATGACTAGGTTTCTCGATTTTCAATGGTTTGGAAACTAAAGGAGTTGATACTGGTGGATGATTGGATGATTAAGTTTCTTTACCAGTTGCAGGACTCTTAGATCCATAGTCTTGAGATCATGTTTCAACCATGACCTAGGACATCATCAAGATATTCGTCGATGAATTGGAAGAAGATCTAATCATTTTGCTATCTTGATATGGAAAAGGATCTTTCAAGACAATAGGTGTGGGTGAACCTTTGACAAATTTGGATACCTCAGCCCGATGTGGGCACTCTTTGGTGTATTGATCCTCATCACAAATAAGAAAAGGATAACGAGGTTTCTTTTTTTTTTGTCTAACGGTTCGTTTTTTCAGCTCTCTTTGGGAGAAGTGTTTTTTTTTTTTTTACCCTTCCCCTTCTTCTTATTACTGGATGATTTAACTTTAGTTGTAGATGATTATATGACATGAATCTCGGTAGAAGTTTCTAGGGAAGGGTATCCTTTTGGTGAATCTGGTAGAGTTATGATAGGAGAAGTAGATTTAGATGATTTCTTCTTACTATTTGTCATATTAAATGTACCAATTACATCATCTGCAAATGAGAACCAGAAGGAGTTGCAGTAAGTTGGCCTAGGTGTGGTAAATCATGAATTTTTTCATACAGAGTACCAGACTATGTGTAAATGAGGTCCAGGTACTGTGCCTGAGCTATGACATGCTCTTCTATTACAACGCCTCCCTTAGCTACATCTTCAGTAATCTTAGGAAGCAATGATTTAATAAACCATTTTGCGAAAATTTGATCCATAATGAAAAATTTCACTAAACATCGTCTACGTCGCCATTCATGTATGTGATCTGAAAGGTAAGTAGATGTATTATGTTTTAATGAAGTCAAAAGTTTTGTGCCATTGTCATAACGGACTGGCAACTGAAAATTAGTTAGGAAGGTTGTTGCTATGGCATTGAAATTATTGAAAGATCCACATGGTAACTCAATGTACCACTTTGCAACTAAGCCGATCAAAGTTCTCTGAAAAAAGTCTCAAATGAATGGTATCATTGATTAAGGAGTTGGAAGCACACCACAAATGATAAGTCATCACGTGATTTGAGGGGTCTTCTCTTGATTTTCCTTCAAAATTTGGAATATCACTGGGAAACTTAGTGGGAATTGCTAGCCAAAATAGAAGATAATAGATTGGATCATACGTTAGCCGAGACAAGTCCGGTAAATATAAAGTTGCAATGACAGTAATTGTCGGTTAGGGTCTTGTTGTGCAAATTGATAACCTTGAGGAACAATACCAATGTTGGGAGGAGGATATCCAGCAAAACCTGGAATAACTTGAGTAGTTGGGATTGGAATAGCTCTAGGGCATCCAGAGTTAGCCATACCGAACTGAGGTTGAGCTGGTATTTGATATGTATAACCAGGGTATGTTTGGCTTTGAACAAACTGACCTTCAAAGGTTTGACCCACAAAAGGTAGACTTGTTTGAACCGTAGTTGCACCAGGTTGTCTTACAGAAGTTTGAGGAATAGACTGAACTGTAGGTACTGTTTGATGAGCAGTAATCTGAGGGATTTCGTGTGTAACAGTTGGTGTTATCATTTGAAGGGTGGTAAAAATACGGGTTTGAGAAACTCCAGGGTTAGGTGTGCTCAGTTTTGAACATAAATTTGTGCAGCAGATTAGATAGGAGTACTTGGAGTACTCAGACCAGCCTGCTGACTACTCGGCACAGATACCTGTGGCGTAATTTGAATTTCACTCTGAACAGGCTATTGGACATGGGTAAAACCAAATTTTCCAGCTGACTGAGCAGGTTGATTATAAGGTACTTGTAAATTAGGATGCAAATATTTTTTATTCAATAGGGGATTCCACACAGTAGTAATTTCTGGGTAAGGATCTCCTATCAAAGGTTGCGATGCATAAGGTTGACCATAACTAGTTTGAGGCATTGGAACATAATTTTGATAATTACTAGGAGTATTTGTTCCTACAACTGATGGATAAGTTCCAGCAAAAGGTTTTCCTCCTTGAAAGTATGGTTGCTCTTGATAAGGATGCTTCCCTTGGAAAGATAGTTTCCCTTGGATAGGTTGCTGCCCTTGGAGATGCTGCTACCCTTGGAAAGGTAGCTACCCTTGGAGAGGTTGTTGTCCTTGGAGAGGTTGTTGCCCTTAGAAGGATTGATGCCCTTGAAAATGATTCTGCCCCCTAGGCGCTATATAGCCACCTTGAGAGCTAGCTTGAGGAATATTTCCAGAAAAATATAGAGATGTTCCATTGCCAAAGGTTCGGTGGTAGATCCATAGAGATGAGTTGATTTTGTGAAAGTTTCAAAAGATGGAATTGCTCCTGAGAAAGTCCTAGAGAGCAACTTGTATCCAACAGGAACAGATGGGCCGACGTACAAAAATGTTTATGGTGATGAAGAAAACATAGATGAATCAGTAGACATTTTTGGTGAAGACATGTTATTACCTCTAGCTGGTATAGAGTAAAAAGGTATGCGATGTGGTGAATGATGATAACCAGAGCTATGCATAAAGTCGGTAATTTGATGATACCATGGATCCAGACTAAGAGGAATGAAAGGGTAAATTTGTTCATTAAACCTTAGATCTAAAGATTCTTGACATGAAGGAATTTTGATCTCTTCTTCCACTTCAGAAATCTCTTTAATACTAATTAGGATAGGAGGAATATTCTCAATAATAAGAAGTTTCACTCGAGGTGAATGAGGATGACTAGGAGTCGGGGCTATGAGATTCGAAAGTGACTTAGACGAAGTAGATTCAGATTCAAGCTCAGATATTTTGGGTTCAGTGAATTCGGTATCTGATAATTGACCAGTAACAGATTCAACTATAATTATTTCAGAAATTTCTAGGTTTTCTTGATCTTTTTCAATTATTTGAGGTTGATTAACTTTGAAATCAGGATGTATTACAATGGATGTTTCTCTTTGTTCAGTAAACCTGGTTCCTGATTGTTGAACTCTTTCAGTTTTAATTTTTTCCAATTGACTGGGTGTATACTCAGGGGTTTTTCCCTGCATTCTACATGAATTTCTCGGTAATTCAGCCACGGTTAATATTTTAACACACGAAATAAATTTTTTTCAAAATAATACACTTAAGGCCGCTAAAAAAATCAAGCAAATGAACACGCACCTACAAAATCTAAATAGTATGTTTCCACAATAAAATCACTAGTTGGTGATGAAATCCAACGTCATGGAAACTACTGTGGGAAATTGGCGGTTGGAATAGTTACCCTGACAACCTGCTTAATGAAACAGTCTGGTGCAAGTAACTCCACTATTCCATCTCGAAGTGAAGAATACCCTCCAGAAATTCCAAGTGAGTTTAGTCAACGTCTGCTCTAGGTACAGTGGTACTCGCCCTCCACCATCACCTTTGGAAAAATCCTAAAGATTATGGCCACTAAGGTCACCAATTGAGACAATTTCACCTGGGGTAATAGCATATGATCCGATATACACGCAAGGGCAGATTATCAAGCTCAATCCCCTTGAAAGCTCCTTGGCATGGTAAATCTGAGGTTTTCTAACAAGTGACCCCAGGCTCCTCAAAAATGGTTAATTTGAGGTTTACCATTTGTATTACATGCACATATTTCACCAATGAAGTAGGTATGATTACCTCACTGGGTCTGACATGACCTCGTGTTTCACTCTTTTAAGAAGATCTTCCTAGAGTACAAATGAAACAAGTGGATTTCCTTACTATTAGTGTGAATTCTAATCGCAAGCATACGAAAAAAGCTCACTTTAGCTGTGCATAACAAACATCCCTAGCATCAAAGATGGATGCCAATTTCCTTAGTCCTGTAGTTAGTGATTAGAATAAATGCTACAGAAATTGATATCTATGCAGTTAAAGACATTAAATAGAAAATAACAAGCAAGAGTTTCTCCATGCATCCAATGAACAAGATAAGAATTCTTAAAGAATTGTTTGTATTATGACACTTGGGAAGGGAACATAGAAATATGTTACCAATCCCCCTCAATGGGATGGGTTCTTGTATGTCCTCATTGCTTCAGATCTAAGATCTCTCTGTCTTGATGGTGCAGAAAACCCAGACACAATGGAACTCAAAGGGAGCTCACAAGAAAAAAGTAGAAAAAATATGACAATGATGGAGGATCAAAGTTAGACCAAAAGTATAGATCAAGAGTGACATCTAGGCAACAAAAGGTAGTGAATGAATTGAAAAACTCTTCTATTTATAACAAAATATTGATTTATTCTAGATATTGGTGCATAATTAAAATATTATTAACCAAATCTAGATCCAACTTTTATGGAATATTTTATTATTTTTGTTGGAGGGAAAAGGAATTTGAATTTGGTCAAATCCCTTTATAAATAAATAAATAAATTATTTATTTATTATTTTAAGAATGTGGTTGAGTAATAATTAAATAAATAGTGATTTATTCAATTATTTATAAATGATTTAGTCAAATATAATAAGGAATATTATTTAAATAATGTTTTAAATAATTATTCCTAGAAAATAATAAGATAAATAATGATTTATCTAATTAATTTTCTTGTTTTGGGTTAACTATGACCAGGAATATTAATTAAACAATGGTTTAATTAATTATCCCTTGAGAAAAAATAAAAAAGGATTTATTCAATTATTCCTCATGGGGTTCCCTATTTAGACCATAAACAACTTAATAAATTATGGATTTTAAGTTATTTTTCATTGTGAAAGAAATTTCACTATGGTAAATTGGTCTTACATGGTGTACTTTGGTCCATCTAATAGTAACAGGTTATATGACCAAAAATTGGTGTAATAGATTTCCCCCCAACTTGCGAGCGTTAGGAGCTAATCGTATGAGCGAAGTACGTTGTAAGAACTCAATAAATAGACACCAAAGGGGAGTCAGAAAGAGAGAAATATAAGGCGGACTGAAGTGCGATAGGACAAGACACTGAGGAGGCGAGACTTATAGCTGTGAAAATATCCTTTATGAGTGATTACCTATCCTACATGAGGCCGGGGAGGCATACCTATGCCCGTCAAGATAACAAAGTACAAAGAATAATGATGTGTCCAACAAACATGGGACTTAACTATATAGCACATGCTAGCATAAACATGGGCCAGATAAAAAACATGATAAGGGTTCCCACATACATATTGTGTCTGGGACAACAGTAAGGACTTATACGATGATATCTGAGTACATGATATATAAGTACAACCAAAGAGGCCCTGTAAAATAGGAAAGAGATATGAAAATATGAATGATACATGCAACCTAAAAAAGGCATTGCAAGCAGCTGAGGCCAGAACCATCAAAATTATGGAGCTGCATCCAACGCTATAATAGAGAGGTCATCCGGGCATGTGGGGGGATACCTGAAGGGCCACCCCCTCATGAGGTCTAAAACATATTGCACACACCCGGAAATCACTGGTACAATCTGCTGCATCACTGAACCATCAAGTATACAGATATAAATCATGCCATGAGGAGCTAGAACTGAGAAACAATGAAGTCAAAGGGAAATAAAGGGTCCCTTTGCTTGATCTGACGCACCGAACAAGAGTGGAAGCTGGAACCAAGGTACACTGCCCTCTAGACCTGTCTTCTGGAATGAATAAGATGATGTTGATAGAAGGAGGTCTGCCATAGGTGAGGCAATAGGGAATCCTCAACTAAGGCACAAGGGATAATAGTAGAGCGACTGATAGACTGACACTAGTGATTATGGTGGAATGGGGGGAATTGAGTAGCTGACTGACAACTTCCCTTGTTAGAGCATAAAGGGCATGGATGACCTGGCAACTATTGACTCGACTCTGGAGGGGATAGGGGATAGTATGGATGAAGGAAAAAATGTGAGACACGAGAGAGGTACAAAGAAATGGAGGATGGAGGACTGTGGCAGGAGATAGAGGGACTCAGGACAGACTCCATGGATGCGATGATGACTCAACTAGGATGCTCTAAACAAGGTCGACTTGATGATGCAGCCACAGAGAACAGGCCTGGTGGGGGCCATAGAAACATGAGTACAAGATGGTTACTCACGAAGAAAATAGACATGAGCATGGACATGTATGGAGGCAAGGTAGTGCCCCAAGTATGAGTGTTGCAAGTGAAGAAATTCGATTTTGAGAAGCGGTGAAGTGACCCTTCTTGGAAAAAATGTGTCCGAGTGAAGTATCAAATCACCAAAAATGAAAGGATACCCTTTTGAGAGCTTGGTGAGAGCTTTCCAACAGTGGTGATGGTTTTTCACACTGAGCTACAGTTTGGTCGCAGTTGGAAAAAGAAAAAACTGGGGTTTCTCTTTTAATAAGGAATTTCCCCTCCAATTTGATTTATTTGCAAGTGTAGCCGTGGTGAATGTAGAGAGGAGAAAAGGCCCTAAATCTTGCGGCAATTGTAGTGGACAAACTGACTGTTGGAATCGAGATCCGTTAGTTTCAGGTAAGAGTCCTAACCATACTCTCTCAATTCAGTGGATTAAAATTTCATTTTAGGCACCCAGAGCCTAGGAACAGGCCAGGTCACACTTTTTGGGGTCTGTACTGCAACCTAGCTAGCAGGTACTAGGCAGAAAACTGCGACCTGCCCCAGGAAATTACCTTAAAAGTGCGACCTCTCAGGGAAAGGGGGTTTCAATGATGTTTTTGGCTAAGAGCTAGGATTTTTATGGTTGAGGGGCACATGTGCCCCCAGGCAAGTTATGGTCATGCCAAATGTATCTAGAAAAGTGGAATCTAAACACATTTTTATGATGTGGTTCACCATTTTTTTACATTATGGTTATCTTCTAAGGGAAGAATGGATATATGAAGTTTGAGAAAGGGTATGGAGGATTACCAATATCTTTTGGTATTGCATATATGAATCAAATGGACTAAATTTCTGGGTATGCATACATAGTCTCACTATCCCAAAGAGTGGATTTGGATATAATGAACTGTTGCTCACCTAGAAAACACACAGGTTGGTCAACAACAATGTATAAGGGACTAGGTTGTTGATGTAAGATGAAGGAATGATGAGGGGTGTCATCCCTAGAGTGATCTGAAGTGATATGGGACTCTAGAGGTTCTTCTAAATGGGGAAGAATAATGGTAATAGAGCCGACACGACCAGATGCACTAGGAGGGTTGTGGAGAATTGCTTCTCCTAGACTCTCAAATATGAGTGCCCCCTTAACCAATAATTGGGTGTCAATGTAATGGCCACAAGGTGTATTTGTTTCAAATGCATGGGTTCGATGTAAGGGGGGATAGATAAAGTTAGGGGTGGTGATTGCTTCCATAATGTCATCATTGTAATATAAGATGGGGTGACTGGTGGAAGAAAGACCACCTGACGCGACGAAGCTACCTGACTCATCATCATGAGTGTGTGTGTTTGTTTGGCGCATGAATGTACCAAATCACACCTGATTAAGAGGAGTGGTTTTTTCCTCTTAATTTCTTGGTCACAGGAAGAAAATAAAGGGAGTCAAGCAAGTTAGTGAACATGCTAAGAAATAAACATACTAATTAGTGAAATAGCATGCATATTCAAAAAGAAAAACTAAACTAAAACACATAATACACAAGCTCTAAATAGAGTCAAACAACTTCAATAATCCAAATAGTGGCACTTACGTCCCCTCTTATTGAGTTCTGGTAGGAATAAAGGATGAAACATTTACCCACTTTCCAAAGGGCCCTTGGAACTAGGGAGTTATAAGACTCGATGCAAGGATGTATTTACTTCTGAGCTACCTTGGAGCAAAGTCTCCCTCTCTCTACTCCAAAGGACTGGAGTTTTTGGATGGAAAACAATTGAGTCCCCTTTATCTCTACTCCGGATCACACACTGTTGGATTTCTTGGGGAAATTATGGACAACATAACAATGTTTTCTCATATTTTTCATCTCTTGGCGGCCTTTTATAGGATAATTCAAACTCTCCTTCCCTCTCTTGGTACATTGATGGATGTTGACCCAAGATAGGAGGGTGATTCCATTGAGTGCCACATTATTCCATTGTGTGTTCCCTTGAGGTCCTAAGGAGGCTTGGTTAGCTGTCCTTAGGCAGCCTCAAGTGTGGGATCAATGTCTTGGAGTGTGCCATGTGGTCCCGGAAAGTAACTTCTGCTACTCTTAGGTCCGCACGGCTTTTTGAGGAAAATTCGTGCAAAGGCACACTTATCAAAGAAAAGTGTGCACAAAGGCACATTTTGTTGGTTACTTTAGTGTGCAATTTGATTTTACTTCTAGACCTTACAGATTTTTAAATACTTCAGATTCTCTAATGTGCCTCAGCCCTGTAAATCCTTCAGCCTGACATTTAATAATTTCGTCTTTGCTTGTCCTATTTTCCAGTGATAACAATTTTACCCCTAATGTGTGAGGTCTCGGAAGAACTGTATAGTCGAAATACATTTTAGTTTATTTTCTGTGTACTGTGTAGAGAGAGAGAGAGAGAGAGAGAGAGACCTGCGTGTAGCATGGAGTTGGAGACACCTTGTACCGGGTCGAAGAGCGACCATGTCCCATGGGAACCCTGCAAGCAATGGTATAATAATATAATTTTTCTATGAGGCGGGCATGTCCCATGCTCGTGATGCTTTGGCTAGCTAAACAAATCTATTTGACAGATACATATTATGTCAATGTCACTAGTATGGTAATGATCTACTGGTTGATGACGACAATTGTTGACGCCCTAAGGGGGGTTTTTTCTTTGAAAATAGGTGGAATGTAGTACCCACATGCATAAGCTTGGCATTTCATATAAATGCACGTTGTACGCCTGGGTGTTTGATTGGGACCTTCCCGTGTAAGAATGGATGAAAGAGATGCTTATATAGGCACGAGTCTTCAACAAATTTGATCAAAGTGAAATGGTTGTATGATACAATACCATCTTGACATTAAATCTTGTGTTGCAGTTAAATTTTAGGAGGATTGATGACATCTATGGGAAATGATGCCTCCCATAGTGCTATAAGAGGATGTCCTTTTTGTGGAGAGGGGTGATCGAAGGTACCACTTCCTTTTTGGAAAATGGGTGTTGATGTCAATAAAAAGGAAGCCTCAACCAAATGAGAGAGTCGCTGATACAAGGGATTAGGATCCTGGATGTGATAGGTTTAACATAGGCATGATGGAAAGGGGTGACTGAAAACTGATGATGGGGATTCAGTGGCCCAAGGTCGGGGTATAAAAAGAATCTTGGTGGCAGTCATAACTATTTCTGATGGGTAAATACCTGGAGTCGGTAGGAAGTCCAGGGTGGGTATATATTAGTTATGAATGTCATGGTGGCTTATGTGTGAGGGTGGGATAATATAACCAAGGGTGAACAGGGACTGCTGCCATGGGGGAAAAAATGGACGGGTGGGTGGGGGCATAATGTACCATTTGCGGTCTTTGTACACTTACCAAAAGAATGAAATAATGGGGTTTGGTTTGTACAAAACATAGAGACGGGTGCCCCAAAACATGAAAGTGTTCGCTCACTGATGATGTGAGGAAGGTGTTTTGCTCAGGGTGGCAACCCCATTGGTTGGTCTCGTGCACTACTACATTTGGCGGAAATTCCGACACTTGGTTCCGACGCTTTTGACCAAATGTCGGAAATTTCCCCAAATTTTTTCGATCCCGCCCGAAGCCGTCGCTATACCGACGTTTATAGAAAAGTGTCGCAATACCGACACTTAGAAAAGTGTCGCAATTGCGACGTTTGGAGGAAGACGTCGCAATTGCGACACTATGGCCCAATGCGTCGCTATTGCGACGACTGCCTCTAAACGTCGCAAGTGCGACACAATGTCTAAGTGTCATAATTGCGACGTTTGGAGGCCTTCGTCGCAATAGCGATGCATTTTCCGCCGTCAGTATAATGACACTTATATGCGCGCTAAATACAAATATGAAACTTTATGCACTCTACATAAAAATGATTTTATTGTTTCGTATCCGTCGCAATAGCTACATTAACGTCTGAGATCACGCGCGCATTCGCCCTTCACTCTTGCAGAACAACATTCGCCCTCAGCTCTTGCAGAACAACATTTTCCCTCAGTGTTCACCCTCAGCTCTTGCAAAATGGTAAGTTCTTACTGCAGGCCCTTCCTCCTATAGTAGGGTTGACTCTATTTGGGTTTTTTTGGTCAATTCCGTTGGATTGTGTTAGGCTGTAGGGTTCTCTCTAGATGTCAAGAATCAAGATTCAATACCCTCTATTATCTTCATCACCCAATACAAATTTAAATTTTTCCCAAAGAAATGCTTATTAATTTGGCAGCCATTATTCTCCCTGCTTAAAAACCCTACATTTAAATGAAAACAAGCATTGCATTTCAACTACAAAATCTATTAGTGTTCAAATGCACATGTGTGCTACGTGCGTACGATATCTTGTTTTACAGTTTACTAGCTCTTGCAGAACAACATTCGCCCTCGACTCTTCAGGCTTGACGTGGCCTGACATTCACCCTTAGCATTCGCCACTGAGCTCTTGAAACGACGTCGCCCTCGGCTCTTGCGAATAGCATTAGCCACTGCGTTCGCCTCGGCTCTTGCGAGAACATCATTTGCCCTCGGCTCTTGAAATAGTGAGGTTCTTACACTTGAGGCCCTTCCTCCTATAGTAGGGTTGACTCTATTTGGGTTTTTTTGTCAATTCCATTGGATTGTGTTAGGCTGTGGGGTTCTCTCTAGATGTCAAGAATCAAGATTCAATACCCTCTATTATCTTCATCACCCAATACAAGATTTAAATTTTTCCCAAAGAAACGCTTATTAATTTGGCAGCCATTATTTCTCCCTGCTTTAAAAATCCTACATTTAAATGAAAACAAGAATTGCATTTCAACTACAAAAATCTATTAGTGTTCAAATGTACATGTGTGCATCACTTGTGTAGGGTATTCCTTTTCCACTTTCACATTATCCAAGAATGTGTGCGGTATAGTTCATATTTTTTTTGATTTAGATTATCTTGAAAAAGGAAAGGTAAATTATTTCCCATGGAAAAAGAAGGTTTTCCCTTTTTACTACTGGAAATGGTACAACAAAGTTCCATTTCTACCCGAAACTCCTATGAAACAGGAACCAAATAAAGGCCATGTCCTCGATGGACATCATTTGGCTTTGAAAATGGCCATTGCACCGTGTTGTTTCTTATATTACATCACGATAGTTTCTTAGGTCATTTCTTGTTTCTTGAGATGAAAAACAACCAAAGAAATTGTGAAGATCCTTTCAAGAAATAAATGACCATTTCTCAATCATATCTCAACTATTTTTTATTTTATTCGGTGGTTGCTTACTTTGAGAGAAATTTGACACTTTTATAAGGAATATAACATAAAAACACAAAATGGGAAGGAATTGATGAGGTAGATGACCTTTAGTTGTTGTCGATTAAGAATTGATAATACACGATGCATGTTCTGTACTACAAACTAGATTCCTTCCTGGAGTTAGGACACAGAGTATTGAATCAAAGTTGTAGTTTCTAACTTCTTGTATTGGTTCATCAATCTTGAAATTCAGACATTGCATGTCTTCATTGCTTCATGTTTGAGTAATTTGCATCATATCGTACAATAGGAAATTATGAATTATGATTATTATTACTTTATGGATCTGTTAAGTTACTTTTAAGTTTGCATGGTTTAGTGTGAAATTATTCTAGTCCCCAAACACATATAATGAAGGAATTATAACGTGATTTCAAACATTAAATATCAACAAAATTGTTTAAAGGATATTGAAAGGAAAAAGGTGATGGAAGATAGAAAGTGCCTTACTTAAATGCTCTAAGGATTTTTCAATAGTTGCTCCAAAAGCTTCACTTCACGGCCCTTCAAGATCATCTCCAACAATGCTATACCATCAGCTTCAACAATGTTGCTCCAAAAATGTCCTCAAGGTCTTCACAACAAGTTTACTAGAAGTTGCTCCAACAATATATTCGATAAGGTCTTCATTGTCAACTCGTCTCTTGTTTGGGTGCCTTAATGTGCAATGACATGTTTCCAGGATTGAATTCAATGCAAGGCATATTTGAAACTCTAACTCTGTCGTTCGGTGTCTTATTAGAAATTATTTCAGTTTTCATTTTGTGTTTTTAAGTTAGATATTGTTTTCAAGTTTTTACATTTATAATTTTATTGCAATGTGGCAGACTGATGAGAGCAGTGCAGGAACAACCTAGAGACGGGATGATCGCGGAAAGAGGCCAGCGGAAGAACATGTAAAGTGCCAGCATTGCTCTATCTTCGGGTATTTTAGTTATTTACATAATTGAAATAATATTAATTTTGTTCAAATATGTAGACACCTAGCCATGGTACGCCTGATGATTCCCTCTTTGAGGAAGAGCTTTCTTCATCCCTATCTCCAGTGTTCTTGTTGCAAAAAAAGGCACGAGATGCAAGGTCAGAATTTAATACTTTGATAGACGTGCCTCAAACACCTGAAACAGAAGAGAGGATACAACATCTTATGAGGCAGCTAGAAAGATATCGGGTAATAATAAAAAGTCAAAAGGATATTTTTTTTGTTCTGCATGAGATGAATTGTGATAGTTTGATTTTTAATTTTTACATTGACTAAAATAACAAAAAGTTCTTTTGTATGTAGCGTTTTCTAGCACTTGCTGAATCCGGTGTTGGTGGTAGTGGGACACAAGGGCAAGAGATTGCCCAACAACCCTCTCGTACACCTTCTACTCCTTTAGGTGCCAGCCAAGAAACACACCCTGCCCAAGCAGACACCCAGCCAACCGTTGAACGTGTTGGCAATGATGAGGGTGATATGGCCAACTACATTATTGCATTTCCTGGAGCTACACGTGTCAGCTCCACAGGGACCATTAATGGCACGTTTTTGGTGAACGATGAAGGTGTCCCTATAAAGCATGTACAAATCCCAGGTAAATTTTAATATTTTAACTATTTCATGTACTTTATCTAAAACATATTTATCATGATTTTTATTTTTAAATTAATGATAATATCTTCTTTTTCTTTTGGTTTTATTCTGTGTAGGAAACAATGAGTTCTACAGGATTCTGGAGAGCCATTCGTTGGTAATTTTTGGCCCAACCATACGTACAGGGTGGAATTCCCAGAATTCCAACCTGAAAAAAGAACTTTTAGATTATCTAGAAGCCCTTTTTGGGGTCGGCACATTTGACAGAAAAGCGGTGGCTCAGGTAGCCGGCAAATATTTGAAATATACCAGGGACACCTATAAGACGCAATTGCAATTTAACCCTAGATATGAGCGTCCTCTCGCAGTTTCAGAGAGTGAGTGGAGAGCACTCATCCATGACGGAAAAGAGAAAAGGGCAAAGAAAGAAGGAAAAATGCCAACTGGACCCGCAAGGTAAATTACAACTTTAATTCAATAGCTTGAATTTTCTCTATGTCTAAAATAAAAGTGTGCTACATCATATCTGACTTTAATCTTTGATGCTAGGTTGCCGGACACCTCAAAGGCAACCAAAGTTAGGATTGAAAAAAAGGGCCATCACAAGCTAGGCCAGGGCGGCTACTTGAAATTGGCCGCAAGAATTGTAATTAAGTAGCTAAACATCTTATAATTAATTGTATCGCCTTCCAACGTTTTTGTAATCCTATCAAATATGATTAAAAATACAAAATCATATGTAATTTAGGGTGATGAATTTGGAACAGAAACTACAGAGGAAGATAAAAATATCACTTTCCATTTCGGCTATCAAGCCGTAGTTGAACGTCGCATAAGATTGGGGCAGGTCCCAAGATCCAGAATGCCTGATAAGGTAAAACATTAACCTTTCAATATGTTTGTTTTCATCCATAAATTTAATGTCAAACAACTTTGTTTAAATCAGTGGAGCAACACTACCGACGACGCAAATAACCCAATTTTAGATACAAATGTAGATGATCCTCATGTGCAACCTGATCATTGTAGTAGGGACCAGGCCGACAATGCTACTATCAGTGAGGGCCGTGACGATAATTAATTTCCACTTATATTTTTTTCTAATTATACCTTGATGGTTGTCCTTATAAATTTTTTTGTTTAAATGATAGAGAATGTTTCCCTTGAGGATCTTACCACTAGAGAGGAAGACAGGGCAACAGTCCCAACGACGACAACTGGTGCACCAGGTAAATAATCTCATTGCAATTTTTTTTATTAATATTACCGAACTAGTTCAATGATATTTAAAAACTGACAATTAAAATTTAATATTGTCTGTTTTTGTAGGCGATGCCCCGTCACTGGATGAGACCAGACATCGTGACTACGCAACTAGGTCAGCGGCGACAACTGGTGCACCAGGTAAATAATCTCATTGCAAATTTTTTTATTAATATTACCGAACTAATTCAATGATATTTAAAAACTGACAATTAAAATTTAATATTATCTGTTTTTGTAGGCGATGCCCCGTCACTGGATGAGACCAGACATCGTGACTATGCAACTAGGTCAGCGGCGACAACTGGTGCACCAGGTAAATAATCTCATTGCAATTTTTTTATTATTAATATTACCGAACTAGTTCAATGATATTTAAAAACTGACAATTAAAATTTAATATTATCTGTTTTTGTAGGCGATGCCCTGTCACTGGATGAGACCAGACATCGTGACTATGCAACTAGGTCAGCGGCGACAACTGGTGCACCAGGTATATAATCTCATTGCAATTTTTTTTATTAATATTACCAAACTAGTTCAATGATATTTAAAAACTGACAATTAAAATTTAATATTATCTGTTTTTGTAGGCGATGCCCCGTCACTGGATGAGACCAGACATCGTGACTACGCAACTAGGTCAGCAGTGCGGGTCGAAAGGCACGAAACAGAAGCAGAGCATGATGATATTGATGATGTAATTAGGAGCTTTAGAAATAGGAAGAAGAAAAAGAAAATTCGATAATGTAAAATATTGTATTATTATAAGACAAACGTTGCCATACTTGGAACGTTTTTTGCGTTATATAAAAAACTCATTTATCATACTATTTTTATGTCAAGCATTAATTGCAATGTTTCCTTGCGTACTTTTTGTTGAATTGTTTTTTTATTAGTTATTGAATATTTTTTTTTATGCTCATGAAAGTAAAAAATGAAATATAGATTGGGTATTGGGGAATTGAGAGTGATGTAAGGGGGGGGAGGGGCCATAAGAGCTTCCACCTTCACGTGGTTGGCCATGTTTAGTAGAGAATAATTTATTGGAGCGATTTAATTTTGGAGCAAACCTCCCTCGATCCAGTGTAGCAACAAAAAAGTCACTGTTGACTTAGTTGCTACTCTTTCAGATCGTGGGAGGCTTGTTCCAAGTTCATGCGACTCCAATAAATTGTTCTTGAAACGAAGAGGAGCTTATTCAGGTATATTTTGACATTTTCAATATATGTTCTAACATTCATAAGAATGCATCTTAGAGTAAAAAATAATACATTAATTACTTGTATTTATTGTATAGATAATGATGGATTTTGATTGACTTGGCAGTGCAGGTACAAATCCTCTTGCATCATGAGCAATACAACTTGTCAACCAGGGTCATGTCCAGGATATTTTTTCTTGTGCGCTTGACCAGGTTCGTAATGTCACATTTTGTAAGTTCCTTTACAGTTCATAATTCAATATTAGAGTAATGCATAAAGCTTTTCAAAACAATAAAAGGAAAGGGTTATGGCTGAGTCAAATTTTATTTTTATTGACATTGTAATGAAATGTATCTCAATGCTATGGTTTTGGCCTTTTTATTGGTTGAATTAGAGGACCCAGTTGAAAATATTGGGGCCAAGTAGGCTGGTTTTCCTTTTTGCTGATGGTTTGGTGTATCTAATTGAATTAGTTGCCTAAGGTATTTTTGGTTGCAAACTCCTTTTCATTTTACATACAGTATTGGCCTTGTGGAATACATTTGATTGTGTGGTCTTGTTAGATCTACAACATTTGTAGTTGTTTAGTCTTATGGCCGAGGTGCACTTTTATTATGGAAATAGTTGATGCAATATTGTCATTTAATCCTTACTGCGGGGTAGCATGTTGAGAAGTTTTTTGTGAAACATTTGGTATTCAAAATGACACTTGATCCTATACAGCATCATGCACTTGACTTCAAAATTCATATTCAAAGTGTGCCAGACAATTCTTCCAAAATTTCAAATATTTATGTTGTTTTAAACCATTATCTTCAATACAAGTAAATGCCCAGGAGAGAGAGATCATCGTGTGGCCCTTATGGCGAAATTGGACCCCTAAGGAGATGGTGTGTCTAATACTGCTGCGAAAGTCGACATTTTTCCCTGGTTTACCTAAATTTTTTTCCTCCAGCCTGAGTCTTAATTGACTTCTTTCTTTGGGTTTATTTATCAAATTCGTAGAATTTGATAAATAAATACTATCCACAATGGTTGGACTTTAATTTATATTCCCGACTTTATATTATCTCCAATCCTTATAACCAATGTTTAACTTTCAACACTTTGTATTTATACTCCATGTTTCTTTTTAAATAAATAACTTGTAATGAACTTTCGGCTCTATATTTCACCACCCAACCTTACAACAATCACGCTCTAGACTTATGCTAATTATCCGCCAATCGTTTAATTAAACAATTTCATTATACTCCGGCCCCACCTATATATATCAATAACCAATCAAACACTCGTATCATACCTGGCTATCCTCCGCACACCTTAGTTAACCTCCGGGCAAGTTCAACGTGCGACCACCGTCCGATGGCCCTTCTCCAAATCAACGACTCTTGGCAATTTCGTTCGGCTTCCAACGTCGGGCTTTAACGTGCGATGGCGCGGGTTAAATGGTGGTTTTCCGGGGGTCACTTCGCCATGTGTCGCATTCCCTATGGAATCGCTCGCGAATAGGAAATACCGCCTACTCCGCAAAAGCGGTGTGATATGGGCAACCCGCTTTTGTGATTCCGCTCGTGGTTTTGGTAGAGGGCTTGACCACGGGTGCAAGTCTGGTTCCGCTATCCTTTTGTTTGTTAACTCATGTCCAATCCTCGGGTCAGGTTCCGAAAGCACAACAATCTTGTCTCTTTATTAAGCGGGATTTTTATATTTGAACAATGTTCACGACCCCGGTTCTCTACACAGACCTCGCCTTCAGGTGGGGTGAGTTCACAGGGTTATCCAACAATTTACGGGAATTCAAAGACAGAAGAATGGAATTATTAGTACCCAATCACCTCACAGTTAAAAAATTATTCACAATTAGTAGTTCGAGATAATTCAATGGAAACTAAGCTTGGAAATCATTTAACTGGAAACAATTGTTCACACACAGAGGTTTATTGCAGAAATCCCCTCTCTACTCTCCTCTTCCCTCTCTACTTTTATTCATCCGAGGAATTACAATTTATATACATAACATATGGCTCTTCGGTTCCTCTGAGAGGATTGTTCTAGAAATCAAAAGGTCTAATTATAATAATTCAACTAACTGAAACTGTTCGACTCCTACAACTCTAACTAGTATAAGTAATACAGTCAGCTGAGGTATTGACACCTAGCTGTTACAACTCAAATGTTTTCGAACCCTCCTAGCCACAACATGTGGACAAAACCTCCTACATTGCTGGCTAGTGCCTAATGCCCCTGCATCATCGTGTGACATAAACCTATTAACAAAAGTGAACGGGGAATGATTATTAATTATGGCATACTAAGTTGTCAATGATTTTGACTATTTGTCTTTAACATGTAAAAATGTTAAATTCCAAACTTACATCATCATGGTTTGGAATCATGAGCTTGACTAATTTTCCACCATGCTCATAATTTCATTGTTGTATTCATATCTATAAACAATGTTTCAAATAATAATAATAAAAGTTCTATAAGAAAAATCCAGACCTCCATGCTGCTGCTCCTTGTGAGACAAAGTCAAAATTGCATTACACAATCTGACACATAAGAATCTCCTATATCCTGGTGGTATGTATCCAAACTCTTATAATAGTGTCTTCAAGACTTATGTTGACATTGCCAATGAGATATTTAAGCAATGAAAGATGGAGCCTTCTTCATTGTTGTATATGTAACATTGTTTTATTAATATAAAGATTGATGGTTTTGTCTTTCTGAAAATGAAATGTAAAAATAATTTATTGTGGTCAATTGAAAGTTTTTTTTTTTAAAGCTTTTCATTATGGAAGGGCGACATAGATATATGCCCTTCTAATTGAAATTCGGATCTGCCCTTCAAATTTGATCACTGTGTGGGACCTTAACAAACAATAAAACTATTCCGCCGCGCGTTATATAAAACATATAACAAAACCTTTGTCAAAACTTCAAACGAACCCTTTAGTCATGGGTATTTCATCACGAATTGATCATTTTACCATGTACCTTCTTCTAGAGGAATATTCTTCCACTTGATTAGGTACTTCATAATGGTTATATGTCAAAGAGATACAAAATGTTAATCTATAACTTTTTGTGGTTCAAGAATCAACTTTCATTCTTCATCTAATTTTGGAAGTTCTATTTACATTGGCATATTTTTTCCCAAAACCTTTGTTAGGCAAGATACATGAAAAACCTTATGAATGCAAGAAGAAGGAAAATATAACTTCTATACCACTTTTGCAATCCTATGAATAATTATTTAGGGCCATAACAGTTTTGCAGTGTGGAAAAAGTCGGCAAAAAGTCCCGACTTTTTGAAAAAATCCCAAATTTTTCCCGGAGCCGACTTTATTGGCCGACTTTTTGCCGACTTTTTCATCCTTGAAAAAGTTGCGATTTTATCCTCGAAGTCCCGAATTTTTGCCGACTTTTTCGAAAAAATCTTGAGTGAGGTAGTTTCTTTAACAATTTTTTAATTTAAAAAAAAAATCAGGATTTTTTCCAAAAATGAATATTTTTGTATTTTTTTAGTTTTGCCGACTTTTTGCTGACTTTTTAAAAAAACTCCCGACTTTATCGAGTATTTCAACTTTTGGACCCTTGCCGATTTAATCCCGACTTCGAATTTTTCCACATTGCATTTTTGAGCTAATTCTTTATTCTTCTTTTTCTTGAATGAAGATTGCTTATAATGCTATAATCTAAAAAATACCCAATTACCCTCCTCAAATTATCTTTCACTTCAATGTTGTTCCACTTGTTGTTTTATCATTTTTCATGTCATTTGAAGGTTTTCCATAATAATTTTCAAAGTTTCTTTAGTATTTTCCATATGTGACTCTGTTTCCTATACTTTGGACTTATCTTGCAAAAAGTATGAGATACTAGGAGTTGGATATCCATAAAGGGCCTTAAATGGGGAAATTTTAGTAGATTTGTGATAGGTAGTATGATAGTATCATATTACCATTCTTCCTTGAGGAACCCACTTCATCCATTAAGATTTCTTTTCTAAAGAGTAACATTGTAGATAACCTTAAAAACATTTGTTAACTATTTTTGTTTAACCATTTGATTGTGTTTGATATGTAGAACTCATGGCAGCTAGTGTTTCTCCACTCATATTAAATAATTATTTCCAAAAGTTTCTTGTTACTATTACTTTAGGAAAACCATGAAGACTATGAATTTCTTTCACGGACACTTCCGCCACTTGGCTTGTTGTTTATGTACTTTGAGCTCTACAAAAAAAATCTACAAAATTTGTCTATATAAATGACCACAAAAATGTAATACTTACCTTTATATTTCAGTAACCCTGTAATAAAGTCTATCGATATATCTTCTAGTATTTGAATATGTATGTGGAATGGTTGAAGTAACCCTAGAGATTTTACTATCTCGCTTTTATTTATTATGCAAACCTGACCTTCTCTTACAAAATTTTGAATATCTTTCTTCATTCCTTCCAAAAGTATATTTTTTGATCCTTTGAGATGTTTTAAGGAACCCTGCGTCCTACCATCAGAGAGACATGGGACTCCCTTAATATTTGTTTATTCAAATATGCTTGCGTGCATAAAAATATTCTACATTTTCACCGAAGTATATCTCTCTTTCACTCCCAATGCTCCATAGAGTTCATCCCATCCTTTATAAATTTTAGTTTTTGTTTAGTACTATTGTCATTTTTCCATTATGGCAAGCTTCTTCTAGTCACCTAGGAATAGAAAATGTAATTGGATATAAATTTGAGGCCTCTTCTATTTTAGAAAGAGTGTCATGTACTAAATTTTCCTTACCCTTTTTGCAGATTATCTCAAAATTAAAACTTTGCATTTTTTCTCCTCATTTTTGTTAATCTTCCAATGAAATCCATAGCTTCAAAAATTACTTTATGCTATCATGGTATATCTTGACTTTAAAGTACCTCCCAGTGATATACTATCCCCATTTTTTATTGCATGTAATATTGCTTCCATTTATTTTTCATACGTAGATTTCACCAAATATTTTCTTTGAATTCCTTGCTTTTAAAAGACAATGATATCCCTTATTATGTTAATGTTACGTAAATTCCTTGCCCTAGTGCCTCACACTCTACTATGAATGTTTTACCAAAAGTAGGTGCAACCGATGTTGGTGTAGAAGACATGGCATCCATTAAAAGAGATAATGCCAAAGTAGCCTCATCATTCCATATAAATGATATTTTCTTCAAGAGATATGTGAGTGGACTTGAAATGCATGCATAATTCTTAACAAATGAAAAATAATATCATGTAAGTCTAAAAAATCTTCTAAGAACCTTGATTTTCTTAGGAATAGGTCATTTTGTAATAGCTTGCATCTTTTGAGGCTCCAACTTCACTCCTTCCTTTAAAACAATATGAACCAAATACTCGAATTCTTATTTCCAAAAAGCACATTTGGATATTTTTACATAAAAATGATTGTTCTCAATAATTTATATAACTTTTCCACATGTTTACTAGTGTGGTATTCCCATGATTTATTATAAATATGTGTATTATCAAAGAAAACCAACACAAATTTTATATGATGGGATCAAACAAAATTGTTCTTAAGTCGAGCCCGCCGGACTTCAAACGGCGATAAACCATAATTCAAACCAAATTCGCGTTCCAAAATAGCCTGCTGACGTTGGCCAATTTTGTGATGCGAAAACCAAATGAATTCCTCCCTAATATTTTTCGGGTTCGAAGTTGGGCTGGCGTATGGAGGGAGAGTTGTGACGCGAATTTATTATCAAATTCGCCCTAATCTTTTTTGGGTCCGGATTTCCACTGCGCGAGCGGCCCAAAAAAAGATCCGCTCCTATCCCTTTGTGACGAAACCATCGTACATGCTGACGTCATCAATCAAAACCTGCCACCCTTTTGACTTTGTAAATAAAAAAAATTGCGTCTGCGTCATTTTCATTGTTCCATGCGCTAGCCAGTCTTCCAAGCAACAAAATTCAAAAACCAACTATTAACGCTTATTGACCGTTACCTTGCTGAAGAGAATTGAAGCCGAGTATTTCAGGGTTCTTCTGTCATAACTAGCACCTGTTTAAACACGTTTCATTTCCCGTAAACAGGTATTTATTCCAATTCCCCGCTAAACTCTGTAAAAAATCCTGGTTTTAGTTTTAATTCTACACTAAGGTCTGAAAAGAAGTTCAGTTTGGTCTTTTTCGTTCCCAGAACTGCAATTATATTCCCAAAACTGGTAATTGTGCCCTTTTCCACAAAAACCCCGAAATTCCATTTCTGAATCCACAAGAACCAGAAATGGAAGTTCCTGTAGCTCTGAATGTCGTGCCCATCAATGCCCCTCACAAGGACTTGGATTATTTGCCTTTAGCCGATATGGATTTTCAAATTAAGGACTTGCTTCTCAGTGAGAATCCTCTTCGAATATTTTGCCATTGTAGAGACAATTATTTGAATGGTTCTGACATCTTTGGAATTTGGGAATCAAATCTTCCTATGTACCTTCTCCCCTCAGTCCATATTTTTCCTGAGTTAATCCATTATTGCTACACAAATTATGATCCCAACCAATGAGCAGTTTTATCCCCAAGTCAAAATGTCCTTTTCCCAATAACTGCTCAGTCCATAAATGAAATGCTACAATTCCAACCTCGTCAAGCTCTCACTCCCCTGTCCATGGCTGAATTACTTGAGAAATCTACTAAGTTATCCCATGAAGAGTTAAACCGCCTATGCCAAACCTTCATGTTACCAGAGCATCAGCCTAAAAAACCTCCCCCTTATGGTTATACTTTCTTTACTGATGAGGGTAGACTTATTTTAAACATGATATCTTCCATAATGGGCTTCAATACTAGTGAGTATGTTGATCAATTAACCCTAGTATTGTTATCCATTTTTACCCCTGGACAACCTCCTGCTGTCAAGTACGATTTTGCATCTTATATTGCTGACAAAATTCATGATCAGTTCATGAGATTTGAGAATGAGAGAGTATTTAAGTATTCTTCTGTCATATATCATCTCATGATTTACTTTCAGTCAAAAAATTTCCCTTTTTATGTTAAGAAACTTGATGCCAAAGGGAATCCTAGGTCAGTCATCTTTTGGTCTGCCATTACTCACAATTCCTCTTATTCTCCTTATTCCTATAATGAGTTTGTCGACCTTTTTGTTCATCCTGCAACTACCTTGTTGACAAGAGTCTCTCCTCCTAGAATTAACAATGAAATCAAGAAAATCCTTCAGCTCTCAAAGCATTACAAGATAGGTGACTAGTACCTATATAAAAAATACACAGAGATCAAGATATATGGATGTGAATTATGCCCATTCAAACTGCCCAAGTATGTCCCAATGAGACTCTTTGCATTAGAATATTTCAGGCAGATGAATAATTCAGATATAATTCATTTTTGCAATGCAAAGAAAAAGGCTCAACTCGGGATCAAGAGCCAATTAGGTCCCTTCATTTGTAACTCTAGGGAAGCTGGAAAGGAAGCCGAAAGGATTTTAGAAGACTATCTCAAACTACAAAAGAGTTTCTACTGGGTGCCTTATGATCCAAACAACTTTATCTGTGATAGAAGAATGAAAAATAAACAGTCACCATACATCCATCAAAGAATCCCAGAAATAGAATAATATGCTAATATGGATGAATGGACAGAAGGGACATTGGTTGAAAATGATAGTGAGAAGGTCAATGTTGAAAATGTAATGAAAGATCTTGAAAAGATACTTGACCTAGAATCTTTTGGACAGGTGCAGGGATCTTCTTCAGCCAGGACTTTACAACAAAATTTGCAGGAGATTAGTACAGTAGCAGTAGAATCTAAAGGAAAAGAAAAGGAGTCTGATATACAAATAATTGAAAAATTCATAATGACAGCGCAACCAGAGACTTCTAAAGAACAAGGTCAAGGACAAATTCCTCCTGCTCAGATCAGTGAGCCAGAAATTTCTATTTTACAAACTCCTCTGAATATAGAAAAGGGAAAAAAGAGAGAGGCTGAAACAACTACTCCTATTGGTGGCTCTTATGAACAGCAAGATGTTAAAAGGCAGAAATTAACTCCCCTTCCAGAAGATGAATCATTTCAGGAAATCCCTGACAGCCAGGGAAGAGAAGACAGTCAGCAAACAGATACAGGTAGTGGGACATCCACTAATTTTCAAAAATAGGGAATACAGAGGCAACAAAGTGCAGAAATATCTTCTTTCAAACCTCCAGTAAAAACTGCCTGGGACATCAAAAGAACATTCACCAATATAAAGGCCAGGAACGATCCACTTAGACTTCAAGTATACAGCCAATATTTGAAGATGGCTCAGAAAAATCAAGAAAGATTGATGTCAGCTTATGACATCCAACAAGGTAAGATGTTAATGAGCCATTTGAAGCCCAAGGTGCGGCAGCCTCAGACAGCTGCAGATTACGTTAGGACTAATTTTGAAGTCTTAGTAAAGGATATCCATCCTTTAGATCAAATTGAGCTACACAAGCAAATAGGTGAGATGATTTATTCTACTCTGACGGATAAATCAATGATGACCCATAAGTTGCAGGATTCTTTGGATAATACTAATACACAGTTGCAACTTGAAAAAGCCTCCTCCCAGGCTAAGGATAATAGAATAAAAAATTTAGAGGAAATAATCATTGGTTTGGGTCATAATCCTAAAGATGTGAAAGGTATTGAAGCTTTGAACAAGAGAAAAGATGATGATATTGCAGCTCTGAGAAAACAATTAAAGTTACCGGCCTCAAGACATCCACAGACTGCAAAAATAATAAAACAAAATTCTGAGGAAGAACTAATGAATTTTCTCTTAAAATTGAATGAACAACTTACTGCAACTGAAAAAGAGCTTGAGAATGCATTAAAAGATAAGCAGGAAAATATTCTAGTATCTACAGCAGGAGTAGTGACAGGTACAATAGCAACAGGTCAGCCAGCAGAATTGTCACAGAGCAACACTACAAATTTGAACACTGATGAATTAACAAAGTCAATGGAAGATATGAACATTCAAGCCATAGAGCTTCACAAAACAAAGGAACAATTGGCCACTCTAGAACATAAATATGATCTTTCAAAAATGAGTGTTGCTGATAAAACAAGAGAAGTGAACAAATTAGAAAAAACAGTCAAAGCATTGGAAAAGGATCTCACATTGGAGAAACCTTTAAAAGAAATAAATGAAATTCTTTAGGATAATATCATTCAATCAATAAAGGATGTTTGGTCCTCAATTCAAATAATGGATGAACATAATAACTTAGTTAAATTGGCTCTGGATGAGATTGAGAGATCAAGACAAGAGTTGGGAAATATGCCAGAAGAGGCCAATAGACTTATACATTTTTTGAATACTCAGACTAAGAATCAACTTGCAGAAATTGGTATTCAGGACAGGACCAGAACAATTCTGGAAATAAAGAAAGTTTTCACTAAAAGAACTCTGGTACAGAATTTAGAACGAAGGTGCTCGGATATGCAAGAAGAAATCATTGCCTTCAGAGAAAGATTGAATATTTTGTTAAATAGAGGATTGCCCAGTCCTATAGTTGCAGAAGATAAGCTAATGGACCTTGATAGTTATGTTGAAAAATTGGACAAATATGCTGATAATCAAGCTAGTTCTTCAACCAGTTCATCAACAGCAGCATTGCCTACAGGGAAAAACCTTCATGACAGATTGGAGAATTTATTTTATCTTGAGCATGAAGTAAATCATTTGTTCCCAAATCAGCCTTATTTCTTCAGATATACTGAGGCTTATGAAACACTAAGAAAGTTGCAAAGGACCAGAGTGCCAGAAGTTCAATGGTGGGAAGAAATGATGGAAATTTTGTAAAAAATTATCCTTACATAAATTTTTGCCTATTTACCACAGTATATCATGATAAAAAGGATAAATGGATGAACAAAGGTCAAAGAGTATCAGAGCAGTTAAAGAGTATCAATTAAAGAGGTCAAAGAGTAGCAGTTAAAGAGTATCAGATTGTTGATAATCTCCATGTGGACCGCTACTGGGTTTTATATCAAGTCCCTGTATGTAACATGGGGTATTTTTCTATCACTGTCTGGGGTGGGACTTCCACATTTCTGGATGGATATTTGGGTTCCAATCTTCAGATGTGAAAATGTAATGACTTCATGGAATGTTTTACTTCATATAATATATTCAAAACAACGTTTTTTCTCGTGAAAAAAAAATGATTAATGTTTATCACTCTGCCTTCAAAACTAGCGATGCTGGTCTATGTTGCTGGTTTATTGATATGGTCTCATGGTCTTTTATATTTGGGACATATCACACTCCTCACATGATTAGCGTTTTTCTCTGTTCAAGGATTTTGGGTACTTTAATTTGTATTTGGAACAATGGATGTCGGTACTCTATTTGTTGTTTTACTATTCTACATACTGCTATTTCACTTTCTTATAGATGCCTCGGGCATATTTGGATGCTTTCTCAGATTGTCGATAATCTCCATGTGGACCGTTACTGGTTTTTATATCAAGTCCCTGTATGTGACATGGGGTATTTTTCTATCATTGTCTGGGGTGGGACTTCCACTTTTCTGGATGGATATTTGGGTTCCAATCTTCAGATGTGAAAATGTAATGACTTCATGGACAGTTTTACTTCATATAATATATTCAAAACAACGTTTTTTCTCTTGTGAAAAAAAATGATTAATGTTTATCACTCTGCCTTCAAAACTAGCGATGCTGGTCTATGTTGCTGGTTTATTGATATGGTCTCATGGTATTTTTATATTTTGGACATATCACACTCCTCACATGATTAGCATTTTTCTCTGTTCAAGGATTTTGGGTACTTTAATTTGTATTTGGAACAATGGACGTCGGTACTCTATCTGTTGCTTTACTATTCTAGATACTGATATTTCACTTTTTTATAGATGCCTCAGGCATATTTGGATGCTTTCTCAGATTGTCGATAATCTCCATGTGGACCATTACTAGGTTTTATATCATGTCCTTGTATGTGACATGGGGTATTTTTCTATCATTGTCTTGGGTGGGACTTCCACTTTTCTGGATGGATATTTGGGTTCCAATCTTCAGATGTGAAAATGTAATGACTTCATGGATTGTTTTACTTCATATAATATATTCAAAACAACGTTTTTCCTCTTTTAAAGTTTCATTTTTTTATTTTTATTTTTAAATTGAACCTGCCGTCGCTATACCGACTCCTTGTAAGCGTCGGAATTGCGACAGATTAGAAACGTCGGAAGAGCAACAGTATAAACACATCGGAAGAGCGATGTTAAAAACGTCGGACCACATTTCTTTGTAATTGTGACAGTTTACAGACGTCGGAAGAGCGACGTTCAAAACGTCGGACCACATTTCGTCGGAAGTGCGACAGTTTAAAAAGGTTGGAAGTGCGACGGATTGGGAAACGTCGGAAGAGTGACGCTTGTTTGGAAGCGACGGAAAAAGTGTCGATAGTGCGACACTTTTTAATTGCGTCAGAACTGCGGTGGTATGGTAAACCACGTTTTTCCCGCCCTCGAACTGTCGCTCTTGCGACGACTATGTGTTGGAATAGCGACGAATTGGCCGTCGGAATTTCCGCCAAATTTTCTAGTGGTGTGTGGGGTCGATGAAGCAGATGGAAAAAGTCAGAGATGGGCTATGTTGATGGAGAGATGGTAGGACAAATGCGAGGAACGATAGTGTGCTTTCGATCTGCTTAGAAAACCTGGTAGTCTAGGAAAGGGGTTTTATTTTGATATGGTAAAACTTGACTTGATGCATGGCAGGTGAATGGGCATGAGGTGCTTCCTTGACCAAAGTGGTATGGCCATCACATCATTATTTTTATGATATATGGTCTACTTTGGATGACAGGCGCCATGGATGGGATGCTCTACCGACCAATGAGGATGTTTATCATGTGCAAGGTGGGGTGATGATAAACATGGTCGGATTCTTTGAACCTATTTTTAATTTATTATGGAGAAATGATGTCAGGATATGCAGAGTTATTTTGGGAATCTATCATGCTGAGGGTAGAATGATACTTGCTTTGGAACTTTCAGTGGATGGAGCGATGGATGGTTTGCACACTACCTTCAAAAACAAATACCCCAATTGAAAGCATATTATTTATTCAAATATTATTGAAATACATGTGCTAAAAAAGAAGATGAGAGAGGGCATACCTGTCGGCACTGAAAATATATTTTTTAGGGGGTACAAATGTGTGGCACCGCGCTTGGGCGTTATGGAGTGTTGATCACAGTGTTGCTTTCGGTCCTGTAATTGGGCATTTTGAGATCTCGTTATGGTCCTCCAAATTTTTTGAAAAGGGTGACATATAGGCGAATATGGCTCAATTCAGTTCATTTGTGTTAGTTGAGCATTTGAGTTTTTGAGAGGTTAGAGGCTTCTGCGAAGTTGTTCTTGCCATTGCGGTCAGCCTGAGTACCCAGGACTAGAAATTTTTTAGCCAGATAGGCTCCATGACATCCTGTATTTTAATTTTTTCAGTGTCGGTGCCAAGATCCATACAAGAAGTGCTTGTACAGATCCTAGGCTAGCTTTTACGTTGACTGCGCGGGGGATCAAGGTACAAGCACACAAATTTCGCGCAAAACTGAGGTTTTTCACGCACTTATCGCACCTATACTAGCTTTGGGTGCGCCTTTGTCGCGTCTTGGAGAAAAAAAGATGTGCTCTCCTCGAGCCTATCTGAGGAATAGGCGCGCAGAGAGCCGAAGCTATTTTTTGCAAATTTTTTGGGAAATGTTGTCTGTTTTTTAGTGTTTTTAGTGTGACTGATGTGTGCCTATTTGATGACAGGATGTTGTGGAGGGAGAGGGATTGGCCCGATCTCCGGGCCACTTTGGCTGTTGATGGTCATGCATGCCAACAATTGGCACACTAGGGTCTTCTCAAATTTATGGAGAATGACCTGCTACGATCACAGGATTGTCTTCTGCACTACCTGATCTGATGTTGGAACATGCAGCATAAGGTGATGGTGTTGCGGGGGTCTGATCTTGTTATCCGTCTTGAGATGGATATCTATTTTGTGACTGGGTTGCTGCCTCAAGGTGAGGCTCTCCCTTATCCACTTCCTCCTAGGAGAGTGGATTTTGAGTGATTTTCAATAGGCCATTATGGCGGGGCCCCCCTTACGGAGGGGTGTGTTAGGGTCCTATAATAATAGGATTCATAATTTTGAATTTACTTTGATTAGTCTTGTAATATGTACATACTTTTCTTTCTGCAAAATTGTTTTCCCATATTAAAAAATTAAAAAATGTAAAGAGGGTAAAAATCCTAAAAGAAAAATCAAAGGACTAAAAGGAAAAAGATAAAAAAGAATATAAAAAATGAACCCAAACAAAAAAGAGATAAAAATAGATCATGAAGGTGATGAAAATTTAAATGTCGCTACTTTTTTACTTTACTTTGAAAAATAAAGATTGTGTGCAGCTTGTCAAAAATTCCACAATCCATGAAGGTCAAACCGCTTAATATTGATCTTTCATGCTTTAAATTTCATGCTGATAGATAGAGAATAAAGATCTAGCCAAACTGTTTAATATTGGCAGATCAGTAGTTAGGTAGAGAATAATAATTAGCTCAATAATTTAAACTGAGCCCTTGGAAGTAATAAGGTTATAATTAGATAGTTTGTTGTTAAAATAAAAATGGTAAGGGTTTGCAAGTTCAAATGCACCCAAAGAAATGAAGAAAAAATGTTAGGGTAGCTGATGGGTATGAAGAAGCAGTTTTCACAAGGCATGAATAGAAGGAAAATGGTCATTTCATACTTACTAATTTCCCTATGAAATCATTTTCCCTTGTAAAAATACCTCCTCCCCTTCACTTTAACTCTTTCCCCTTACTTCACTCTTTTTCCCTACAAAAAACCCCTTTTCCTAAGTTAAAATTGCACATTTTCTTTAGGAAAAGTAAAATCCCTTTACAATTTTATTTTTATTCATAAAAGCCCTAAGATACATTTATCCTAAGTCTAAATGATTAAAATAATAAGTCGGGCCCCACTGCTATAAACTCACTCGATATTATTTTAAAATCCTTCCTTAATGTATTTTTACATTCCCCTGTATTTTACAATCTCACACTTATTAAAATTTTAGTGTACATTATTAACATTTAACTTTAATATATTAGCTCCCTTTACATACGTGTACCCCGTATATATTAATTCCCTTATATATATTTCCCAACCCTTGTTTTATTTTATAACCCATAGTTTAAATTCCCCACATATGATATATTTTGGACCCACTTACTATAGTCCCACCTATACATAGGTCCCACTATCATATAAACCCGACCAATGTATATATCGCATAACTTCCACATTGAATTTTCCCAGGCCCCACCTATTAGAAACCCCAACCAATTCAATGCTATTTTCCAACCATCAGATCTACACTGATCATATCCGACGACTAGTAATCATTTTCACATCCCCGAAAGCCTGATTTTTAATCACACCCAAACCTTGCAAAATGTGTAGTTTTCAGAGCCCTACTCCCTGCAACGTGTCGACATTCCATTTGATCACATTATATGAAAATGTACCGCCTACCACCTTTCACCCATGTGAAAACCATTGGGCTGTATTCTTGCCCGTTGCGAAAACTGCTTTTGTTTAAATTAACCTTGCGCCTTCAATGTTAACCCCTGATTGGTTCAAAATCCATATAGCCGCCCTCTACAACCTTTTTCACTACTTTCTATTATAGTTTCGTGCAGAAGGAGCATTGTCGACCATTTTTTAAGAAAATATCACTTTGCCGACCTTATTTTAATCCTTTTTACTAGAATTCAATATCATTTGTTGCTGCAACTGCTGCAGAAACATTTAGAAGAACTATAAAGACCCTTGAAACCTCAGAAAATTTCTCCGCTGCCCTAGAACCCTTCTGCAAATCAAAAGCTTCTTTTCTCCAGGTATTCCTAAAATACCAAATCCTTTTACTTACAGAAATGAAATAATCAGTAATAGAACTTGTGTAGGAGCTTCTGTAAACCAAAAGAAAGCCTATGTTGCCTTCCAATCCTTTTCTACAGACCCTAGTCATATGTTTACAAAATTTTTGAGGTGCTGAGATTGTTTTTAGTCACAAAGAGTACAATTTGATAAATTAAAAGCATTGTAGACCAGAAGATAAGCCCTTGTTTCATCCCAAATCAATCTGCAAACTGAAATTATCTTCAGAGGTGCTCATAAAGGCCTGAATTTGATTTTTTAAGCTAAAAGAGAAATTAATTGATAAAATTAATAAACAATGGCTTCCAAAGCAATAGTAAATGTCAATCCCCTGCAACATCTAGTTGTGGATGTAGAGCATACCCCCTTAGCTGACAGAGATTTTATATTAACCCTGTCACTGATTTTAATATTCTTGAGCTCCACTGCCGGAGCCATGAAAAATACATTGACCAAGCTAATGAAGTTTTCATTTGGGAGTCCAGTTTTCATAAGTATGTAGTTCCACAGACTTTTTAGTGCCCAAAAGTGACCAGACTTTGTCAATATTTCTATTTCCCTGATGAAAGAGCCCTAATAACCCCTAGAAAACAAATTCTATTCACTATCACAACAGAGTCATTTAACCAGATGTTGTAGATTCAACCCAGACCATATGAAACCCTTTTGTCCATTGAGACCCTTACCCAGTTATACCTAAATCTGGATGTCCCCAAGAGGTTCCAGATATTCCAAACGTTCATGCCTTCATCAACAGAAACTCCCAAAACTAGTCCTCCTTATCCAGTAGCCATATTTTCTGAGTGAACTAGGCACATCATCACTATGTTATCTTGCATGTTGGGTTATTTCACAGATGAGCATGTTGATGCTACAGTTTTAGGTTTCTTGTCTATTTTCACTCCTGGTCAGCCTCCTGCTACCATTTTTATTTTTTCTCAATACCTCGTTGACTCAATTCATGAATAGCTAGTCAAAATGCCTGAAGAAGGTGTTTTAAAGTATTCCTCAATTTTATTCCACATGTTTATGTACTTTTAGTCTGAGAAATTTTCCATCAACCTTCAAAAACTTGATGTTGAAGGTAACCCACTGTTAGTTATATTTTGGACTCCATTAATTAGAAAATACTCCACCCAATCCAGCTACACATAATTCATTGATTCTTTCATTCATCCTATGGTCAACATGCTAAACAACAACAATCAACCAAGAATTAGTGAGGAAATTAAGAAGGTCCTACAATTATCAGAGCATAGTAGGACATGAGATTGGTACTTGTATCAAAACCACATAGAGATTAGGGTATATGGATCTAATCTTCTTCCATATAAGCTGCTCAAAAACCTCCCAATGAGGTTATTTTCCCTTGAGTATATCAGGTAGATCATTAATTGTGATGCAATCAATTTCTTGGCAGCCAAAAAGAAAACACAATTTAAGATTAAGAATCAGGTTGGCCCTTTTATTTGTAACAATAGAGATGCAGGTCTAGAGGCTGAAAAGTATTTGCAGGAGTTTAAATTCAATCATAGTTTTCTATGGTACTATGATCCTCTAGGAGTAATAAGCAAATTGAGAGTTAAATTTAAATTAACTCCTTATGTACATGAGAAAAAACCAAACATAGAGAAGTACTCCAATCAGTCTGAATGGTTGGAGAACACTTTGAAAGAGGCAGAGGAGAAAGGTGATCCTAGTCAAATCTTGCAGACTTCAGCCCAAGAAGATAGGAATTAAAAAAGAATCAGATAAGAAGGATCATACACTGCAGAGACTACCACTGAAACCAAATTTAAATTGATGTACATGAAGAAGCCAAAGTTAAATCCTGTAAACGAGGAAGTGGAAAAAATTGAAGTAATTGATACTGATACAGTAGTAAAGGATAATGCACCACCTGCAGTTGCTAAAGAAACACATCAACCTTTAGCTTCTAACACTCAAATTGATTCAGAAATAACACAGTGTTGAAGTATCCTCATCCATCAAACCAACAGAAAAAGAGATGGACATTATGCAGAAATACAAAGAAGTAAATATCAGAAATGAAGCCTCAAAGGCTAATACATACACACAGTACTAGAAGCAGTCACCTAGTGACCAAAGCCGATTTCTTTCTGCTTTTGACTACATGAATAGGAAGATGCAGATGACCTTCCTACAGCCAAACATCAAGTATCAAAAATCATTAGCAGATTACAAAAAGACATCATATGAAGTTCAAGAAGAAGATCTTCATCCAATTGATCAGACAGAATTTCACAAACAAGATGGTGAAATGCTTTATTCAACCATGAAAAACAAAGCCATGCGTGTACAGAAGCTTCAAAACACTCTCGGGAACATCAGAGATCATCTCAAATTAGAAAAGGCATCCTCAAAGGCTAAGGATAACATAATCAAATTACTGGAAGATTTGATTATTGAAGTAGGATATGATCCTAATAATGTCAAAGTTGTAGATGAACTCATAAAAAGGAAGAATGCAGACATTTTACATTAAAGAAGAAACTAAAACTGCCTCCTACTAAACATACTCAAGCAAAGGAAGTGTTACAGGATGCAAACCAAAAATATGAGATGATGAACCTCATCCTTCAATTAACTGCCCAAATAAAGGAAATGGAAAATTAAATGGACAAGTTGGTCCAGGAGAAAAAGGCAAAATGAGAAGAAGTTCCTGTGACTGTCATTCTTGTATTCACTATTGTTGTCCCTTCCACATTAGCAGAATCATTGAACCCTATAGTCCCAATGGCTTCAACACTTCATATCAACTCAGGCACTACTTCAACAACAGAGTCATCTACATCAACATCCCAACCAACTGATTATGAAAGTAATTTAGTTAAAGAAATGCAGGATATGTCTCTTCAGAAAAATGAAATCAAAAAACTTAAATAACAACTTAAAATTACAGATGATGAGAAGAAACTAGTACAAATTATGCACAAGAATGAAGAAGAGAAGGAAAATAGGTTTAATGATAAATTGAAGAAGTTAGAGAAAGATCTAACACTGAAAGAACAAATGGAACAAGCCAAGCAACAACTATCGGCCAATATCATTGAAATTTTCTATGATATTTTGCCATCCATTCAGGTTATCTACGAACAAAGAGATTTAATAAAACCAACAAGTAAAGCCATCTAGAAGATAAAAGAAGAACTTGGTAAGAAACCAGCAATTCCAAAAATAAGCAAGAATTAGAAGAGATTGGAATCAGTGATATAACATAAACCATCCTAGAAGTTAGGAAGGTGATTTCTAAAAGGAATCTGATGATACAACTAGAAGAAAAATTCCAAAACATGGAGGTTTCCATAACCAGGTTCATGATGAAGTTTGATATCCTAGGCAGAAATGCCTTCCAAATCATCTAGTTATAAATGACAGACTGATGAAACAAGATGATTATGATAATAAGATAAGAGAAGTGGCTAAAGAAAAAGCAAAAAATTCAGCCATGCAGGGAATTCCAACAGGGAAAGTACTCTACAAGAGTTTTGAAAAACAATTTTTACCTGCAAAATGAGGTAAAAGACCTATTTGTCAACAAGCCTACATTTTCAAACTATACAGAGGCAGATGAGATATTCAGAAGGATGGTGAAGATCAAATTACCAGAAGCAGAATTTTGGGAGAAATTGACTGATTTACGATGAAGATCAAACAATAAACAAGGAATTCAAATGAAAAATATATCAGTCAGGAAAAGGGTAAATAGAGCAGGAATTTTTTATAGTTATAGAACAACAGTAACAAAAAAATGACAGTAAAAAAGTATCAGAGTTTAAAGAGTATCAGGTGAAAGTTAAATGGCTAAAATCAAAATAGAGTTGAAAGTTAAAGATTTCCATCATAAAGGACACTCCACTACCTAAAAAACAACCTTCGTTGAGAAAACAACAAAGAGACAAATCAACAACAAATTAAAGACAACAAACAGTAAATTCAATAAAAGAAGGGACAACTTGCATTAGTTAGATAGCTGTCTCTATCTTCTTTCATGAAGATATTTATTTTTCCATGAATAATTCCTAAGTTTGTTTTAGGATATTTTGTAAGTTTTTTTGTATAAATACTTCACATTTCGAAGTATTGAGAGTGGATGAATTGCTGAAAATTTCTATAGTTGTACTATTCTGGAACCTAAGGGTGATTGTACCAATTTCAAGTCAACAGATTGGATTAAAGCAATAAAGAGATTATATTACATGATTCATGTGTTGGGCCACTACAATGAATTACTTGTTCAATTGTTTCTTTCTGAAGTTTTCACAAATACTTGTATGTTTTTCTAAATCTAAATGTATAACAGGAATATTATTTTAGAATATGTTTAAAAACACTCTGTCTTGAATTGTTATATCATTTTTATGTTTTCTAATGATATCCAGATTAGGGAATTCTTAATTTCTCCCTAGTTTCGATTGACCTCTGTCTTTTCACACATTATCTGGATTTGAGAACCCTTAATTTCTCTCTTACCTCGATTGAAACTATTTTCACCATCAGCCTAAGGATCTGAAGTTACTCAACTATCTTGCCTTGTGAATATTTCCCTTTAGAATGTAATATTCCCAATTGGGGAAGCAGCAATATTTGAACACAATAATGGAAATATCTGTGAAAAAATAAATACACCATGGTATAATACAATTGTACAGCCATTATATTAAATATATCATCAAACATTTAAGAAAAATATCTTGAGGATCAAGTCACTCAAGCAATAGGAAACAAGCCTCCAATAGGAAAATATACTAATACATGAGAAATACTGCCATAGAAGTGCCATGGGCCATGACAACACAATTTTTGGGCATAAAATGATACAAAAATATATAACAAGGTGGATCTGTTGATCTATAGCTCAAACAATGTTGGGAGTGAAGATCTAGGCTCCCAAACACATTTCCAAGACAACCCGAAAAGGGTTTCTAGAAATACCCAAAATACCAAAATGGCGGAATGAAACCATAGGGTTGAATAGTAGCTGCTACTGAATAACTGGATGAATATGGTTGTATATGATATATATGAAGAATATATCTCCTACAATAGATCCTTCAAGTGAAAGGTTGATCCTAACACTGTTGATCTCACCCTACAAATCAAGCACTGAATCTTCCACTGCAAATTCTCACTAAAATAACGTAGTCAAAGAGGGAAACTACATTATAGATGATAGAAATAGGTTGGCCTGGTGGAAATATGTGAAAGAAATCTCAAGAACCTTCCTTGTTGATATCCCAAAGAGAATAATGCTTCCTCCTCTGAAAAACTAGCTCAGAAAGTGGGTTTCTCAACCCTCCATTGCAACACCCTACAACACAACACAATAATCTGCAGAAGCTGTGTTGTAGATGAATACTGAAGCTTGGAAATTTTTTTGGATGTGTGGAAATGATGATACTCTTCCAAGAGGCTACCTCAAGGGAAGAGATGGGATCCCCGCTCGGGAACACCCAGTGCTAAACAACACTGCAAGCTCAACTAAACAACTGAATAATGAAAGAAGTCATGCATACCAAAAAATCAATAATCAATAACATCCCCCACTATGGATGTCTTGCCCTCCTTATAAACAATGTGAGCCCTCTCACCTTGGGTCCCACTCATTAGGGTTTCCACGTCATGGAGTCTTCCTCCCATTCACACTATGTTGTCTCTTAATGATGATCCACTCCCTCCATACCAGCGTTGTTGACTTGGTCAAACTTGACCTTGTTCACATGCATTATCCCCTGTTCACACATGAGGGGGCTTAATTCAGCTATGAATATGATCCCTTTTTACATTAAGAGGGATTTATGCCTACTAAAGATATTTATGGGCCTCCCTACCCATGTATTCACCTAACTAAATGACAAGAGAAAAATCAATATTCCAACTAGCTGCATGCTAATTTAGGAATATTACAGTCCTCCCCTCCCAAATGTTGCTTGTCCTCAAGTAACTACAAGGATAGAACTGAATAGCCTCCTCTCCTCCTCTTGTAGCATCCTCATATGATATACTCCTTCAAGGAACAAGATGTTGTCTCATCAATAAATCTCCAAGTTTCCCCTCCCAAGTATGCAAGTGAGCTTTTGGTAACCATCCCAAATAGCTATCATCATGAAGAAGTAAAATGCCTATGGAGGCAACAATGTGTTGTCTAGAGGCCTTATTGAGGCATGGAATCTGAATATATTGGGAACTGTCATTCCCATGTGAATCTCCCATCCCTAAGCTATCATCCATACCAAATGAGCCACCCTCTGAAATGGTAACTCATGAAAAATCTTCTCCACCTTTGGCTCCTGCAATGTAGGTGGGTTGCATAACTGAACATGGTAGACAAAACAACCTACCCCATGTCGTCTCTCTCTCCACTTATGGAAAGTGTAGAGCTGCTGCTGATATTGGGCTGCAATATTGTTGCCCTTAAGATACAAAAGGACAACTGGATCTCCAAAGACCCTCCTCTAGTTTCATGAGCCCAGGGCCATTCCATACAAAGTGAATGGTACATAATCACCATGTCGTATCCAAATCAGAAAATTTCTGAAGGTTATGTGCAATTTTGGATGGTACCAATGGTTTTTCCAGTGGATACAATGTAGTTTTACCAACTTTTGTTTTAGAACATTATGTGGCAAGTTGTCTCCCAATAATTTTCTAGCTGTGCATGTTTTCTCATCTATTATGAGGTAGTAAATGAAATTATAAATTAGTTGAGCATGACAATAATAACACCACATTTGCCCAAAGTCATGCAAATAAGGGCTATCTTCTTCATAAATGTTGGTCCTAGAATGACCATGAAACCCAAAGATAATCTTTCCCTCTTGTGGAGCAATGCATTGTACATAGATGGTGAGAAGATGCAAATACTTTATGAAATGATCAATAAGTACAAAAATCCATTTCTTACCATGCATTGTGAGTAGGCTGAAAGTGAGGTCCATAGATGAGCCCTCCCATGAGAATCTCCTCATAAAGATCTGCAAAATGAAGGGATTCATACTCCCTTTGGAACACCCCATTACTAGAAACATACTCTCAAGTGACATCACTGTTGGCCTTAGTGATAAGTCTCTTGCCACTCTATGACTCCATTCTTTGACATGCCATATGCCAAAGGTATCGACCATCATGCTTCTATGTGTGGAAGTCTCCTTCCTATGTGGAAGTACCTCCTGATCCTTCAATGCTGAAGGGTAGCCTCCTTGCACTTTGATTGTGCCATTCCTTCCTCCTGAAACATACTGCAAAGTACGGAAGAAATACAACCCATACTCTCCCAAGAGTAGCCAAAGCAACAATAGCTCTTTTTGTCTCCTCACACCTCCATCATAAAAATCATGAGATGAAAACATGATGATTGATATGAAGAATGCCATATCAACATAATGCACCCAAAATCCTTGTTGCCATATGATGCAAGTGCCATGCCAAGTTTCCTCTGCCAAAATACCCTTTGAAGAAGGATATGTCAGATGATGGCCAAACTCTTTCAAGAGTAGCCAACGCAGCCATGCCTCTGGCTGCCCTGTGTCATAGATATGTAGGTGGTTCACCAGCCTCTTGCTCACCATCCACACCCATTCATCCAAATGTGGGTGTCTCCTACCATGCTCCATCTTGGTACTCCTCCAATGGAGAATACCATCCTTCCACATCAGATTTCTAACTTTGCATTTCATGGGATGTTGAAATGCAATCTCTTGGAGATCCCCAAGTGGAGACCACCCATCAATGACCATGTTTAATCCATAGGGATCCAACTATTTTGAAGGCAAAGTCTTCTCATTGAGCTGTGAAATTCTCATCAAGAAATATCCATTGCAACAATGAAAGATAAGATACTTCTCATCAATCTTCTACCCATCCAATGTCACACAAGAAAATTGGTCATTGGAATGCTTCAATAATAGTTGGGCCCCCAACTCATCACTGCTTCTCAATGACAGTGCTGTTGATCTCCATAATGGTGTATTTTCTATATCATTCTCATGCTCAATGTTAAACATATATTTCTGCATTGGATTGTTTAGGACAATTCTCATCCTATCCTCTAGAAATCCACACTCCAACCCCAAGAATTATGTGCATCTCAACAATGAATACCCAGGATGACTGTTTATCGCCTCCTTGAACAACTCAAGGTTTCTCAGCACAGTGATATTCTGCTACTCCAAATCAGCAATGTGCTTTGACCCCCGGTCATGCAATGGAATATCCCACAACCCTTCATAAGATGTGCTAAAATAACAGAAAGTGGAAACATATGCATACATTGGTAAAGCTTGGGAACATCTTGTACTGCCACAAGGGTTCCTTCCTCCGGTGTGATGACTTCCCGAAATACTGATGATGATGACTTCTCCTCTATGGCTACATCAACGCTGGTATAAGTCTCCACCTCCTCATGCATCTTCATAATAGTGCATGGGACTCTACATGTCAAGATATCAAGACCACTTTGAAAAGATGAAAGGGTTCTTTCTCCTGAAGCAAGTGCTCTTGTAGCAAGTGGTGGTGAAGGCCTCTTCTCCCCTGCTTTCTTCTTGTCAAACTCCTTGATCAACCTTTGAGTAAAATCTGCATATGCAGTCACTCTTGCATGACTCAAATGGATGAACCACCAAATGTTTGCTTCACCCTCAAGGTGCAGCGCAGCAATCTCAACAAATTCTCTTTCTACTACTGGATGTAGCAAGAGAAATGCATCTAAATTCATTCCCAAAGCTCTTTTTGTACATGTGGATGACCCATCAAATGTAGGCAATAGGAATCTATTGCTACAAGGTCTTGTTTCTTCCTTGAGCTGAATGAATTGTGGGAGAGTTAGATTCTCCTTGAAAGCTCTAGGTTGAGACTTATATTCTGCAAGATACTCACTTAGAATCTCATGATCTAAGTGTCCTTCATCTTCATGCTTGTTGTCTTATTTTTCAAAAGGAAAAAGCATAGCATGTTTCTTTGGAGTTCTATGCAATACCGAATCTTCTTTTTGCTGATAGGAAGTACATGGACCTTCCTCATCTTGAAACTCTAGTGTGATTTCTCTCCTTTTCTCCATTTTCCTTTGATTGAACTCCTTGGTGAGGTCCTTCTTAGATCTAAAGAGAGATGATATAAAAATCATTCTTTCCACCATTCTAATCTCTTTCTCCTTCTTCTTATTCTTCTGATAGCATAATGGTTGAGATCCACAGGCTGAGCCAAGATTACGCTCTAATACCACTGTAATATTACCAATTGGGGAAGCAACAATATTTGAACACAATAATGGAAATAGCAGTGAACAAATCAATACACCATGATATAAGAAAATTGTAAAACCATTATATTAAATATATCAACAAACATTTAAGCACAATATATTGAGGATCAAGTCACTCAAGCAATAGGAAACAAGCCTCCAATAGGCAAATATGCTAATACTTGAGAAATACTGCCATGCAAGTGCCATGAGCCATGACAATGCAAGTTTTGGGCATAAAATGATACAACAAGATATAACAAGGTGGATCTGCTGATCTATATCTCAAGCAATGTTGGGAGTGAAGATCTAGGCTCCCAAACACATTTCCAAGACAACCCGGAAAGGGTTTCCAGAAATACCCAAAATACCAAAATACTAGAATGTAGCCCTAGGGTTGAATAGTAGCTGCTACTAAATAACTGGATGAAGATGGTTGTAAATGATATATATCAATAATAGATCTCCTCCAATAGATCCTTCAAGTGAAAGGCTGATCCTAACAATGAAGATCTCACCCTCCAAATCAAGCACTGAATCCTCCATTGCAAATTCTCACTAAAATAAAGCAGTCAAAGCAGGAAATTGTGCTGTAGATGATGGGAATAGGTTGGATTGGTGCCAAGATATGAAATAAATCTCAAGAACCTTCCTTTCTGATCTCCCAAAGAGAAGAATTCTTACTCCTCTAAAAAACTATCTTAGAAAGTGGGTTTCTCAACCCTCCATTGCAACACCCTGCAACACAACACAATACTCTACAGAAACTGCATTGTAGTTGAAGACTGAAGCTTGGCCAGAATTCCGGATGTGTGGAAATTATGGTACAATACTCTTCCAAGAGGCTACCTCAAGGGAAGATATGGGATCCCTGCTCGGGAACACCCTGTGCTAAACAGCACTGCAAGCTCAACTAAACAAGCTGAAGAATGCAAGAAGTCATGCAGACCACAAAATGAATAATCAATAACATCCCCCACTACAGCTGCCTTGCCCTCCTTATAAAAAATGTGAGCCCTCTCACCTTGGGTCCCACTCATTATGGTTTCCACCATCATGGAGTCTTCCTCCCATTCACACTGCGTTGTCTCTTAATGATGATCCACTCCCTCCATACCAGCATTGTTGACTTGGTCAAACTTGACCTTGTCCACATGAATTAGCCCCTGTTCACACATGAGGGTGATTAATTAATCTATGAATATGATCCCTTTTTACATTAAGAGGGATTTTATGCCTACTAAAGAGATTTATGGGCCTCCCTACCCATTTATTCATCTAACTAAATGACAAGAGAAAAATTAATATTCCAATTAGCTGCATGCTAATATAGGAATATTACATAGAACCTTGATTCTGATTCTGTTGATTGACACTTTGACTCCATTATCTCAATGGTAATCAGACCTACATCTATCCATATGTGTAAGTGATTCCACCACCAACCCAAATCCAAAATCAAATCCCAAGTAATCTTACATAACTAGCCTAAAATAAACTAAAATCAACAAAGATAAATCATATAGAGAGAGCCCTCTCTGAGCATTAGGAAGGCTATATCCTAAAGCTTAAAAGTAGGTTTGTGGTTACCTCTAATATTATTTAAACTAAAAAACACAAAGCTCAATAACCCTGAGAATTATTGGAGTGATAACATACTGGCGACCATACTGGGGAACCAAACAATCCTTAGTGTTTAAAAGTAATCTTAAAGGAAATACTTTTACTTATCTTTTCACCTTAATATTGTTTTACTTTTACTTGTATTTTCACCTTAAGATTGTTTTAAAGGGTTGTGAGTAAAATTTTCATAAAAAAATAAAATTCTGGCTTCAAGAAGAATCTACCATACCAAGTGTAATCCAGATCCAGAACCTGCTGTAATAGTAGATAATCCTGACTGAATTTTAAAGAAAAACAAAAAAGTAGAAATTTAGGTAATAAAAATTCTTTAATCAAAGAAAATTATCTTCCAAATAAATTATCAAGTTTACAAGACATTGAATTTGATTTATCTTTTGAGCAATCTTTGTTTAGAACTAAATCAGAAAATGACATATATGGTAGTGTAATATATCCTGATTTCATTTCATTTATTGAAACTAAGAAGGAAACTGTTTCACTTGATTTAGATGAAAAAGCTCTAGAAATATATGATAAACTTGATGCTTTAACTGCAACTTTGATTAAGGAAATTGATGAAACTTATTTACAACATTCTCTTGAATTGACTGCTTTATCTGCCTATACCCCTAAGCCTTCTAACATCCATTTAGAGTCTATACATTCAAATTTTTTTAGTACCACTTCATCTATTATTTTCACTACACCTCATTCCACTGAATCCTTCATTCCCAAGCTTCCTCTTCAACCTAGAATTTTATTTCCATCCCCGAATACTACAAGTTCATATTCTAGCACTGTTGTTGCATTTTCAAGCACTTCAACCATATTTCCAAGTACATCTTCTAATATCCCAACCTCATTTGCAAGTGCTTTAACATCATCTGCAAGTACCTCAACCTCATCACCAAGTACCACACTTTTACCTCCTAGTCCAGCCAGAATCTTAGCTATGGCTGTCATATATGCTCCTTTGGTCCTACCAAGGTAGTTACATAACATGCCCCAATATTATCAAAGAAAAATCCCTCAATTTGATGGAACCACTCAATACTCTGCACAACAACATGTTAAAAAAATGACTGACTATTTCGAATTGCATGAAATTGATGAAGATGATGTCCAAATAAGACTGTTTGCCCAAAATTTAGCTAGAGAAGTAAAAAAATGGTTTAAAGCTTTACTTGCCAAGCAAATTGCTGATTTAGAAGCCTTCCATAGATTGTTTATCATTAGATGGGAGAAAAAGAAGAATCCATTACAGATTTTTCCTGAATATGAACACATAAAAAGAGTACCTAATGAACCAGTTCAAGACTATTGTACTAGATTCAACAATATCTGTAATGCTATTCTAGTAAACATTAAAACCCCACCAGATTTAGCTTTACTTATATTTCCTGATGGTTTTGATATGGATATGTCATACCAATTGAGGGAAAGGAACCCAGAGAGACTTGAACAAATGAAAAATATAGCAGTTATTGTAGAAGCCAATTTGTTAGCCAAGAGAGCAAGAATGAGAAATGAAAGAAGGGTAACAATAAAAGAGGAAACATCTACATCAAATAGTAAAATAGATAGTTTAGAAAAAGCCATGGAGAAAATGATGGATATAATAGAAAGTATGGAAAGGAAACCACAATGGGATAATCAACAACAAGGCCCTCAAATAAGAAATCCCAATTTTAGGAAGAACACCAACACTAATAAATCTAGAGAAACAACACTTGATCAAACAATAAGACCACCTTTCCAAGAGAACTATGCTGAAATTTCTCACCAAAGCGAAGATGATGAAGACACTCAGATCAGTCTAATGGGAATTAATGATGATAATACCATTTTTCTTACACAATAAGAATGGGAATTATATGAACTACAACATTTACAATTAGAATCTGGGGAGTCTTTCGATTATAAGCAAGTTTATGAGTTTGCCATTAATGAAGTTCACAAGCAATATAACCTCAGGAGTAATAAAAATGTAGAAGCACCTACTAAGAAATCTACCCAAACTCAGACAAAGAAAACAGTGGAAGCTCCTACAACCAAAATACTACAAATCCTCCCTAGGGAAACCCAGCAAAAATCTAGTTCAACTCAGAAAAATTCAAGTCCTAATCAAAAAAATTCTAGTCCTAAAATTGCACCCAGTCCTAAAATTGTTGACATTACACATATTGATGTTCAAACATTAGTCGATCCTCAATAATCTGTTGCTGCTAAGACAATAACTTCTGCTAAAACAAAAATTTCTGATCCAAAAACATCTGTTGTTGATCACCAATAAGTTGATCCTAAAAGAATAGATACTGAAATTTCAAAATCTGCCAAAACAGTTGCTAAAACATCCAAAGCTTCCAAAGTTACCACTGCAACTCAAACTTTCCCTGAAAAGAAGATAAAAAAAAAACAAAACAGTGGAAACAAAAACAAAAAATGAAAAACCAACTGTAGAAAAAGAAGAGAAAAACAATCAAACTGTAGTTAGTAAAGAAGAAGTCATTCAGTTAGGAGAAACACAAACACCATTAAACATCCAAACTGAAATTTCCAAAATAAAGATACCAATTCCTTTAACAAAGTTGTTTAAGCATGATTTATACAAATCACAGATCACTGACACATTGAACATGAATGAAAAAGAAGACTCTGTTAATTTGAATAATGACCAAACATAACTAATATTTAGTCCTGAGGTAAATGGAAAACACCAAGAAGGAGGAGTTCCTTTTTTCTACATTAGCTTGACTGTTCATGATCGGATTTTACATAATGTCATGCTAGATTCAGGAGCCTCACATAATTTAATGCCAAAAGAAATAATGGAAACATTGAATTTAGACATCACTAGACCTTATAAAGATATTTTCTCATTCGATTACAGTAAGGTGAAATGTCTAGGCTTAATCAAAGATTTATGTGTCACTTTAGTCCAATACCCTAGAAAAAGCATAGTCATGGATATTGCAGTAGCTGATATCCCTCCTAAGTATGGAATGTTGTTATCTCACTCATGGGGAGCAAAACTGCAAGGATCTCTACAATTAGACATGTCTTATGCCACTATAACAGTTTTTGGTTAACCCAAGTGTTACACAACATTTTGTCACCATCCCTCCAATTCCCATCCTGCACATTGGAGGACCACTTTTGTGACTTATATGTAGTATCATGCCTTGCAAAAAATGTCCTTTCATCCCTTTCCATGAGGAGAAAATTTCCTCTATTTAATTTTCCTGGAAAAAACCATCAAAGATACATGTTTTTGGGTCGGCGCTGGCAGGCAGTTATGGCCTCGCACCGATAAGAGAAGTTAGCACTGGGCCCCATGCCCATTGGTGCTTTGTCTTAGTGGACTACCCGTGCTGAGCTGTTTTTGGAAATTTTTTTAAATATAGCAACGAAGTTTCCATTGCAACATTCCTATCGACATCTCCATTAAATTGGGGGTTGTGGAGAACATCCATATTGGGGTAACCTATTCTCCCGATGAGATTCAGTTCTATAATAGTCTCTTCTACGAGTTTCACAACGTTTTCGCATGGTCTTACGAAGAGATGCCTGACATTGATCCAAGTATAGTGGTGCATGAGATTCCTACCTATCCTAGTGTGAAGCCTATCTGCCAGCATCTTCATCCTGTGCACCCTAGAAAGGTTGCCGCTATTAAGGGAGAAGTTGAAAAAATTCTTAAAGTTGGTTTTATCTATCCGATTCCCTTGATAGAATGGGTTTCCAATATTGTTCCTGTACATAAGAAACATGGTACCTTTCATGTCTATGTTAATTACCATGACATTAACCGTGCTTGCCCTAAGGATAATTATCCTACTCCTTTTATTGATCAAATCCTTGATGACTGTGCTGGGAGTGAGATTTTTTCCTTTGTGGACGGGTTTTCTGGCTACAACCAGATTAACATTTTGCAGACTGATCAACATAAGACCACCTTTATCTGTCCTTGGGGCACTTTCACTTATAAAAATCCCCCTTTTGGTCTTAAAAATTCTAGGGCTACATTTCAGCAAGCAATTTCATATTCCTTCCATGATATTAAGCGCATTGTTCAACCTTATTTGGATGACCTTCCGTCTCATTCATATAAGCATAAAGACCATCTTGATCATCTCCGTCAGATTTTTATTCGCTGTCGATGCTATAACATCTGGCTGAATCCGCATAAGTGTGTCTTCTATGTTGACTCTGGTATAATCTTAGGTTTTATCATTTCCAAAGTCGAGATTCATCTCAATCCACTCAAAGTTGAAGCTATCGTTAATCTTCCCTCTCCTTCCTCCCCACATCAGTTGCAGAGTCTGCAGGGAAGAGCTAACTTCCTACGCCATTTTATACCTAACTATGTCGAAGTGGCCAAAGGATTTACGCGATTACTGAAGAAAGGTGTCCCATTCCTCGGGGATGAGATCGCCCAAAAGTCCTTCGATGCACTGAAGGCATTGCTCTTCAATGCTCCTCTATCGCATCCTCCAAATTATCATCACAATTACTCCCTCTATTTGGTCGTTGTGTTTAGCACGATTGCTATGGTTTTGGTACAAGATGATGATGATGGTGATGAACATGTCATTCACTATATGTCTCGTAAAATTATCGATACTTAAAAGCGATATGCAGGTTGAGAAGTTGGCATTGGCCACTGTTCAAGCTATTCAACGTTTTTGTCACTATATTCTATTGCATACAGTGATTGTGATTTCTGATTGCAACACTATCACTTACATATTGACTCGTCAATTGTTGGGGGGAAAGTACTCAAAGTGATTTTTCATTCTCCAAGAGTTTGATTTGGAGTTCACTCCCACCAAGTCGAAGAAATAATTAGTCTTCGCTAATTTGATCTGCTCTCTCCCTTCTGATTCCGCTCCGTCTAGTTCCAAGGAATGCATTCCGGATGACACATTTTTTCTGATTACCTCCCTCGATCCTTGGTACGCTGATATCATCGTATATCTTCATACTTCCACCTTTCGATCTGAGTTGACAAAGGATGCTCGTCGATGCATCCATCATCAATCGCAACCCTATCTCATAGTCGGAGATACACTCTACCGTATCGGTGTTGATTCCATTCTCCACCGGCTTTTGACTCTCGAGGAGGCTGAAAAGGCCCTGAATGATTGTCACAATGACACCTGTGGCGGACAGATGTCTAGATATGCTACTGCACAGAAAATTCTTCATGCTGGGTATTTTTGGCCCACCATCTTTAAATACTGCATCGTTGTTGTCCGTAGGTGCTATGATTTCCAGATTTGTCAACACAAGATGCATGCGTCGCCTTCCCATCTTCACCCTGTCATTACCGTTGGTCCCTTTGCGAAGTGGGGCATTGATTTTATGACGTGTAACCCTCACTTGGCTGGGGGGCATGCTTATATCATCATAGCCGTGGACTACTTCACCAAATGGGCCGAAGCAATGCCTATACTTACAGCTGATGGTAAGACAACAACATTGTTTCTATTCAATAATGTCATTTCTAGGTTTGGTGTCCCTCAAGCCATTGTTACTGATCATGGTTCCCATTTTTGTCATTACATGGTGGCGGACTTGACTTCCAAGTTGGGTCTGCGTCACTACAACGCAACGCCGTACTACCCTTAGGCCAATGGACAGGTTGAAGCCATGAACAAAGTTCTCGTCACTATGCTTCAATGTACGATTGGGATGCACAAATCAAACTGGCATCTCATGTTGTTTTCAAATCTCTGGGCTTACCAAACCTCAGTGAAGGATGCAACCGGATTCAATCCATTTCAGCTTGTCTATGGTCTGGAAGCTACCCTTCTAATTGAATGTGAAATACCTTTGCTCAAATTAGCTATTGAATTGTTGCCGAATAATTTTCCAGAAGAGGAGCATCTGCTATATTTAGAGAGGCTTGATGAAACTCGCCAATTTGTTGCTCTGGTCATAGAAACACATAAAAAGTGGGTCAAAGCTCATTTTGACTAGTCAGTTTCCTCTCGTTCCTTCATAGAAGGATACCTTGTCCTTCTGTATGACCAAGCTCACGATAATTTGGGGGTAGGAAAATTTCAACCCATGTGGCATGAGCCCTACATTATTAAATGTGTTTTTCATAATGGGGCTTATGAGCCTATTGATTATGAAGGTCATCCTCTGGATCAGCCCTGAAATCAGTTGTATCTTAAAAAATACTATGCATGAGTCATTCATGCATGTTTTTTGTACATAGGTGTTCTTTTCATTCTTGTACATTTTCTGCTTGGTGTGCTTTGCGAGCATTTTCCTGCTTATTGGATCATTGCTTATTATGCAGATGTCCATTACCCCTTATGTCGGTTTCGCGGATGGTTCTTCTCGCAGTACCCAGAACCTGTCTTCAGCAACCTAGGTGATATATGATCCTACTGATGAGTTGATAGACCTTCAAGGTATCTGTCTAGGACAAACTACAAACAATGTCACTGAATATAGTGTTGTTATTGAACTATTAACCGAGGCCATTGCCCTCGACATTCATGCATTGATTGTTAACCTAGACTCACAGCTTGTTGTTCTTCAACTTGATGGGTGTTATTCTATTAGAAACTCTCACATCTTAAGGTTGTATATGCGTGTTCGTTTACTGGAAATAAATTTTGATTACATCACATATCAACATATTCCTAGACGAATGAATGCATTAACTGATATAGTAGCTAATATTGTATTAGATAGACATTTACGTAATTTGTAAAAAATTATCATCACATGAAAAGATCCATACAGGAAAATAGATGTGTATATATATGTCGAGTGTTTGCATCCATGTGCATCATAAGTTCAAAAAATATGTATGTTTCGGTTACACCCTGAGACATCATGTCTCTCAAAAAATATGCGGAAATAAAAACCTAGGTGGCTAGTCGACATGATGCTCATGATAGCATGTCACTTCCCATACAAGGCACCTTAATAAATGGTGAACACGGTTTGACACCCCTGTAGTTTGTCTCTAATACACGCGAGGAACATCATCGAATCGCGCATAGTCCAGGATCCCACGAGAGATTCCCTCTAGGTTGTGTATGATTTCCTCCTCCTCACCTCCCTCACCATGAGGGGCCACATCAAAGTCACGAGGAATCCTCCGTATTATTGACGACATGCCTGCAGGTCTCTCTGGGCCAACATATGCAATTACATGGATTAATGTCAGAACATGCATAACAAAAAAAATCATAATACTCATCAAAATAAAAATGAGTTTTACCTAGTACTTCATCCCAATCCTCTCCTTTTGGGAGTGGGGGATCTGCATCACCGGTGAAATCCGTGCCAGAGTAGGGCCAGTCCTCCACGACAATTAGTTCACGGTGGAGCCACTAAAAGAAATCCGGTCGTATCCAGGACATCTGTTGACTGCCCCCCGACCTTGGCATCAAAGCTTCCCAACGAACCATCTGTGGCTCCTGGGCTGGTGGTGTCGGAACTATTACCTCCTGAAATTGGAAGATTGGTAACCATTCCAAGATGAAAGATACCAATATGGACCCATAGCCAAACTACTTCAGCTTGGTGTTCTTGCATTTTTTCAGTTGGCGCTTAATGTTGATTGTTACCGCCTTTGCCCAGTTGTAGAGAGTCGGTGCCATGCGATCTACAATAAAAAGTAGCTCTATTTTTGTGGCCTCATGTGGAGCCTGCGATCCAGTAGCGCGCGTGATGGTGTGCAACACTACCCTTAGTACCAAATCTGAAATAGTTTGGATGTCCACTTTTCCGCTTTTAGACCCTTTCCTTGCCCCTGGGCACACCCTGTCAACAACCATACTCATGTTCTCCATTGAGGGCCAGGTGTCGGTTAGGATTGGTACTTCCCCCCTCCGCGACAGTCCGGTTATGAATTAAACATCTGAGACCTCAATCTCAAGCTCCTGGTCATGAATAATATTTTTTTCCTGATCAATGTCCCAAACACTGATCAAGTACTGCAATAGCTCCGGTTGAGCTTTGAGACATGGTGCCATAAAGAATTTTTTGAGCCTGCAAACTTGGAGAGCTTCCATGCATCTCCTATTGCCCATGGCTTCCTCATCTTCCTCATCGTGTTCTCGTTCTTTCCATTCAATCACCATTTTTTCCTTTCTCACCTGAAAAAACATCCATATGGTTGTCATTAGCCAAATCCAATGCTTTTGAAATGGTTCAATTGGGTTTGCTTGTTTGAATTTACATGTTAAAAATGGTTGTCGCGGTTGGTGTGAATGTTTTAGAAACAATCGCACCAATTGGCATGCCCCCGTTTAAGTTTTAGGTTAGTTGGCATGAGTCTGTGCCTGATACCCACGCTGACCGCCATGCCCTAGATTTTACAAAATCCCCCCATAGATCTATAAAAAATGGGCTGCAGGGAATGAAAATACTATCAAAATGTAGGAAAGGAAATGAGCTCTTACTTGGAATAGACAGATTCACGATTGGTCTTTCGGATTGCCCGCTGTCAGCTCTGCAAAATCGCAGTGAAAAAGGGTCCCAAATTTCTCACAAGAGGTAAAAGTGAAAAAGTAATTTATTTTACCATTTTTGGCATTTTATAACTTTTCAGAACCCTAATTAGGTTTTAAAGAATATTTTTTTTATTTTTTTTATATTTTATTTCAAAAAATGGGTTTTTCGTGTGTCTCTTGTGCAGCGATAGGTTTTCAACGCGACGACGATGAAGTGACGAGTTGTATTTTATACTTTTTCAGACTCGGTAAAAACACGAAAAAGTCACTCGTGGAGTCATTTTTCAGCTCTTTTCTAACTCTCGAAAATTGAAAAGATTTTCGAGAATTGTGTCTTTTTGAACTCGTTAATGGCTTCTAAATGATATCTACCCAGTATATGTTTACCTCTTTTTCAATTCGGGATAGATTATTTACGAAAAAGGAGTACCTTAGCTTATCACGACTAAGAGGTTCTCTCAGACATACTTTTCTACCTTTTCAGATCTATGAGACTACCTACGAAAAGGGACCTTCTAAAGTTTTATTTTCTGCTTATTTTCAAAATCTCTAAATATGAAAAGATGTCGAGTTCTTCCTTTTTCAGACTCGTTAAAACCTAAATTACATCGGAAATCGTCACCATGACGTAACTGAGTTCCTCCTTCCTAGGGCTCGTAAAATGTACTAGGATGGATGTTTCTGAAGGAGAAACTTATATGAAAAGCATATGCTATCCCCTTCAAGCTTGTTTTTCAAAAATAATTGGGGTACTCTCCAGCAATGGTGGGGTAAAATGGAACCAGTTCTCAGTTGTGTCAGCAGTATTTTTCTCTTGAACATGACACTCATCTGCATTCGTGTCGGGTTGGGGACATCTCATTTCGTCTTTTTGCCTCCATGGGTTTGAGTAATCTGTTTTGACCTCTCATCTGCTCTTTGCCACGTCATCATGACCTCAGATCCCTTGATGTAAAATACTTCCAAATCCAGAGTCGTGTCGCTGATATGTTCAAGAGAAGTTTCCATTTGCAGTTTTCAACCTCCCTATGATCCTCTTTTAGTCCTAATTCACTATCATCATATTACTTTGTCTCATGTTGATGATGTGGGAAACATTATGGCCCTCCTTTGACCAGGTCACTTCTTGTCGACTTCAGCTCATTTTCTGGGAAGTTCACCCAGAGACTCTCTTCCGGTACCTTGGAGTTTGCATGCCTCAATGGCAAGTTCTTCGCATTCGACGACAGGTCCTCATCATTGGCCTTCGATCAAGTGATTATGTGGGTGTTCGATGCCAGATCACTGTTCACATTCCGTGGATTGTACTAGGTTTACCTTGAGAGACATTGTCATTATTGGTGGTTTCTCTCGTGTCTGTTAACAACTTACATCATTAGCTGGTAATCAGGTGACTTTCTTGCATGTTCGACTTTAGCTCACGTATTCGCATGCTTGAATTTGTACTTGTTCGGGTCGAGATGGAGTGCAAGACCGTGGGTTTTATCGACGGGATTTTGGTTTATCATGACTATATGCATGAATCTTTTGATTGGATGGCTGCAACCATACCCGATTCTATTTGTTGATCCTTACTGATGGATGGTTGCATCTATACCTCGGATCTTAATTTTATATGTACTCTGTTATGGATGGTTGCACCCATACCACATGTTCATTTATCAGAGATATCAGTTGTATTTGTACTTGTCGGTCTTCTGACAGTGGTGTTTGGTTTGAATGCATTCTCGTAAAGCATTTCACTCCTCCCTCTCTCTCTAACCTCATGCTTTAGGGGGCATCTGTTACACATCATTTTGTCACCATCCCTGAAATTCCCATCCCGCACATTGGAGGACCATTTCTGTGACTTATATGTAGTGTCATGCCTTGCAAAAACTGTAATTGCATCCCTTGCCACGAGGAGAACATTTCCTCTGTTGACTTTTCCTGGAACAGACCATCAAAGACACATGTTTTTGGGTCAGTGCTGGCAGGTAGTTATGGCCTCGCGCCGATAAGAGAAGTTAAAACTGGGACCCACGCCCATTGGCGCTCTGTCTCAGTGCACTACCTGCTCCGAGCTATTTTGGGAAAGTTTTTTAAATATAGTAGTGAAGTTTCCATTGCAACCACTTCTTGAACGGAGTCAACATGGGTTGTTCCGACTGAATAACATCGAACATATTTCTTTGGCTTCTTATTCCCTAATTTTTTGCAACTTCCCAAAGGATAAGGCCTCCCTTCCACCATTGGAGGGATCCCAACCTCCTCCTTCTCTCCTATAAATACATCTCTCTCACATAGATGCTGCTAGCTGAACATTTTGGAGAATAGCTGAACAATCTGATATAGCTGGTGTGAGATAAAGTAGAGAGAGACCCCTTGTCGAGAGAGAGTCTAGGTTGATTTCCTCGTTACATCCAATTCCTCGACGAATGCTTGAGACGCGTTTCGACTGGACGCGTTGAAGGAGGTTGCGACGTCAAGGCTCATTTGGTTGTAATCTCTTTCTTTCTCTTAATATATACATGACTGATGTTTTCGTTCCCGTCTTGTGTTGATGTGATTGATATTGCACAATACGTTTAATTCTCCTTGACCAATTAGATAATGATGAATGTAAGTATTGTTTCGTATGCTGCCATTGTTCTCTGATCCATGTGTAGGCACCTACCGAAGGACCGCGACGTGCCGGGACGAATATCAGAAGACTGCTACCACAACTATGACAACTGCGTTGGATCCAAGGTAGGAAATCTATCCCAACTCAGTTTCATTCATTAACTAGGAATCGACACTTTATCATGTCCTCTTGCTGCTAGACCCACCCTAGGGCTAGAGGGATGACCTCCATCTGTAGAGGGGATTTACCTACACAACACCAAGAAACTTTACAAAGACTCTAATGAAGTACATGGTTAGTAGTGTATAAAGACCTCAAAAATATCCTATTTATTCTACACCTACTAATATGGACTCTTTCATTTTATGTAATTCTGATTATGGTATAGATAAAAACACAAAATTAAAACAGAAAAAGAAAGAACCAGACAATGACAACATATTTCATGAATCAATGTGGCACCTATACTTTGATGGATCAATGAAAAAATTAGGAGCAGTTGCAGGAGTTTGGATTCATAACATGGAATAGAATCATTCATAAGGTCATGCCTTTAGATTAAACTTCAAATATACAAACAACATGACTGAGTATGAAGCTTTGATTTTAGGACTACAAATTGTTATAAATTTAGGAGGCAAGCGTGTTTCTATCATGGGAGACTATGATTTAATTGTAAAACAAATTAGAGGAGAATATTTTGTATATAACCCTAGATTAAGACAATATAGAGAAACAGTTTTAGGTCTGATTAGTGAATTGCTTGAATGTGACTTTGTTGTAATTCCTAGAAAACAGAACACACAAGCACATAGTTTAGAAACTTTTGCTAGTACTTGCAATCTTCCTTTTCAGCCAAATCCTCAATATTCAGTAGAGGTAAAACATAGGCCTACTATACCATACAATCTAAAATATCGGCAGATATTTTCATAGGATGAACAAATCCATAACTTCATGAATGCTGAGGGAGAATTCTAGAATTGTAACATAGATATAGATTGTACAGTAGATCAAACTATAGATAGTGAGATAGATGTAAATAATTTAGATTTTACTGAACCTACTAAATTCACTCAAGTAGAAATAGAAAAACTAGAAAAGGTAGAAATAGAAGAATTAATAGATGATGATTCTGACATTTTAAACCTTAATAATAATTTTTACCTAAGGGATTAGCCCCATTAGAAGATATTTTGATTCAAATGATGTTGCAAGAAAACCAAATATGGAACCGTTAAGATCAGACACAGAAGAATGCAATATAGGAACAAAAATGAAACCTAAACTCATCAAACTTTCCAAAGCATTACCTCAAGAAGAAAAAGTGAAATACATAGCTCTGTTTAAGGAATTTCAGGATATATTTGCATGGAGTTATGAAGACTTAAAATCTTATGACACTAGCATAATACAACACAAAATACCTATAAAAGAAGATCAAAAACCTTTTAAACAAAAGCTTAGGAGGATAAATCCTATTCTTATGCCTTTAATTGAAAAAGAGGTTAAGAGAATGTATGAAGCATAGATCATTGCACCTATCAGATATTCTAATTGGGTTTCAAACTTAGTTCCCACTAGGAAGAAAATAGGGGAAATCAGACTTTGTGTTGATTTCTGGAATTTAAATAAGGTGTCCATAAAAGACAACTATCCCCTCCCCAAGATGGATCATATTTTACAGAGGGTGGTTGGTTCATCCAGGATTTCATTTCTTGATGGATTCCTTCTAGATACAACCTGATTTTAGTTCAAAAAGAAGACCAACTAAAGACAACATTTACTACTCCCTGGGGTACTTTCATGTATTTGAAAATGCATTTTGGATTAATGAATGCAGGAGTTACTTTCCAGAGAGCTATAGACATAGCTTTTGCCAAAGAAATTCATGATTTTCTTGTGACTTATCTAGATGATATAACTATATTTTCAAAAACTGACAATGAACATCTAGATCATCTAAGACAATTGTTTATTAAATGCAGGAGATTTTGTATTTCTTTGAATCCCAAAAAGACTCTATTTGGACTTGAAGAAGGTATTATTAAGGCTTATAATCTCAAAATAGGGAATTATGATAGACCCAACTAGAATAGAGGCCATTTTGAATATAATTCATCCTAGAAGTATAAAGGAATTGCAGTCTTTCCTAGGTAAAATCAATTTTCTCAGAAGATTCATTTCAAATTTAGCAGAATTAATTAGAGAACTCAATAACATGTTGAATAAAGACTCAACACTTAAATATATAGTAGAGGCTAAAAAATCTGTTGAATCAATCAAGCAAGCCCTTACAAGAACACCAATCCTAATAATTCCTGATTTCAAAAAAGGTTTCATTATTTTTATTTCTTTTGCTTCATAACATACTATTGTTGCAGTCTTACTGCAGAAGAATGATCAAGGCTATGAACAGCCCATTTAATTTTTCAGAAAATCACTAAGAGATGCCACAGTAAAGTATAACATAATGGAAAATTTAATATTCCTAAATTAGCATGCAACTAATTGAAATATTAATTTTTCTCTCGTCATTTAGTAAAATGAATAAATGGGTATGGAGGCCCATAAATCTCTTTGGTAGGCATAAAATACCTCTTAATGTGAAAATGGATCATATTCATAGCTGGATTAAGCACCCTCATGTGTGAACAGGGGCTAATGCATGGGGATAAGGTCAAGTTTGACCAAGTCAACAACACTGGTATGGAGGGAGTGGATCATCAATAGAGACAACGCAGTGTGAATGGGAGGAAGACTCCATGATGGTGGAAAACCTAATGAGTGGGACCCAAGGTGAGAAGGCTCACATTTTTTATAAGGAGGGAAAGGTAGCCATAATGGATTATGTTATTGGTTATTTATTTTGTGGTATGCATGACTTCTGGCATTATTTAGCTATTTAGTTGAGCTTGCAGTGTTGTTTAGCACAGGGTGTTCCCGAGCGGGGATCCCACCTCTTCCCTTTAGGCAGCCTCTTGGAAGAGTAATGTACTATCATTTCCACACATTTGTCATTCTTTCCAAGCTTCAGTCTTCAAATACAGTGCATTTTCTATTCAGATTTGTGTTGTGTTGCAGTGGAGGGTTGAGAAACCCACTTTCTGAGCCAGTTTTTTGGAGGAGGAAGCATTCCCCCCTTTGAGAGATCATCAAGGGAGGTTCTTGAGCTTTATTTCATATCTTGGCACTAGGACAACCTATTCCCATCATCTATAATGCATATTCCCTCTTTTACCATGTTATTTCAGTGAGACATTTGCAGTGTAGGTTTTAGGGAGGGTGAGATCTTTAGTGTTAGGATCAACATTTCACTTGGAGACTTTGTTGGAGGAGATATATTCATTTTTTTATCATTTCAGCCACCTCCTTCTAGTATTCAGTTTGCAGTTGCAATTCAGCCCTAGGGCTACATTCTAACATTTTGTACTTTTGGGTATTTCCAGAAACCCTTTCCGGGTTCTCTTGGAAAAGTGTCTAGGAGGCTAGATCTTCACTCCTAGCATTGTTTGAGCTATATAATAGTAGATCCACATTGATCTATATTTATGAAGCATTTTATGCCCTAAAACTGCGTTTTCCTAGCTCAAGGAATTTGTATAGCAGATATTTTTCATATGATTGCATATTTTCTTATTGGAGGCTTGTATGGTATTGCTTGAGTGACTTGATCCTCAAGATATTTTTCCTATTGTTAGCTGATATGTTTAATAAGATGGTTGTATATTTGTCTCATATATTGGTGTATTGATGTATTCACTGCTACTTTCCTTTATTATGTGATATATTTCTGCTTTTCCCCATTTGGGAATATTACAGTGGTATCATAGCATAATCTTGGCTTAGCCTGTGAGTTTCAGCCAATATGCTATAAGAGGAAGAAGAAAAGAAAACGAGATCTAAAATGATGGAGGGAATTAGCTTTGTATCATCACTTTTCAGATCTATGAAGAACCTCTCCAAGGAGGTCAAGGAGATGAAAGAGAAAATATGCAATGAGACCTCTAAAGGGTTTCAAGAAGAGGAAGGTCCATGTACTTCCTATCAGCAGAAGAAAGAACCGGTATTACATAGAGCTCCAAAGAAATACACTATTCCCTTTCCTTTTGAAGAAGAAGACAAAAGGCACGGAGATGGAGGACACTTAGATCATGAGATTCTAATTGAGTACCTTGTAGAATATAAATCTCAACCTAGAGATTTCAAGGAGAATCTAACTCTCCCACAGTTCATTCAACTCAAAGAAGAAATAAGACCTTGCAGCAATAGATTCCTATTGCCTACATTTGATGGGACATCCACATGTACAACAAGAGCTTGGAGAATGAGGTTGGATGCATTTTTGATGCTACATCCAGTAGTAGAGAGAGAAGTTGTTGAGATTGCAGTGCTGCACCTTGAGGGTGAAACAAACATTTGGTGGTTCAACCATTTGAGTCATGCAAGAGTGACTGCATATGCATATTTTACTCAAAGGTTGATCAATAAGTTTGATAAGAATAAATCAGAGGAGAAGAGGCATTCACCACCACTTGCTGCAAGAGCACTTGCATAAGGAGAAATAACACTTGCACCTTTGCAAAATGGACTTGAAATCTTGACATTTAGAGTCCCATGCACTATTCTAGAGATGCATGAGGAGGAGGAGACTTGTACCAGTGTTGATGCAACCATAGAAGAGCAACCATCATCATCAGTAGTTGGGGAAGTCATCACACCAGAGGAAGGAACCTGTTGTAACTCCTAGAGACAACCCTGAGTTGCTAAGGCCCAGTGCCTAGGACATCTTAAGCCAAGAGGGTTCGGAAAAATTTTCTGTAGTTGAAAATACAATACCTCTTGTTGTAAAAAGGATTTGCAGTTTTATAGGATGGGACCAAGACATATAAAACAGAGAGTAGATAACAATGACATCCTGTAGTAGAACATACGGGTCAATAAGCATGCATCGAAAGACAGACCTAGATTTAACTTCGGTGAAGAGGACCGAACATGAAATACGTGAACAACTATCAAAATAAATGAGTGTGGAAACATCGGTAGAAAATTAAGGAAATATTAATGACAGATAGGCTTATTCTAGCATAAGAATCTACCCAAGCTAATATCAGAACAAAGATGGTGAATATGGTATAACATATGAACATAATATCAAGGTTAGAGCCATATTTAAAGTGCAATAGACGAATAGATAAGAGTACCTTTCCACAGATAAATTCACATCTAATTAACCAACACTCACATTCCGATAGCTTATGATATAAAGAGAGTAATGGAAACGCCACGAACATTTGTATTAAATTATAACGGAGGGAATACAAAATGTAACTTATCTCATAAGGAATCCATTACACAACAGAAAAATCCGTTTCAATTTCCCGACGGGATCTTTCAACACATACTATGAAAATGCCTTAAAACTTTACAAAATGGAACATTCATGACTAGCAGTCTCTGTTCTGGAAAATATGGAATCATGCCTCAACTTTTGATTGCTTCTTTTATAGCCATCAGCTGAGTCTTTACAAAAGATATTTCGTGGATAAAATATTCCCCGAGATCTATTTTTGTTTAGGGTATCTATCAAAATCAAAATTTATGATGAGGAAAACTACCTCACATCATCTACCTAGTGGCCTTAACGAAGGCGCTCAACTAAAAACATAACAACCTAACATAAAATAAAGTGCAGAGGATGAAAATGAATATTTCACCTGATATTACAATGTAAAAGAAATAAAAAGTAAAAGGGCCGCTTGGGCCAGATCATGAGTATCACTTTTTGGAATGAAGAGGTGTGGCTGCTGCCGGCTGACTTGGAGGTGCTGCTGATGTGGACGAACTAGATTTGTGTCAGAGAGGAAGCGGGGACTTGTGGGATGATGTGGAGGCAGTGGTGCTAACATACTCACTGCATTTTTACCATATGATCGCCCCTGGTGGAGGCATAGTGGCAAAAACCTCTACTAAAGCCTGAATATTAGTCAATTCAGTGTAATCTACTCGGACGGCCAAGCACTATTTAATCTGGCAGAGAAGGGAGATTTCCTTGCTTAGGGCAACAATTATGGTTTCAGCTTTTAGGCGAGTAGTTTTCTCAAAGGATAAATCGGTTTGGTTCATAATGACTGTCAACCTCTGTTCATACTCTGTCAGTCCTACAAATGCAGCTGTTAAAGGCTCCCAACATGATGGGAGGCCCGCCTTTACCAACTCGTCCTACTCTTGATCAAACTGTTCTACTCCCTTAGCAACTTGCTCCAAACCACTCAATGCATTCGCACGTGCAATATCCTTCTCAACTACCCTTCTGACTTCCATCACTCCCTTGAAACAATCTTCAATCCCCTGGGCGAGTAGCTCTTCAGAGTATAATTTGTTCAAGTAAGTGATATACCTTTTAGCCATGGTCACTTTTCCTTCCGCTTCCGCTAGACCTTCCTGCAGGGCCGCTACCTCGTTGTCGTTCGTTTCTAGCTTAGTTTCCAGTTCATGTATCCTCTGGCGTGCTAGACAAGCTTCGTTTTCTGAAACCCATAAGTCCGATAGATCTTTAGTCATCTTCTTCGGACTGGTGCTAGGTGCATCAGAGGTTGGGGTTACACACACGTGCTTGTCCCATTTTCCCTGCAACTCTGCCATTTTCTGTCTTAGGGCACCCAATTCCATGATCCTTTTAGCATTCCCCTCCTGTTATTTTACCAGTTTATCAGTGAGAGTTGATTTCTCCTTCTCCACCTAGGATAACTCCTCTATTTGTACATGTTTTCCACGGGGAATGTGTATTCTTTTCCTTAGCTCAAAGTTCTCAACCTATAACTCCATAATGAGCTACTTTTTGACCACATCCTTTTCACTCCCTTTTTCCCTTACTATCCTCCTGAGATTTTGCAGGTTGTTGGCTATGCCTCTGGCACTAGCCCTTTCTTTCCTCTGGTTCTCCAACACTTCGCTGTACTTATCTTCTAGCTTCCTCAGTGAAAGTGCGAACTTTACCACTTCATCCCTCACCATGTCCCTGATGCATTGATGTAGGCCAAGCTTATATGTTAAAGGGACCTTGGCCAGAATTAAAGCGACTTCCAAAGCTCGGTAGCTAGTTCCTTCATCTGCAGGATCCAACACTACCTCAATAATGGCGATTATTAACTGCTATTTGTCCATGTCAAGCTCGGTAGTAAGCCGAGTATACTTATTCACAAATCTAGCTAATTCTGCTCGGAGTTTCTCTCGTACAATCCTGTTTCTATTTCCAATCTCTTCCCTTAATTCTGCTCTGTTAACTGAGATGGCCTGAGATAGTCCAGAGAGATCTGAAGAAGAGGCACCATCATAATTAACTATGAAACCAGCCTTGCCTCGGTCAGGCTCCCCATATCAGATCAATTTTTCTTCTAGAGGTTCTTCCCAGATAATCTCCACGTCATCCGTTCTTTGCTTCTTGAAGGAATGAGATCCCTCGCCCATATCCATATCTTCTTGTCCTCCTAAAGAATTGAACTTGTTGGTTTTCCCTCTTCTCTCTGTGCCTGCGGAATTAGTGTCACCCCTTCCTTCTCCAGCTGAAGATTCGGCTTCCATTTGTGAAGCCAAAGGCCATGTATCAAGGTTAGCTCTCCACTCAAGGAAGGGCCTAGTCTCATGTACATAAGCAGTTGACTTTATTTTCATTTTCCTATTGGAAAGGATCCCTTTTGGGTCATAGGGCCAAGCTTTCCCCTGTATCAGATCCATCCCCTGAAGTAGCATTTCCACTATGGAGAGGGCGTGTCTTGAATTTACGGTGAAGGGGCCGATAGTGGTAGGGAGCTTGAGAATGTACCCTTTCTTCGCGGGGATGAAGTGGAACTGGTCAGCCTTCAGGTTTTTGTGGATGTACTCAAAGGAAAACATCCACATAACAGGAAACACTAGTAGACGGTAGGGGCATACGTCTGCACCATAGACCCTGGTCTTAGTGTAGTCATCAAACAGGTACCAGTCCCCTGTACTCTCTTCATCGTTGAACTGCAGTCAGTCCTTCTGCTCGGAAAATATCCTGGGCGGAGGGCTGTCGTGGATTATGGTGTAGGCTATGGTCATGAATTCATTCAAGAACCAAGTTTAACCCCTCCCATTAGGCTGCTGACGAACATATATTTCCACTCAAAGACGGTCCTTGGCTGGGCGTCCGCTCTTGAAATATTTTTGAGGCCTATGGTTTCAAACTTGTCAGCATGTTGAAACAGGAAGAGATAAAACACCAATGAACAGAACCGGAAAGACCCGAAGGAGGGTAACTCTTGGAACTAGGTTTGAAAGGCTGAGGCCAATAAAGTAGGGATATCTAAAACAACGCCTTATTGAGACATGAGCCAAAGAAGGGCTATAAATTATTTTGACACCTGCTCGACCTCCCTGGGACCTAGTAACGCTGAAATGAAGGCAAGGATAGGCGGGACATTGTCTCTGAATGTGGACAAGGGCATCATATCTGAGGACGGGATAGCCGTAAGACGGGATTCTAAAATAAAATAGAGGATTTCACTTTTCTTTCTCCAGGACAACTTGGAAAACTGACAGGAAAGAGATAACTCAGTGAACTCAACGTAGCTCTGGGTGCGGGGGAAACGAAGGGCTTCCTTTATGAGCTCAGGAGATATTTGGAAAATCTTGTTTCCCTGAGTAGATAGAAATAAATTTCTGCATTCTTCATAGGCATCTCTGAGCCAGGATATAAACTCAATAACTAGATAGGTGGGCAGAGAAATTTGGTAAAATAGGCTTGACTGAACGACTCTAAACCAGTCTTGGCCCTTCACATGGCTTTCCAACAAGTTCAATCTAAGACAGGAGACACTAAAAGGGTATAAATGGTCGCAAATACAAGCTTGAGTGTCAATGAAAGGTTCAAGTCCAGGAATTTCCCTGACCTCGCGGGCTTGTGGGGTTTCAGGTTCAGACTTTCTGGGCTTGGCTTTCCCCATGACCATTTTTGAAAAGTAAAATGGAAGGAAAATTGTGAGGTGAAAGAACGACTAAATACCTGTAATCAGTGAGGAAAACCCAAGAGGGAAAGTGACACGGGGGGTTAAAACTGACCTGGTACTAGAGTTCAAGCTTCGCTGCACGATAGATTCGTAAAAACAAGTATTTTACAAAAGTGGGCGTAAAACAAGGTTAAACAGGCCTGGATATAAGGAAAACGAGGTTAAGGTGCCAATTGTAGGGCTGATGTCATAAGGACGTTGACAGTGGGGCACATGGCATTAGGCTGTTGGCTACCAGGAGCCGGGTAGGTGTGAGCCATGTGCCAGGTTAATACCGGTACTGGTCGTGTATCGAATTTCCTAATTTACCTTACCATTGATTTAATAATGCCACCTGTTATTCGTAAGGCGTCCACTTAATACTTTCAGCGGGGGCCCATGAAGCCTTATCGTGACACTCCGTCACCCAACGGAACATTTAAGACTTGCTCCGTCAACTCGTGACATCATGCATTCCAGGGGGTAGAGCTCCGCCTTTTTCATACCATCCTTAGCACCCTCGGAATCCCTCCACGTGGCGCTCTTTCTCCGACTGCCCCACATATGGTCGCAGCCCCACCTTTGCTTAGATATGAAGCACCATCATCTCTTTTGTCTGCGATCTTACCATGAGGGGGGGTTGGCACACTATACTTCCCTTATATTTACTTAGCCCGTTCACCTCCTATGTATTTTTCTTCATTTACCTTGAGTTTTTCCTTTGGGCTTATAAGGTGAGGGCTAACATAAAAACATTGGCTCCACCTAGGGATGACACGTTCATCCTCGAACGTGTCGAGAACTTCACAAACCATTTGTAAACTATGCTTTGATAGCTAGGGCCTCTTCAAAATTTTCAAACATTCTTATAACGAAACAAAACATAAACTAGTGAAAATAAAAATAACAGATATATACACTATAATATAGCGGCCTCTGGGACCCGGTCAGAATTGAAAACAGGGCTTCAAGAACTGCCCATTTACAAGCATCTAGATCACATCACCTTCCAAATTCTCCAGTGTGAAGGTGTTATTTCCTTTAACTTCGAAAATCTTGAAAGGTCCAAACCATAGTGGGTCAAAATTTCCATTGTTACCCTTATCGGCTCTTCGAATGTCCCATCTTAGTACTAAATCCCCTAATTTCATTTCCTTGTCTTTAGCATGTTGATCAAACAAACCCTTCATTTTCTCTTTATATTCTGCTAGCTGGTCATTTACTTGGCTCCAAGTCTCCTCTAACTCAACCAAATAATTCATTCTTCTGATAAGATCGTTGGGCTCTTCTTGGCTATCGTGTAGGAACCTGGCCAGAGGCAAAGAGAGCTGAATTTGGAAAGCAACCGCTCGACCATAGACTAGTTCATATAGGGGCCTGCCTGCCGACCTTTTATTAGTGATTATGTTTGCCCATAGTGCGAATTTAAGCTGAGAATCCAAATTTTTCTGACTTTCGTTTATAGCTTTCTTTAACGCCCTCACCAATGTCTTATTGAAGACTCAGCCAGTCCATTTCCCTGGGGATAATAGGCTGTAGAGTGCCATAGGGTGATATGGTATTGCTGACAGAAATTGGTAAAATTTATTGACTTGAAATCCTGAGCATTGTCTACCACAATCTTAGTCGGGCAACGAAATTTGGATATGATATTTTCTTCCAGGAACTTGATCACAACTGCATCAGTGGCATTCCTCGCTGGTATGGCCTCCACCCACTTGGTGAAGTAGTCAGTGGCGGTTAGGATCCACTTATGCTGGCCAGTGGATGCTGGGTGGATTTCCCCGTGTTAGGTCTCTGTAATTTTTTAGCAAGATTGGGAGAGTCCAATCACAGAGTTAACATCATTTCAACCAACTTTGGGATTCTAGGATCTAGCCCTCCTGAATCCAGAGAGGGATCTCTCCAATATGTACAAAGATGGATATTGTCTTTGAAAAGCTTAGGGTAATGATATTAGGCTAGTTATGAAGGCCAAGGTTTTTGTTTTGTTTTGGATGGTTGAGCATGAAATGTTACTTGAGGGGAAAGTCCTAAGTGCAAAAGTTTCAAAAGTGAGAAGTTGCAAGCAAATAGAACAGTTTTGGCAGACAGATAGATATAACGCTGGTTTTTAGTCCATTGGGCTATGGAGTCATATCTGGGCTTTAATTGAACAACAACATCAAGTGTGATCCAAGGGGAAAGTCATCTATACCACAAGATTATTGAGATTTAAAATGATGAAATGGAAACATTAAAATGTTGGAGGGGTGGAAACTGATAATAATTTCTCAGAGGATTTATAGTCAGTCCGAACAAGAAAAGCCTCTTAAGTAACTGTTTTAAAACCAACCAAGGACAGGGCTAACCATAGACTTCTTGGGCAAGTTCTTATTAAAGCAGCTTAATTGACAAACAATCCAGTAATCCACATAATTACCTTCAGAAAGTATGAAAACACATAAGAAAAACAGAGTGTAACTTAAGATCAGATAAAGTACTTTTAAACCTAGTCTGCTTTCAGTCAACACCAAGGGAAACTTTCAGAATCTCCCTTTGGAGAAAAGAGTCTAGGAATCAGGGCAAACCATATCTTCTCTAGTCTAACTTTAATAGAAAATAATGGAAATAACATTCGAGAACAATGTTTGAGCAAACAAAAGGACGAGGGAACGCCAACATTCCTAACTGTTTAAACTGTATTGAATCATTCTTAAATAAACAAATTGAAGAAAACATTGAGATAAAGGTTTCTCAGCTAGAGAAGGTTACTGCTATACAGAAAATCCTAACCCTGTTTAAACTGTTCTTTACAGAGGGAAAATGAACAATATGGCATACATAGAAGGAAAACGATTAACAAAGAAAGAAGCACTTCACCAGTGATAAAGACCAGGATCCCAAGAAACATATTTTATATTGATGTCAAACCAGTTACAATCTTCAAGTTCAATGTTTCAGTTCAGCAATCATCTTCACTATTCAACCTAACTACTCTAGCACAAACAGAGCTTCAAGGGCCAATGAACACTATGTACAAATAAAAGTCTCGAGCTCAAGTGTATTTCAAAGTTCTGCAACCAACAATTTCTCATCTTCTTCTGAGGTATTTATAGAAGAATGAGGAGGTGATCTGAGAAAATATCTCTCAGGATAATTAATACAGGTTCAAGACTTCTCGTCCCTTTGAGAGGCTCGATGAAGAATTTCACAGGTGGAACACTGTATTAACTGCTTTACATTTATGGATTAAGCTCGGTGGGAGCTTTATTTGACTTTGAGGCTTTATGTAATGTTTGGAGTAACTCTGCAGATATTTTCTGCATTGATTTCCTAGCAGAAGTAACTCCCTGGCTGCGCTGGAGGCGAATATCTGATTTTCTTCAATAACTTCGGCCTCTGTTTTGAAAGGTTTGAGGCGACAGGTGGCTCGGTGGTAGCTGAGGAATCAATTTGCCTCAGACGTGGCGGTGGAGGCTTTCTGTTCTGATGAAACACTTTAGGTTTTTCCTTTAAACTGTGTTTTAGATTGGGGATTAGGCTTTTGATAACGGTCTTAGCCGTATTTCCCATAAAAACTGTCTTCAATCTTCATCTGCTATGCTCTGTCTTCAAACTGATACTCTTTAACTGTTTTTGAATTAAAACAGTGTCTTGTCGATGTGCAGGCGCACTGGGCTTTTTTAAAGGCATCAATGCCCATGTAGCATTGAGAAAACAATGGAGCGAAACCCCGCAGATGGTTCTCTTTAACAGCTCGAAGGCGCAGGAAACGTCTTTCCCAACCCTCGGCTTTCTTTCTTTAAACAATGGAAAACCATTAAAACGCCTGCAAAACACAAAAATAATTAAGAAATCCTGCGGAAATAGGTTTAAACTGCTTCAGATGGCGGGGGAGGAGCGTAACCGTTGGATGAAGGCAACCAACGGTGGAGATCTGTGCAAAGAGGCAAAAGAGGAGCGGGGGGAAGAAATAAGTTGGGGTGAATCTAGGCCGTCCGATCTGGACACGTGGACGGTCCAGATTCAATCGAAGGATCTCAATCGGAGGTGACAGAAAAAGAGATGCGATTGAAAATAAAACTCCGATGCGATTGCGCAATCGGGAGGGGAGAGGCGATTAAAACATTGCGATCGAAACATTTCGATTGAAACATTGCGATTGGAACATTGCGATTGAAACATTCCGATTGAAACATTTCGATTGAAACATTGCGATTTAAACATTTTGATTGGAAGATTTCGATTGGGCGATAACCGCTCGATCTGCAGATCAGATCGACGGCCTAGATCCTTTGTTTTCTTGCACCGGCGGGACCCTTATACTTCGTAAGAAACCCATAAATTTCAATAAAAAGCAAGGTTTTGAGTGAAATGGGCGGAATATATATATGATAGGCTGGTGCCCGATTGCGGGGCCACTGGGTGTATGGAGTACCATGGGCCCGGGCTTTATATAACTAGGGCCAATCGTAATCGAAACATTCGGGCCCGGTCTTTTTGATCAACCCATTTTAAGTTCTCCGATCGCGATTGCGCGATCGGTCTTTTTGATCAACCCATTTTATTTAAACACGTGATTTTGGAATTTTTAAAACAAACTTTGGAATAATGGGTTTTTGGGTTTACAAAGGAAAATATTGATCGGAGGGGGATTTTTCAATGGTTTAGCACCCGATTGCGGGCCCACGGGTAAATGGAATCACAATATGATATGCGGTTTATGACAAAGGGGCTGATCGTAATCGATATTTTTGAAATGGCTCACAAACATGCTCACTTGAATCTTTTCGATGCGATTAGCGCTTTATGGGTTTGGCGCTTGGTTTTTATGATGAGGGCGTATTGGGGAAATGGTTTGGACTTAGCCCAAGGGGCTTAAATCTATAAAAAGACTTGTATTTTTATGATTTTTCACAGTTTTTTAATGGAAACAAAGGGTGCCGAAAGGGTTAAAAAGTGAGTTTTTAACCATGGAAAGGGTGATTTATGAAGGGAAGAAAGGAAAAGATGAATAATAGAGGAAAAAAATGGGAAAAAAGGGAAAGGAAAAGAAGGTTAATTTCGAGTGGGAGAAAGGGAAAAGGGATGGCTTTGCAACAGTTTCTTTTCATGGAATTTTTAGCAGAATTTTGAGTATAAAATGGGACAACAAATGAGGATTTGGGACAGAGGCATGAGGCCTACAAGAGACTTCAAGAGCCAACAATTTTTAGTGATAAAGTTTTGTTCCTTGGAGGCTCAAAAAAGATTTTAGCCACCTTTTGGTATAACAAAATATTATAGGTGGCTAACAATGGCTCCACTTGGGGATGGTGCCTTCTTGAAGGCATCAAGAATTCAGACTTGTTTTCTGGGAGGCTGATCAATTGCCTCATCCATTGGGATGTCCTTCTGTGATTGAATGATATTTTTCTAAAAACATATTTGGCAGCCATGAAAACAATGGACCTTTAACAACCAGCTTGCTACCTACCCAATCCTACAGATCTAGCATTTTTTCTTCATCAGAGTGCACTTGGATTGGCAAACTCTATTCACAACATTTTATTCTTTTGAAAGCAGAAAATCTAATCTATTTATAATCCTTATTTCTCCCTGAACTCAGATTAAACAGTTGAGTTCAGATGTTTATCTACCTAATCTACTGTCTGTTGGGATTAAACTGTCCAACAGACTTTCATTCTCTAAATTCTAAAGCAGAAATTTAAAAACAACAAAGTCAAGATTAAGCAGTTTGACTTGCTGTGATCTATGGCATAAAAACAAGCTGCACATAGATTATTATTTTGCAGAAAATTAAAATCAAAATAGAAGGCTTAAGATCTGAAAGTTTAAGTACTGCCTTCCCTTTCTTCACAGCTCTGTTTTTTACTTTGTTTGAGCTGTCTTTTCTTTTCTTCTGGTTCAGATTTTGAGCGATTTAGAACCAGATTTACACTTTCTTTGACTCAGAAAATAAAACAGTTTTGAGTCATCTCCTTTTGGAAACTTTGGCTCAGGTTTTGAACATGTTTGAGCCTTTCATTCTTATCTTAAACTATCTACTGATAAGCCAAGATTAAACAGTTTGGAAAATCAAATTCACTACCCTATCAACAGAAAATTGAAAGCTAATTAGTCAAGATTAAACAGTTTGACTAACTAGAAGTGTGTTTTGTAGGAGTGGCATTTAAGCTTGCACACTTTCAGATTTATTTCTCTTTTTTGGCATGGGGCTGTGCCTTTCTTGTTTTTCATTTCTGCCCTCTTTTCTTTCTTTCTTTGTTTTTGTATTTTTTGATTTTTCATAACTTTGAATGCAATGATGAATGAAATGTTTAAAATGGGGCTTAAAAACATATCATAAATCAAGAGAAGTAATGCTTGAGCATCCTGCCATTGACAGGACCCCCAAACAAAACTGTTCCATCCAGCTCTTGTAAGAAGAATGCATTGTTTCCAGCAACTGAATGAATAAAGTAAGGGCCAAGCCATAGATTGTCAAATTTACCATGCTTTCCCTCGTCTTCTCTCTTTGAGTCCCACTTTAAAACTTTGTCCCCAATCTTGAAATTGTTGGCCTTTGTTCTTTTGTCAAAAAGCTTCTTAATGCTGTCCTGTTTCTGCAATGTTTTGTTGTACACTTCCTCTCTGATTTGCTGAAGATGAATGGTCTGATTTATTCGTCTGATCATGTCATTATATTCAGTCTGCAACTCTTGGATTAAATTCATAACTGGTACGCCAAGGCTATTAGGAAAGATTTCATCTGTACCATACACAAGCTGAAAAGGTGACATACCAATAGATTTATTCAAAGTTAATCTGTCAGCCCAAAGTGCATGGATCGGCTTTGTGTGCCAAGACTTTTTATTGTCCTCCAACAGTTTCTTGATTATGTTCACTAGGCTTTTATTGGAAGATTCTGCAAGTCCATTACCTTGAGGGTAATAGGCTGTGGAATGCCCTAGTGTTATTTGGTATTTATGACAGAAGTCAACCATTTTCTTGCTTCTAAATGCTGCTGCATTATCTATGATGATCTTGGTAGGGCAGCCAAATCTGGAAAGAATATTGGTTTCTACGAACTTTATAATAACTGAATCATTGGCTTGCCTACAAGGAATGGCTTCTATCCACTTAGTGAAATAGTCTGTGGCAGTAAGGATCCATCTATGCTGGGCAGAAGATGAGGGATGGATTTCACCTATGAAGTCAAGTCCCCACTTTTGAAAAGGAGCTTCAACAGTGATTGGATGCAGAGGAAGGGGTAATAATTTTCTCTTGCCCTCAAACAATTGGCATTTATGGAAAGTAGTTGTCATTTTGTGAACATCAGAAAAAAGGGTGGGCCAATAGAAACCAGACCTCAAAATTTTTTTGGCTGTTGACTTCCAGTACAAATGGCCTCCACACTCTCCATCATGAAATTCCTGCTTAACCTTCTCTGCATCAAACTCAGGCAAACATTTAAGCAATATACCACTAGCATTTTTCCAATAAAGACACCTATCTACAATGCAATATTTTACTGCTTTTAGTTTTAAGAACCTTGCCTTTGTTTTCGATAAACCAGGAGGTATATTTAAATTAAGCAAAACATAAACGATATCAGCATACCAAGGAGAATTCATGAAATGGTTTTCAATAATGGGAGTTGAGAATTCTTCTTGGCTGTCCAAAGCATTAATCATATTAATATCAAGAACTTCAAAATTGGATTCAGCCATTGATCTAGATAGACCTTGGCCTTTGATGAGTTTAGTGGGTTTTATCTCTAAATCATATTCGAGAATAACAGCAATCCACTTACCTCTCTTACCATCTGGGTCTTGTGTTAGAATGTCTTTAACCACTGAATTAGGGACAAAGGCAATGATGTGTGAGTGAAGGATGTATACTCTGAAGTCTTTCAATGCTTTAACCAAAGCAAAAGCTTGCTTTTCCATAATATTATATTTTAAAGGGGCATCCCTCAATGCCTTGCTAAAGAATGCAATAGGCTGCTCTTGTCCTTGTGGATTTTTCTGTAAAAGGACAACAGCAATGGTATGTTCTGATGCAAATGAGAAGATATAAAAGTCTTTTGAAAAATCAGGGCTTATGAGAACCGGTGTTTTGGTTAATGCTTGTTTCACCAGCTCAAAGGATGTCTTTGCTTCCAAGGTCCATTTTATCCCTTGCTCCTTCTTCAACATGTTTGTGATATTTATAAGGAGCTCTGCCAAGTTAGGGATGAACCTTCTCAAAAAGTTAATCTTTCCAATGAAAGACTGCAACTCTTTGATATTTCGAGGTTGAGAGATTTGCAATATAGCTTCAATCCTCTTTGGATCTATCTTTATACCCTCTTCTGAAATAATGTGTCCAAGAAGCTTACCTTCTTGGAGACCAAATAGTGTCTTCTTAGGGTTTAAAGATATTCCAAACCTTTTGCACTTCTCGAAAACTTTTCTCAAATGTTCTAAATGTTCTTCATCTGTTTTTGAAAACACGGTGACATCATCTAGATAGATAATGATGAAGAAGCCCAATTCTTCCGAGAATGCTATGTCCATGGCTCTCTGAAAGGTTGCTCCAGCGTTCATTAGACCAAAAGGCATCTTCACATACATGAAAGTGCCCCATGGAGTAGTGAAAGTTGTCTTTAATTGATCGGCCGGGTGAACTAAAATCTGATTATATCCTAAATAGCCATCAAGCAACGAAATCCTTTTAGACCCCACCACCCTCTGTAAAATGTGATCCATTTTTGGTAAAGGGTAGTTATCCTTCAACGAAGCTTTGTTTAAGTCTCTAAAGTCTATACAAAGCCTGATTTCTCCAGTCTTCTTCCTAACGGACACCAGATTAGATACCCACTCAGAATATCTAATAGGGATAATAATGCCAGCCTCATACATTTTCATGATCTCCTTCTGAACCAATGGCAACTGGACAGGGTTTATTCTGCGCAGTTTCTGTTTAAATGGTTTTTGGTTTTCTTTAAGAGGGATTTTGTGCTGTATTATTTCAGTGTCATAGGATTTAAGATATTCGTAACTCCATGCAAAAACATCAGAAAATTCTTTGAACAACTCTATGTATTTGAGTTTAATGTGAGCTGGCAAAGTTTTGGACAGTTTGATCATTCTCGGTTTTTCCTCACTGCCTATATTGCACTCCTCCACTTCAGTCTCTACAGGTTCCAGTTTTGGTTTATTGGCCACATCGTTAAAATCAAACAACTCCTCTAAAGGCGTTAGACCACTCGGCAAAGTTTCATCTTTAGAATGCAGAGTTTGTAATTCTTCCGTTTCTGACTCTGCACTTAATTCTGTTTTGTTCATAAGTTTGCTAGACAATAGGTTAATATAGGCAGGTTGAGGAGACGATTCTTCTTCACCAAGAAATTTTTCTTCACTGCAGTTTGTATCATAATCTGAATCTGAACTGTGCAGTTCGAACTCATTTCTAAATTGCATGAAGTCTTCTATTTGTTTTTCATTGTCAAACACCTGCCAATATTTTTCGTTATCAGGCACTGCCGGTCTAAATTTTATCGGAGTTGTGTTGTCTCCAGTCTCATATGGCGTTAGACATGTCCTGGCCGCAAAAGCTAAATTGTGGGCCATAATGTTCTTTTTCCTTGGGATGAAACTCAGGTTAGACTCCTCAAATGTTGTCAAAAGATCCATGACATCATTCCGATAGGCTCTAAGTCTGGGATGATTCGCATTATACTCCCCATTGACTTGCCTAATGATTAACTCAGAATCCCCGTACACATTAATTCTTCTAGCTCCTAATTTCTTCAAGAGATGCAAGCCTAAGAGAAGGGATTCATATTCCGCTATGTTGTTGGAACACTGAAAGTTTAATTTGCATGAGATGCATTCTGTGTGGTTGTTTTTAGTGTTAGTGATCCAAACCCCTGCACCAACATTATTTCTAGTGCATGACCCATCAAAATACATACTCCATAAAGGACTGTCTTCGGTTTCGTCTGTTTGGCGATTGTCCTTTTTAACTATGGTGCCTTCTGACTGTTCATGATTAGCAGCACCCAATTGAATTTGTTTTGACTCCTCAAGTTCTTCAATAGATTGAGGGATGATGTCAGAAATGTTAGGGGTATTTTCTGGGTTGTTAAGTCCTAAAAACAATGGACTCATAACCGGTAAATCAAGACCTATGCTTTGTTTACTAATGTTTTCACATGCGGCAAACTGTTTGGACACTTCTGCGTTATTATACTCTTCTTCCCTGTCGGCCTTTAATTCTGTTAAAGTGACTTGCTCGCTAGGAGTTTCATTGTTAAACATGATAAAAGAATCAAGGCCTGTATTGACAGAATATATAGGAGAGTTTCGTGGTCTGTCTTGACTTGTAACCGTGTATTGCATATGAGACTCCCTGTAAAGTCTTCTGGTCGGATTGAAAACCGGGATGGTCGCATATGTCATGTCCATCTGCATAGTCCCCTGTAACTTAGCTCCCCAGGATCTTGATAATAACATTCCATACTTTGGGGGGACATCATCCACAACAATGTCCATGAGTAAACATTTGGCTGGAATCTGGGCTAGGTTAACACAGAGGTCTTTGATCAATCCTAGACATTTTACTCTATTTGAGTCAAAGGAGTATAGGTCTTTGTAGGGTCTGGTGATTTCTAAACCAAGGCTCTCCATCACAGCTTTAGGCATTAAATTATGAGAAGCCCCGGAATCATGCATAGCGTTGTGTATAATTTTGTCATGAATGTTCAAACTCACATAAAAGGGAGGAACTGGTCCTTCTTGAAACTTCCCTTCAATCTTAGGGCCAAAAATCAACTCTGGTAGGTCGTCACTAAGATTAACTGTATCTCCATTTTCCTCTATATTTAAAGCCTTCAAAATTTGGTTCCTATATACATGTTGGGCAGTTAACTCATTTAATGGAACAGAGATTTTGATCTTTAAGATTTCCTGTTCAAGGCTGAAAGGGGTTTGATTCTTTGAAGCACTCGTTTCAACCTTATTAGTTGTCACTCTATCAACAATTACAGCTTGCTGATTTGTTTTACTTGACACAACTGTTGTAGAAGGAGTACTAGCTGAAGTGTTAGTACTGTTGATGTCTTCACTCTGTTTTTCAGAATTTTGAGTGTTTTTCTCCTTATCCTTATCAGAATTAACGACCACTGTTTTGTCTTTTTGTTTGGTTGTTTTGGGTTTAGCTGCGGTGCTACTTTGAGAGGATTTGTCAGAGGTTTTGGTGTTGGGGGCTTGTTGACTGGTCTTGCTTCTAAGGTCATATTCTCTTTGAGGTTCTATGACGACATTTTCCATGTCTTGATAATAATTTTCATTATCATCTCTTTTGTCGTCGTAAGGTGTGTAAAGACCTTGTTTATTATCATAATGAACCTCAAAGTCATCATCCTCTTCCCCAAACATGTTAATATCCTCTGGCTCTGTTATGTCTTCTGTTTCTTCAACCTCACTTACATAGTTTTGATGAAAGGGAGGGGTGATCTGTTGATCATCTTCCCTGGGTCTGTTTGGAGGTTGGTTCCTTCTAACATTCTGATTCTGGTTCCTATTTTGAGGAGCAGTTTGATTTTGATTTGCTTGTGCTCTCTTAATTATGCTCATCTCTTTCATCATTTCTTCCATCATTCTTTCCATCTTTGAGCTTGAAGTGGAAGGGGTGGATTCCTCTCTAAAAGATACTCTCTTCTCGCTCTTCATTCTTGCTCTTTTCTCCATCAAGTTCACTTCCACAGAAAGAGCACCCCTTTGCATGTCTTCAAGAGTTGCAAAAACTCTTTCTCTAAGTGAATATGTCATGTCTGGATCAAACCCTTTAGGAAATTTGTTTAAAGCTGAGCCCTGAGGAGGTTTTAGTTCAGGGGAAAGCGCATTATAGACGCTGTTAAATCTGGTACAATAAGATTGTACACTTTCCCCGGGGTTCCTATGGAGATTGTTATAGTCAGCAAGGACTTGGAGAGGATTCTTTCTCACTTCCCATTTGTTTAAGAATGTTTGATGGAAGGCTTGGAGATCATTAATACTATGGGGGGTTAAACCTTTAAACCATTTTCTTACTTCTCCCCCCAAACTTTGAGCAAATAGTCTCAACTTGACAGAATCATTATCAATTTCGTTTCTGTCAAAGTAGTCATTCATCTTGTCCACATGTTGAGATGCTGTTATAGTATTACTAGCATCATATAATGGAATTTTGGACTGATAGTCCTGTGGAAGATTGGCTAATGGTATAGGAAGGACTAAGGGAGCATACCATGTTGCCATGGCAGGAGGTGGAGGTGGATTTACAGAAGGGAAAGTGGGCTGAGGTGAAGTGGTTTGAACAGTGGATGTAGGGTGAGTAGAAGTAGATGGACCAGGAGTAGACTGTTGAGCTGATCTTGGATGAGAGACCCCTAGATTGTGAAGAAAATGTAAATTAGGAGGTGTTGTTTCCCTGCTACCAGGATGTTCACTTGTTTCAGGAGATGAAAGTGAAAATTCAGAGTCTAACTGGATTATATCATCAAATGACCTAGTCCTAAATGGGTTCACTAAGTCAGTTTGTGATTGTTGCAGAGCTGAAAGATTTTCAGGGATTGAATTAGCTCTCAAGGGTGATCTGAAAACAGTTAATAATTTAACCTTAGGAGACTTCCAAAGGATACTTTCTGGATTATCAACTATCTCAGGTGGGTTAGGGTCTGGGTGGGCTCTAGTGTGAATCTTTTTAGAAGCCACTATGCTATTTTGTTTAGACCTAAAACAAGAAAAGTTCAACCAGATATGACAATCTTGGAGAGGTTAACCAATCTGTTTTTACAATTTTAAATCCCACAGTCCTCTAACTGAGTTTGAATGATTTTATAATGATAAGGGTTCTCCCCAGGGGAGTCTTAAGGTCTGCTAGGATTGTGGAGTCGCCAAGTGGAAATTTTTAGCTCCCCAGGAGGTAAAAGGTTTTATGGTCCACCACCATGTTTATTACATACCAATCTGAAATATTTTTAGGTTTTTCTAAGTCATTTTTCAGTTTTGTGGTTGTTAAGAATGTCCTAACTTTGTTTCAAAACTTAGCTAAGGTTGTGAGACAAAGGAAGTCTACTCTTATGGCTAAGCCAGCTGATTTTTCAAGGTTAGATGAAGTCTTAAGAGAAACCTAGGGTTTACCTAGTTTGTCACTGATTCAAACAAGTTCCATCATGATTTACCTATATTAGGAAGTGCTTGAAAAGGCTGCTTTTTACTCTGGTTAATAAAGAAAATGCTCTATGAACCAAATCTCCGACGTCGTATGATTATCTTTAAATGAAAATGATTCTGGGTTCGATGTTCCCCAGCGGAGTCGCCAGAAATGTTAGGTCTCTGTAATTTTTTAGCAAGATTGGGAGAGTCCAATCACAGAGTTAACATCATTTCAACCAACTTTGGGATTCTAGGATCTAGCCCTCCTGAATCCGGAGAGGGATCTCTCCAATATGTACAAAGATGGATATTGTCTTTGAAGTTTAGGGAAATGATATTAGGCTAGTTATGAAGGCCACGGGTTTTGTTTTGTTTTGGATGGTTGAGCATGAAATGTTACTTGAGGGGAAAGTCCTAAGTGCAAAGTTTCAAAAGTGAGAAGTTGCAAGCAAATAGAAAAGTTTTGGCAGATAGATAGATATAACGCTGGTTTTTAGTCCATTGGGCTATGGAGTCATATCTGGGCTTTAATTGAACAACAACATCAAGTGTGATCCAAGGGGCAAGTCATCTATACCACAAGATTGTTGAGATTAAAATGATGAAATGGAAACATTAAAATGTTGGAGGGGTGGAAACTGATAATAATTTCTCAGAGGATTTATAGTCAGTCCAAACAAGAAAAGCCTCTTAAGTAACTGTTTTAAAACCAACCAAGGACGGGGCTAACCATAGACTTATTGGGCAAGTTTTTATTAAAGCAACTTAATTGACAAACAATCCAGTAATCCACATAATTACCTTCAGAAAGTATGAAAACACATAAGAAAAACAGAGTGTAACTTAAGATCAGATAAAGTACTTTTAAACCTAGTCTGCTTTCAGTCAACACCAAGGGAAACTTTCAGAATCTGCCTTTGGAGAAAAGAATCTAGGAATCGGGGCAAACCATATCTTCTCTAGTCTAACTTTAATAGCAAATAATGGAAATAACATTCGAGAACAATGTTTGAGCAAACAGAAGGACGAGGGAACGCCAACATTCCTAACTGTTTAAACTGTATTGAATCATTCTTAAATAAGCAAATCTGAAGAAAACATTGAGATAAAGGTTTCTCAGCCAGAGAAGGTTACTGCTATACAGAAAATCCTAACCCTGTTTAAACTGTTCTTTACAGAGGGAAAATGAACAATATGGCATACATAGAAGGAAAACGATTAACAAAGAAAGAAGCACTTCACCAGTGATAAAGACCAGGATCCCAAGAAACAGCTTTTATATTGATGTCAAACCAGTTACAATCTTCAAGTCCAATGTTTCAGTTCAGCAATCATCTTCACTATTCAACCTAACTACTCTAGCACAAACAGAGCTTCAAGGGCCAGTGAACACTATGTACAAATAAAAGTCTCGAGCTCAAGTGTATTTCAAAGTTCTGCAACCAACAATTTCTCATCTTCTTCTGAGGTATTTATAGAAGAATGAGGAGGTGATCTGAGAAAATATCTCTCAGGATAATTAATACAGTTTCAAGACTTCTCGGCCCTTTGAGAGGCTCGATGAAGAAGTTCACAGGTGGAGCACTGTATTAACTGTTTTACATTTATGGATTAAGCTCGGTGGGAGCTTTATTTGACTTTGAGGCTTTATGTAATGTTTGGAGTAACTCTGCAGATATTTTTTGCATTGATTTCCTTGCAGAAGTAACTCCCTGGCTGCGCTGGAGGCGAATATCTGATTTTCTTCAATAACTTCAGCCTCTGTTTGAAAGGTTTGAGGCGACAGGTGGCTCGGTGGTAGCTGAGGAATCAATTTGCCTCAGATGTGGCGGTGGAGGCTTTCTGTCTGATGAAACACTTTAGGTTTTTCCTTTAAACTATGTTTTAGATTGGGGATTAGGCTTTTGATAACGGTCTTAGCCGTAATCCCCATAAAAACCGTCTTCAATCTTCATCTGTTGTGCTCTGTCTTCAAACTGATACTCTTTAACTGTTTTTGAATTAAAACAGTGTCTTGTCGATGTGCAGGCCGCACTGGGCTTTTTAAAGGCATCAATGCCCATGAAGCATTGAGAAAACAATGGAACGAAACCCCGCAGATGGTTCTCTTTAACAGCTCGAAGGCGCAGGAAACGTCTTTCCCTACCCTCGGCTTTCTTTCATTAAACAATGGAAAACCATTAAAACACCTGCAAAACACAAAAATAGTTAAGAAATCCTGCGGAAATAGGTTTAAACTGCTTCAGATGGTGGGGGAGGAGCGAAGCCGTCGGATGAAGGCAACCAACGGTGGAGATCTGCATAGAAAGGCAAAAAGGATAGCGGGAGAAGAATAAGGAGGAGTAGTTTTGGACCGTCCGATTTGGACACGTGGATGGTCCAGATTTAATCTGAGGATCAGCAATCGGGAGGGCAGCAACAAAGCATGCGATTGAAACATTGCGATTGAAACATTGCGATTGAAACATTTCGATTGAAATATTGTGATTGAAACATTTCGATTGGAACATTTCGATTGGGAAATAACCGTTCGATCTGCAGATCAGATCGACGGCGAGGAGTAAATCGAAGGGGTGGGCCGATCGGGGGAACAGATATAAGCATGCGATTGAAATATTGCGATTGAAACATTTCGATTGGAACATTTCGATTGGGCGATAACCGTTCGATTGGGTCTAGATCGACGGTCCAGATCCTTTGTTTTCTTGCACCGGCGGGACCCTTATACTTCGTAAGAAACCCATAAATTTCAATAAAAACCAAGGTTTTGAGTGAAATGGGCGGAATATATATATGATAGGTTGGCGCCCGATTGCGGGGCCACTGGGTGTATGGAGTACCATGGGCCCGGGCTTTATATAACTAGGGCCAATCGTAATCAAAACATTCGGGCCCGGTCTTTCAATCAACCCATTGTGAATTCTTCGATCGCGATTGCGCGATCGGTCTTTTTGATCAACCCATTTTTATTTATCATGTGAATTTAAGTTTTTAACTTAAAACTTCGGAAAGTGGGTTTTTGGGTTTACAAAGGAAAATATTGATCGGAGAGGGATTTTTCAATGGTTTAGCACCCGATTGCGGGCCCACGGGTAAATGAAATAACAATATGATCTGCGGTTTATGACAAAGGGGCTGATCGTAATCGGCATTTTTGAAATGGCTCACAAACATGCACACTTGAATCTTTTCGATGCGATTAGCGCTTCATGG